>CM037853.1:223471623-223907927 GCA_021234595.1 Delia radicum | reverse complement strand
TTTAAATTTATTTATCTTTCAGATATACCAAAACGCAGTAATCATGTAGTAGAGCCAATATGTCCCAAAGCCTGCCTTTGTCTGGAGGATTATAAATATATTAAATTGTGCTCATGCTAGATTGACTATATACCAAGAGCTATACCCACAAACAGCTTAATCATAGATTTAAGTAATAATCAAATTAGAGAAATTAAGAAAACGATTTTTCACATCGTACAAAATTACAAGAGATTAATTTAAATAATAACTACATAGACCAAATTGGAACAAGAGGTAAGTGAATGATGAATAAATTTAAAATATTTTAACTAATGATATTTAAATTTCCAGGGTTTTGTTGATTTACCTCGTTTACAACGATTACGATTGGCTGGTAATCTTTTAGAGGAAATTCATCCTGACACTTTCCAGGGAGCCAACGATTTAAGTTTATTAGACTTGAGTAACAATTCTATAATATTAAATGATCATGACTCTTTTCTAAATCAACCATCATTATTGGAATTGAATTGTCGCAATTGTTCTTGGACACAAATTTATGATGATACTTTTAAGAATACTTCTGGGCTGACTGCATTGAGAATAGATTTTAATGATTTTAATAAGGTAAGAAAAAAACTTGCTACAAAATATGATAGTTTTTGGCTACAAAGAAATCTTTGAAAAACTAACTACAAATTTGAGAAATAGTTTATACAAAATTTTCTTAAAAATAAAAGTTTTCAATGCGATCAAATTTCTTAATTTGAGACTTTTTCTGTATCATAGATTACATAGATATCAGACTCTTCTTCTTCTGCTTGTTTTAACAAGAAACACATTTTTTTCATATACATTCAAATATTTTTTGTCCAACACATTCTCATGATTTACATACTCTGACAGCAAAATGTGAAAGAGTTTGATATCTATGTTCTGTATGGGTATTTCTTAAACAAACATTTCCATGAATTTTTGTACACAAAATAAAAATTTTCTGATTATTGAAAATTTCTTACAAGGAAATAATTAAAATTGCAAACTTTGACTACAACAAAAAAAAAAAATTATTTCTATAACGAAAAGATTACATATATAATGTCCTATGGTTCCTTAAGAGGAACAAGGGCCACATAGAGATTACATAGAGTTTTAAAAATTTGTTTAATTCGAAAAAATTTGCATTTTTATTTCAAACTTCAGAAAGTTTTCTATAACAAATATACATTTAAATTAATACGAATTGATAGTTTTTCTAAAATAAAATATCTATTTTGAATTTTTTTGTGAAAGAAATTTTATTATTTTTTTGTTTTAATTTTCAATCAACGGTTTTTTCGACTACTAAAAAAAATTTTCAGATTCCATATTTGAATGCATTTGATTTGTTTGAAAACAAATGTATGTTAAAAAATTTTTACATTTTATAAAATAGTTAAAAGTTTTTGTTAATTTTTCTGAATAAAAAATATCAGATGCTACTTAAATTTTTCTATAGAAAATACATATGTTTTGAATTCTTCCAATTTGTCTTAAATTCTTTTAATTTTTGTATCGAAAAAATATATATTTGTATAAGAAATATTATTCAAATTCAACCAATTCTCGTTTTGAAACTTTTTCATATTTAAAAAAAATCGTTGATTTTGGAAAAAATATCGTTTCTTTAGCAAAAGTCTCAGATCAAAAATATCCGATTATTTGTGATTTTCTATATCAAATATTTAAAAAATTGCCAACGGCTCAAAAGTCTACTGGTAAAGCATTTAATTTATAAAAAATGATCATGGTTTGTTTAAACAAGTTTATAGTCAGAAGGTTTCGAGTTCGATCCCGGTTTCTAGAAAAGCTCATTTAAGACCAATTCTTTGATTATTTCAATAGAAAAAGTGTCTAAGATTCTTTGAATTTTAAAAGTAAAAATGCCTTAGATTTCATTCAGTCTTCCTAGTCAACATATTGAAATTTAATTACATTTACGAGTCAATTCTGAAAAAATTGTTCTTCAAATTTGTGTGTATTTTATGATTCTATTTAGGAGAATCATATTCCCGTCCAAAAAATAAGTAATTTTTGATAGCAAATGTTTTAAACAAACAAGCTCAAAAATAAGTCAGAAATTGGCTCAAAATATATTATTAACATTTAAAATTTTCGCATGAAAGTGGAACATCTAAAAGATCCTTCTTTTTTGATTAAAAAATTACACAAAAAACGATATTTAAAAAAATGCTATAGATCCTTTATTCAGACTATTTTGAAAATATGTGTTTTATTTGATTCATTTTCGACTCAGAATAAGAACCTTCGAAAAATTTCCAAATTTTTATGCTACAAAATTAAAAAAAAAAATCTACATTTGTGATTTAAAATCGACTTTTCCTTTTTTATAGTAAGGGCCTTTGATTTTTGGTAGGTTGCTTTTCGAAATCTTGTCAAATATTTAAAAATGTTGTATAAGAAAATGTATTAGTTTGTATTTTTAAATTTGTCTATAAAATAAACTTCTTTAATAAAAGTCGATAGAAAAATCATAAAATTAAATATTTGTCTTTTGTTTTATTGAGCTAATGATCCTTTATTTTATAATTATAAGTATTTATTCCAATATTTCGTCGTCGTATTGGAAGACTTCTTCAGGGAAAATTTTTTATAATAAAAATAAAAAAAAATTTTATAATAAAAAATTTTCCCTGAAGAAGTCTACAATGCGAAGACGAAATATTGGAAATAAATACTTATAATTATAAAATAAAGGATATTTAGCTCAATAAAACAAAAGACAACAATTTATTCAAAAAGATCGAAGAAAAATAAGAAAATATAAAATTAAATAATTATGTTTGAAATTTTAAAGTTAAAATTAAGAATTTGCGGTGGCATTTTCAAAAACTTCTACTATATCTGACTAAATTTTTGTATAAGCAAATGTATTAGTTTAGATTCTTAAAATGTTATTATATCAAAAACTTTGCCATTTAACTCGCTAAAAAAAAATCTGAAAATTATTTGTTATTATTTAAAATTATTTAATTTAAAGTTTTGAAACTTTTTACAAAATTTTGTTATTTATGTAAATTACCATATACAAATTTTAAATCTGGCAATGCTTTATACTAAAAAAGCTTAGTTTAAAAATAAGCTTTTTCTTTGCAAAAGCTCTTTTTCGCTGTGTATATATTTCTCTTTGTTATTTTGACATATTATTTTGCTTAGTTGTCTAATAATATCAAGGCAGTGCTTTTTTAGTTGCACAAATATCGACCAGTGTAAAAATATCTACAACTGTTGAATTTTCAATCCAATTTTCTAGCAACATACAGCTACGGCCTCATTTTACTAGTAATTTAAAAATTTCAACTCAATGTTTTGCAAAAACGAATAAAATCAATGAAAAATAAAATCACAATAACAATTTTAGGCGATTTTTTCTTTTATATATATTGTAACATTGTTTCACACACTCTGGTGGAGTCTCGGCTGCTTGATAACCTGCCAACAGGGTTGTCAACTTTAAAATATCAAAAAGCACCAAACCCGATAAAAAAAACGCGTAATTTAAAAAAAAGCACTAAATTTTCCATATTTTATTTTTGCTTTTTATTTATTTAATTTTTCTTTGTAAGTAATTCACAAATACAGTTTTAAACTGTGAAAAGTAACAAAAATTCAATAACATCAAAATAAAAAAAAAACATTAAAGTTAAATATTCTTTGTATTCTATACAAAAAGAAATCACAAATACAGTTTTAAACTTTGAAAAGTAACCAAAAATCGAAATAAAATTCAATAACATAAAAATGAAAAAAAAACATTAAAGTTTCTGTATGTATTCTATACAAAGGAAGCATTTTTAATTTAAAATATCACATACTTATATTAAAGTCTATTGTTTCTTCATCATCACTTACATCTGGCCATAGAACGGTTTTAATTTCATATTCCGATGTTTTATAAACATCATTGCTATTAATTAAAATATTTACTTCATATCTATCGCAACAGCAATTTTCCCTTTTAATCCATTTTTAATGTTAAGTAAAGCATTAACTGAATTTAATGACATTCGATTTCTTATTTTGGATTTGTAAAGATTCATGTCGCTAAAAACCCTTTCAACTTCAGCGTTTGAATAAGGGAGTGACAAAAGTTTAATAGCAAGATTAGCTAAATCTTCAAATGGGTTTAAATCAGTTGCGTCCTTATATGATTTCACTTCATTCCAGAATTCAATTGTGGATTCAACATTTTGCCATTTCATCAGGTGGATCATTCGCGAATTGTGTGGCTAACGGCATAATGTCATCTTTTATGTGAGATAACACATTTTTTACATTTATTATACTAATTTTGCTTAGCATTTCAAAGTTATCCGGTAGTCTGGCCCGTATTTCATCTATTAATTTTTTAACGAATTTAATGCAATTTTGTGATATGTCACTTCTTTCCTCTATGCTTATTTTTTTAAACGGCAACGGAAATTAAAGATTTGGTGTCACTGAAGTTAAAAAAAAGCACTAAGAAAAGCACTAAGCACTAACTCGAAAAATTTCCGCGTCGAAAATTTTAAAAAGCACTAAAAACAGTGCTAAAAGCACTGAGTTGACAACCCTGCCTGCCAACTAGCAAGCAAAATTCGGCCGAATTTTGTTTTGACATTTTATTTTGTTTAGTTGTTTATATTTAACCCTATACTACTAAAGCACAAATTGTTTCTCTTTTTTTTTATTATTTGACAGAAAATCAATACACGAGCATTTATACCGCTGAGAATTTGATTAAACTCCGTTTGCCAGAATTAGATCAAGCCAGCACTGAGGAACTATGTAATCTCCTGAAATTCATAGATAATATTAGTTTAAACATTTCGATGTTAGTTGTTATGAATTGGTATTGGGAGCAACTTTTAATGAAAGTGTAATATTGGCCACTGAACCCACATATAAAAAGCCAAAACTTGAATTGGAGTTAGAGGAGGAGATAAAACGTAGCAAAGCGGAGGCTCAGCTAATAACGACAACGTCACAGACATTGACAAACGTCAAACAAGCAAAAAGTAAACAAAACGGTAAGAACACTTGATACAAATCTAATAGAAAAAGTAAATTTTAAATATTTATACAATTTTAGATCTGAATAACATGTCTTCTAATATGACTTTATTGCCAGTGGCAGATAACGATACGGAAGTGGTTAAAGCTGGAATATTGGAAACCAGCAATACGGCAAACGAGGCAGAAAAACCTTATCAAGTACCCATATCCCAGGAAGCCATCAATTTTATGTTAATAGGTATAATGTCATAAATTACTTAACAAATTTTTAAACTAACTTCCCTTTTTTTAAATCTCTTTTAGCTCTTATGATTATTTCCGTCATTGGCATAATTATTGGCATTATTTTTCGCAAAGATGTGGGTGGTATTAAAACAAAATGTTGTCGTACCAAAAAAACTGTGGATGATAAAAATACTGAACCTGGTTCTCCGGGTGAAGAAATACCCCTAAATAAGTTAGCTTAGTTTAGTTTTAAAATTACTATAATTTTAAAAAAGTTTATAAAATTCCAATACAAAAAAAATGTAAATAATTATTACGCTATCTTTAAAATAAGAAAAACAAAAACACTTGCCAAGAAAATTATATACACAACATTCTTCTAAATTTGATTTCTAAAATTTTCAACGTATACATTTCCAAATTGAACAAATAAAAATTGATTTAATTTTAAGCTTATTTTATACATTTTTATAGTTATTTCTTAGTTTAAGTTTTTCCTAAGTAGTGTTCTTTTGTTTGTGGTCTTAAAACTAGTCTTGTATTCTATTAATAGCTTACTTTTCTTAAAATGAATAAAGAAATCTATACTAAGTTAAACAATTTAATTGCTGCCATTAATTATGTTTAAAGTGCAAAGACTGTTACTTTCAAGTTAATGAGAAGCAATAAAATATCGGTGATGCCAGAAACATAAATGTGTTATGGTTAAAAATCATAAAACTAAGCAATTGACAAACAAATAATTTAACTGATTATTAACCCATTTTATACCACTAATCGATTTAGTGGAAATTTTTAACAAAATTTGATAGAAAGATGTAATGTTGTCTCAATAAGCTATTTCTGAAGTTTTTGTAGACTTATTGTGACCTCTAGCGGTGGCATTAGCAAATAAAATTCAAACTTTGACGCTTTATATGCACTAAACGGGTTAAACTATAATTTTTATTTATTGCTTAAGCAAATATTTATCAAACTGTAATACACAATTTTATCTATCGAATTTTCACAAATTATTTTCACATTAAAAAAAGAAAATGGAGCTATTTTCTGCACATTGAAGTTTTTACAAATTTGGATAGTTCTTGATCCAATCCTTTACAAACTGCACAACCGATGTTCTTTCTCTAAATTAATAATTTTTCAAAAGTGCAAATTTTTTTTTGAAAATTGTATCTTTTTCATTAATTATATGACAATCCTGCAGCATTAGGTTTTAAATACTTTTTACTATTTGTATAGTTAAGACCTCAAATTATCGTATGATTTTTACTGCGTTATTGTATATCACTCCTATCCAGAAATTATCGGTCTTTAAAGATAGATGTTAGTTTAAAGAAACGGCAGTGTAAAATGTGTTAAAAATGTTTCTTAAATAGGAAATCCTTTAAATCTTGTTCTTAAATTGAAAAATTGTAACGAGTAGTAACACATTTCCTCTTACTACCAAATTGGTTTCTTTTGAAGTTCTATACTCTTTGCTTCGACCAAAGACCTGTAATGTACAAGATACACCAAAGAAATCAATGTAGAAGCGAGTAGCAGTGTGTTTCTACACGTTACTTTTTCCAATGCATTTTATATGTTAACTAACGAGTGAGATGTCTCTTTTAGTTGGCAACACCCCCCACTTTAGACTTTGGTTAATCTTGGATTTACATGATTTGTTGCAAAACTATAAAGTAATATCACAACACTCCTAATGGGACGATTTAATTTTGTTGTGAATACTAATCCATTAGTAATTGCAATCAATTTGGCTTTCAAGGCGAAATATGTTATAGGGAATTCACACAGAAAATTTAATCCATTTTTTTATCTTTAAGGGAGTTTATACTGAACAGTTATTCTAGTAAAAAGAGGATTAGCTACATATGATTGCACTAAAATTATGCAGTTAATCTACTTTTTACAAAATTAAATTTTCAGTCCAAACTCCCTATGAACGCCCTATTTTTGATTAACAGTTAATCCAACTTTTTATCTACGCTGACGCAAAAAAACTTTTGGCGCTGTCGACAAAATGTTTGCTAACGCCGACATTTTCCTTGTTCTTTTTAGGGTAGAATTAGAAAGATGAAGGGCTTCAAACATGGCAACACTGCAATTGCGCGAGATGATAAGTCTTAGAACAATTGTTGCTCGCCACCTGATGTAGAGTTGGCGAATTTATTGAAGCTTTTTGTTTCATAGCCCTGATTTATTACTTTACTTCGGTGGGGTTAAATGCTATGGGAACACCGAAGGTGGGCGCAGCGATACATATAAGTGATAAAACACTCATACATATTATTTTTCTAAAGTGAGGTTGTCGTCATTGGTAATCGAACCCGGGACCATCTGTGTAACAGTACAACGCGCTAACCATTACAACACAATGCCACTTTAAGTTGTTGCCAGGACAACTCAATTTTTTATTTTAAAGTAAAAAAATCTTAAATTTTTTTTTTTTTTTTAAATAATAATTATATAATTACAAATTATATATATTATTACCCTAACCGAGCACTAGCTACTATGGCCTTCGGCTTGTTGTAGCGAAAACAGACCAGTGCCTCTGGTGGGAATCGAACCCACGACCCCCGCACTAATAAGCCAGCACGCTACCAACTAGCCTACCGGGGCGCACAAAAAAAAATCTTAAATTGTTTTTAATAATTTGTATAAAAGCATTTTTGAAAAATCTGTGTTTTTCAAAATATTAAGACGATTTTTTAATTTATAGAGGTTTGAGTCTTCGCTATAGTATCGACAACAAAAAGATATGCAGCTCAAAGACATATTTAGGCAATAAATTTTCGTATTCTTCCCTAAAGTGGAGCTATGATATATTTTCTTATTTCTTATTTTTGTAGGTTTAGGGCCATATTGGGGAACATTTCTTAAAAACTTTACGAAGAAGATAAAAATATTACTCTAGATGAATATTTCAATTTGGCAATACTGTTCAATTTTTATAAAAAAAAAAAATAATTGAATTGTATATTCACGCACATAAGAAAAAATTCAAAAATTACGCAATTATTTTTCAAATTAACTTTTTTTAATTAAAATTAAAATAAAAAAGTTAAGTTCATTAGCCACAATGAGTGGCAGAGGGCAATAAAACCATATGAAATTTCAATTAGAATTTTAAGAAAACTGTAGAGGATGATGAAAATTAACAGTAAAGAAAAAATGTACCATACACAAAGTCAATGAACCAATTGTATACTAAAGTTTTTACATTTAGTGCATTCTTATTTTGTTGATATTGATAAGTAAAAGTTAAAGAAAACATGTTTTTGCATTGTTTACGACATATAATTGGATTGTTTTTGTTTTCAAAAATACGTCAGGAGGAAGTGATTGCGTGAATCATCCAATGGCTGCTACAATTTGGTTTTTGTATGATAATAATTATTTTTAATTGTTTTAAACTTACCTCCATTACTAAATTGACACACTCCTGTGATTCTTTACAATCCAACAGGGCCACCACATTTTCATGATGCAACTCTGTTAATTCTTTGAGAATTTTAATTTCTTTTCCAAGTAAATTTTGTGTTTTTATTAAACCTTTTTTGGTTATACATTTTATGGCAACGGGAAAATGTTTCTGTAAAGAGAAAATATTGAATTATTAAAAATGTTGCTAAAAATATTCATAACTAAAAATATAAAGCAAAGACAAGAACCGCATAAGAGAGGTAAAGGATACATAAGTAAATGATCAAAAAGGAGAAATAAACAATGGATGGTAACCGATTCGATTATCGGTAAGGAAAGAGAATTTATGTTATTTCGGTAACGGTATTTTAAGGGTAACGTTATTTTAGTTATTCAGGTAATGCAAATCGTTATTTTTACTGCCCCCTTGTGCCTAAATGGCTAGTCTATGATCAAATTTTAAGAAAATATATCTATTTACAGCGATTTTTTTCTGATTTTGTCAGATTATTTCGGTAACGGTATTTTAAGAATAACGCTATTTCAATTATTTCGGTAACTATATTTTATCGATAACGTTATTTTAGTTATTTCGGTATTTCAATTATTTCGGTAGCAGTATACGTTTTATTAAACTAATCACGTATTTATTTTTTAATATAGTGTTGATATCAGGAAAATAGGTTATGGGGAGGAGGAAATAGGGAGTGGTGTCTATGGATATTTAACTTGAATTTCCCTGAATTGTAAGTGTCAGTAAAGGTGTCTGCAGGGAGTTTATTCAACATACGGGTGGTTCAACTAATGAACGAATTCTATCTGTAATGCATTGTCCAGGCTAACGACCACAAACGGATAAGGTATACTGGACAAGCGTGTGTTACGGGCCTCAGTGGTAAGTTCATTTACTTCAGTAGAACAATTCCCATGGTACTATCGATAGAACAATGACACATAACCCACATTCCGACGATGCTCCAATGAATCAATAGAGTTGGATACACTACTGTCGTTGATAAGCTTCACCGCCCTCCCCTGAACACGGTCCAGAAGCTTCAGAATAGACACTGAAGCCCCTGAGAGTTGTATTCCATTTTCGGCCGGATATAGCTGGTATAAATAGTAAGGAGATCGGATGGAGTGAAGTAAGTCTTACACCGTTTCAGAAAACCAAGACACTTGAATGCCTCTTTCGACACTTGAAATACGTGCTTATTCCAATGGACATCACACTGTATTCTCATGCCCAGAACATCAAGAGTATCCGATTCCTCAATACCTATACCATCCATAGCTACAGATGACAATGTTAATTCCACAGCCCGTCTGTGGGTTAACATACAACATTGGGTCTTGCGTGAAAAAAATGTCTTCATTATATAAATGACTTGTTACATAAATTTAATAAAGTTTTGTGAAAATTCAGATAACGAAAAAATAAATTTTTAACATTATTGAACATTGACATTAAATATGTATATAAAAATTAAATTAATGAAAATTTATATAAAGTTTAATTAATCAAAAACATGATTTTGTGTAAAAAAAAAAAATGTTATAAGACTTTTAGATTAATTCATAATTAATAATGTAATTAATTAATAATTTAATAATTAATAATTTAATTAATTATAAATTTAATTACTTTTAATAATTTAATTACTTGATCTATTAATTCATAATTTACGTAATTAATTAATAAATTTAAATACTAATAACTTTTAAATTAATTAATAATTTTAAATTAATTAATAATTCAAAAATATTATAATTTAGATTAAATAATAATTTAATTATTAATAATTCAAATTACTTACTAATTTAATTAATTACCTAATTTAATTATTTAATTACTTGATACTTTCACCTACTTAACTAATTTAAATTAAATAATAATTTAATTACTTAATAATTTAATTAATTAATAATTTAAGTAAATTAAATTCCAATAATAATAATAAATTAATTTAATTATTTAATTAATTAATAATTTAATTCATTGATAATTTAATTAATTAATAATTCAAGGATTATATTTAGTAGTTACATTGATATAATTTAATTAACTCATTAATAACTAACTAATTAATAATTTAATTAATTAATAATTTAATTAATTAATAATTTATTTAATTAATAATTTAATTGATTCATAATTTTATTAATTAATAATTCAAATAATTAATATTTTAAATAATTATATTTTAATTAATTGATAATTTAATTAATTGATAATTTAATTAATAATTTAATTAATTAATAATTTAATTAATTAATAATTTAATTAATTAATAATTTAATTAATTATAATTAATTGTTAATTTAATTAATTCATTCATTAAAAATATTATGAAACTTTAGATAAATTGAAAAAAAATCGTTAATTTTGAAGAGAACATTTTATAAATTTCACTTGCAAAATTTTTTTCTAAACATTTGCTCTCTCAGTGTATTTACTAAATTTTCTTTTTTATTTTTTTTATTATTGCAGCTAAATTCATCATAATTTTTTTATTCGTTATTATTATTAATAAATTCAATTTCTTATTAAATTTCATTTAAAAGAAAAAAAAAAAAAAAATACATGTTTAGAAAGAGTAAGAAATTGGTATTCTTATTCGTATCAATTGAAATTTATCGCTATTTTGTTATTGTTTTTTTTTTATATATTATATTTTCATTTCATAGAACGATCGGATCATTTGCTTTGACCTTTACTCCGTTTTTGTTGGCCTTTTTTGTAATTGTATTTTATTGTTGCTATATACTATATAATAGATTTTTAAGCCCCTGCCCATATATAGGAGTGGTATTTCATATTCCGAGGGAGTGAAGTAATTCTTGAACCGGATATGAAAGCCAAGAAACTTGAATGCTACTTCCGACACTTGTATAACGTGATTTTTCCACAGGACGAATTAGATTCTCATGGCCAGAACATCAAGAGATTCAGATTCCTCAATATTGATACCACACATGTATACACACAGAGAAAAGTTCAGCTATTTGCCAACTGAAATACGGCTACTACGACTCAAAGTCGGTTATTACGAATTTCAACCTTAACATGGAGTCAACCTTAACATGGATTGGCCTGAGATCAAACGAAAATGAATGACAAATGTTGTTGTCATCTGCAAATGAGTAGACAGGATAGGAAGTTGAACAGAGAAGATAGAACTCATCGGATGAGATGACATCTGTAAAAACTGTAAACGTGGATAATATCAGGTCTAAGGTAGCCAGACGCTGGCACAGAGAGCTAAAGTTTCTCAGCGAGCAGCATAGAATTACACTATGCTAGATACCCGGACACAAGGATATACTAGGAAACGAACTGGCGGACGAACTTGCTAAGTATTGCGCAAGACTCCCAATTGAGGCAGCGGATTTGGAAGTCAATTCTCCACTCTCTCTTCTCTATGAACGGATAAGACGGGACACAAGGATAAATTGGTTATATAGATGTAAGACTTCGGATACAGACAAAATCATTGTGGGAAGAAAAATTGGTAAAGTTTCATAAGATACTTCTGGATATGGATAGAAGATAACTCCGAATGGTAATAAACCTTATTACGGGTCACAACACCTTAGATAAGTATATGGTTAAGATTGGTAGAACAAACGACGATACGATTGGTAGAACAAACCACGATACATACAGGGAGGCTGTGGAAGACAGCTATCACTTTTTATGTGAATGCCCTGCACTTTCGTTTAGAAGTTTTGATATCTTTCAGGACCTTCGTGATATTCGCGGAATGAATCCATGGCCTTTGATGACTTACATCGGGATTTCAAATTGGAGTACATTCTTACGAGTAGGAAGAAGGACAACGGGAATCATAATGGACCTTTTGCGTCTCTTGTATATGACATCATAATTGCCGCATCGCTGTTTACCTAACCTTAAAACTCTTATAGTGAGATCTTCAAGAAAACTCGATATAAATCAAAAGAAAGCTTTGACTCGAGTGCTTTATGCCGCACATGATCAAACGACTTGGAAATATCTAGAGCAACCACTCTGCTTTAACTAAATTTGTGAATGGACCGACTCCGACGCTCCGAAAGAAACGACTTCTACAAAAGCCATACTGTCGATCATGAGAAAGTGTGTTAGACTCTAGAAGTCGCACTCATAAGTTTAAACTAGTGACTAACCTCCAGTGCGCAACTTTATCTTCTGGGAGTTTTTGCGTGAAAAAAGTTATACACTCGATGTTAGTAACTCGTTTTAACTTATGAATACACTCAGAAAAGTTCTACAGTTACTACATGACAGTTATTAGCGCAGTAATGCGTTTGTAGTTGTTTTAACTGCAATTGCAGTTCTTTTACTTAGAAAAATAATTTTTAATGTTTCAGAGGGTTGATTGATTAAACAACATTTTTATCTTTAGCGTAAAAGAGAATGTTAAAGAAAATAGAAAAATAAAATAAACACGCTGTACATTTTATTAAATAAATAATATATTATGGTAAGATTTGGAATAGAAATAAATGTATTTACTTGAATATTATTAAAAGTTGTATTTCTTTTCTTGTAGATCTTTAATATTTATATATTAATTCAATGTTGTTGAAAAGAAATCAAAGAAACAATATTACATCTCTTGAAGACAAACATATGGCCGAAATGATTTGGAAAAATAGCGTGAAACGTGAATATTTAAAGTGTGTTTATTAAATAATAAAATCATATTAAGACTGCATTTGTAGTTGTTTTTATTACATTCTACAGTTAATTCAAATAATTGTTAAATACTGTTAATTTTTAAGTTAAAAATAACTACACATTGCAGTTGCTCCAAATGCAAATGTAGTGTACGCAGAGAAAAGTTCAGCTATTTGCCAACTGAAATACGGCTACTACGACTCAAAGTCGGTTATTACGAATTTCAACAATGAATGACAAATGTTGTTGTCATCTGCAAATGAGTAGACAGGATAGGAAGTTGAACAGAGAAGATAGTTTAGAAAGATTAGAAAGAGAGAGACAACTCATCGGATGAGATGACATCTGTAAAAACTGTAAACTGGATAATATCAGGTCTGAGGTAGCCAGACGCTGACACAGAGAGCTAAAGTTTCTCAGCGAGCAGCATAGAATTACACTATGCTAGATACCCGGACACCAGGATATACTAGGAAACGAACTGGCGGACGAACTTGCTAAGTATTGCGCAAGACTCCCAATTGAGGCAGCGGATTTGGAAGTCAATTCTCCACTCTCTCTTCTCTATGAACGGATAAGACGGGACACAAGGATAAATTGGTTATATAGATGTAAGACTTCGGATAGTAGCATACAGACAAAATCATTGTAGGACGAAAAATTGGTAAAGTTTCATAAGATACTTCTGGATATGGATAGAAGATAACTCCGAATGGTAATAAACCTTATTACGGGTCACAACACCTTAGATAAGTATATGGTTAAGATTGGTAGAACAAACGACGATACGATTGGTAGCACAAACGACGATACATACAGGGAGGCTGTGGAAGACAGCTATCACTTTTTATGTGAATGCCCTGCACTTTAGTTTAGAAGTTTTGATATCTTTCAGGACCTTCATGATATTCGCGGAATGAATCCATGGCCTTTGATGACTTACATCGGGATTTCAAATTGGAGTACATTCTTACGAGTAGGAAGAAGGACAACGGGAATCATAATGGACCTTTTGCGTCTCTTGTATATGACATCATAACTGCCGCATCGCTGTTAACCTAACCTAAAAACTCTTATAGTGCGATCTCTAAGAAAACTCGATATAAATTAAAAGAAAGCTTTGGCTCGAGTGCTATATGCCTCACATGATCAAACGACTTGGAAATATCTAGAGCAACCACTCTGCTGTAACTAAATTTGTGAATGGACCGACTACAACACTCCGAAAGAAACGACTTCTACAAAAGACATACTGTCGATCATGAAAAAGTATGTTAGACTCTAGAAGGCGCACTCATAAGTTTAAACTAGTGACTAACCTCCAGTGCGCAACTTTATCTTATGGAATTTTTGCGTGAAAAAAGTTATACACTCGATGTTAGTAACTCGTTTTAACTTATGAATACACTCAGAAAAGTTCTACAGTTACTACATGACAGTTTTTAGCTCAGTAATGCGTTTGTAGTTGTTTTAACTGCAATTGCAGTTGTTTTACTTAGAAAAATAGTTTTTAATGTTTCAGAGGGTTGATTTATTAAACAACATTTTTATCTTTAGTGTAAAAGAGAATGTTAAAGAAAATAGAAAAATAAAATAAACACGCTGTACATTTTATAAAATAAATAAAATATTATGGTAAGATTTGGAATAGAAATAAATGTATTTACTTGAATATTATTAAAAGTTGTATTTCTTTTCTTGTAGCTCTTTAATATTTATATATTAATTCAATGTTGTTGAAAAGAAATCAAAGAAACAATATTACATCTCTTGAAGACAAACATATGGCCGAAATGATTTGGAAAAATAGCGTGAAACGTGAATATTTAAAGTGTGTTTATTAAATAATAAAATCATATTAAGAATATTTACAAAAAAGCTTTTTAATAAAATATTTTTTTAAATGCTGGTAATGTTGTTTTTACTGCATTTGTAGTTGTTTTTATTACATTCTACAGTTAATTCAAATAAAAATAATTGTTAAATACTGTTAATTTTTAAGTTAAAAATAACTACACATTGCATTTGCTCCAAATGCAAATGTAGTGTACGCCTTTTCAACTGCAAATGTAGTTATTTTAACTGTCATTTGCATACATAATTTTCTTAGTGCACTGTTGCAGATAATTAACAAAATGGTAATTAACCATATTCTTCATTCGCCATTGGGCGGTATTATCCGCACTCTTTTTTGGAATTGGCTGGACATTGTAAACCTTTCAACACGAAGTGCTTAGGAGAGTTGCCAATGGACCCGATAACATCGACAAGCACTGTTTCAGTACCAGTGCATCCGAGCCCACTAACTTACTTAAGTCGAAATTCGCAAGAATCCTTTTAACGGCACTAGCACGAAAGAATATCTTAGGCATAGTATATGATACTCTTTCAAGTTCGGGCAGTGATCGATTGCTTTCCGTCTGAAATGCATTGACGAACAACCAAACGGTCTTACTACTCAGAGAAGCAGCAAGAATTTTAGCACGTAGACACTGTCCGTGTGGAAGCTATTCACATATAAGTACTTTTTTACATTCAGTTTGCCCAGCAGATCAGTATTGTCGTTTCTATTCACACGCCAATTACAGAGAGTGTATATGACAAGAGAAACCAATGTAATGTTTTTACAACCCGTTACTAATTCTCAATGTATTTAATATTTAATGTAACGAGTGGGATGCCACAATTAGTTGACAATATCGCTCTTTTTAGCGAATTCGGTTTATCTTGGACACAAATGTTTTTTATCTTTGCATATCTTTCGTACAGTGCTCGATTTAAAAAGAGCAAACAACCCAGTTACGAATTTTCCGAGTAGTGAGAATTGTAAGCCAAAGAGTGACACAGAGTTTGCTTCAACTTACTTTGTATTGTACAATGTACAATACGTATGTACACAGTCAGAGAGAAAGTAAGTTGAATGTGGTATAGAATTGTGTGTAACACACTTTCTCATTGTACAAAGTACCCTAGGCGTAGACGCTGTTGCTTACTTTTTAATGTACAAAGTGTGTGATGGTGGGCTGCCAATAGAAAACAAGAAGAACAAGAAAAACTTCGAAAGTGTTTATAGTTTTGAGGTAAAAAGCACGCGTTGCTTTACAAAATTAATTTTTTATTAATTATTACCAAAAAAAAAAGAATAAAGATGTTGGAAGGATTTAGTAAGCGTCATTTACGACGTTTGGCAGCTCGGGAAAGAAAAGAAATGACTTTGTCTAGTGATTTTATTGATAGAGAAGTCGAGGAAACCAATAAAAGTGTTGAAGTATTAAATATTGGAACAACATCGTCTACGGACAATTTTGAAGGCACAGATATTGAAATGCCTTTAATAAGAGAAACTCAAAAGCCTGCATTGAAGGATGTATTGGCCGACTGGTATCTAGAATTTCGACCCTCAACAAGTGCTACACCCGCTCTATTAAAAGGATTACATGAGCAAAATCTTGATGTTCCACTATGTGAAAACACGTTAGTGAAAACCAAGGTACAACTTAACACAAGAACGGTAGCTCCGGGCACCTACATTTACATTGGAATTAAAAAATTTATAGATGACAACAGCCTGCTTTTAAAGAATTACAAGGAATTGGTGCTTAATGTCGGCATTGATGGCCTTCCACTTTTTAAGAGTTCTTCAGTGTCCCTAAAAGGTCCTTCAAGGCCCTAAATATAAAAACATAAATTGCGCATATACTCATAATTTTTTTTGTTGTTTTTAATTCATTGAAAATGTGTACATAAATATGTATTCTTGTCTATTGTACTGTATAAAAATTTTATTATATTAATTCATAAAACAATAAAAATAATAAGTGAAGTACCAAAAATACTTTTTTTATTTATATTAAATAGTATGGTACTTGTTTTAATCTGTTAAATGCCTCTTATAACTCTTAAACTCTTACATTTCAAAATTTTTATATCAAAATTTTGAAATTTAAAGAGTTTATGAGATATAAGAGGGATTTAATAGCTTGAACGAGTACCTGTAAAAAAGTGGGTATATCTAACATTTTCCTTAGGGTGTATTTAATGTACACTTCCATATACTCAGTATATGAACAGATACTTTATGTTAACTACAGCACCGTATACTAAGTATATTAGAAAATACTTCATTTTAATTACAAAACCAAACACAAAGTACATGGAATTGTATGAAGAACGGATACTTTCTCGTATAACTTGTGGGTTGGTGGTAATCAATGAAAAAGCGGCCATGTTATTCTAAAAGTAAGCCTAAAACGTATATAGAGTTCCGAGGACTCTGTACAAACAAAGTATGCTATACGTATTTAAGTACGTAGAACAAACGTTCGTTACTGGGCGTATTTAAGTACGTAGAACAAACGTTTGTTACTGGGAATTAACATTTTCAGTGTGAACAAGAGACGATTAATAATGGCATATTCATTGCTTTAATTTTTTAATATTTTGTTCAGATTGTTCAACTTTTAAGGTTATTGTCAGTAATATTTTAATCTTTTTTGTGTCAATAAATATTATTTTTCTTTAGATTTGAATTTTATTCCATTAGCAATTTTACACTCATATCATTTGTCCATGTTTATGGGTCAAGTGTACTGAAATAAGTAAAGTATAATAAATTCCATGTCTAAAATAAATTCAATATTATAATTTTTTGTTTTATTTTTATTGTTCAACTGTTTAGTCATGAAAATACTAGAACAGTAGCTCTAATTAAATGGTTATTTAAATATTAATTAAATTATAAGCAGAAATCAAAATGAAAACAAAAGTTCTAATTTAATTTGTACTTGAAAAATGTCTTTATAAATTAATTTAATACTGAACTATCTTACATTGAGTAATCTATTTATTTAAAATTTAAGCACGTGTTGCATAAATATTAAGTTTAATATAAAAAATATATTAATAAACTGTCAGAAGCAGACATATTTGTTTTGTCTATATTCAATCAAATTCTAAAAATAAATTTCATATTTTATGTCTGCGACTTTATGTAGAGACAAGACAAGGAATATATTTTTAAGGGTTTCTATTTTGAAAACATGTGCTAAGATGGCTGGATGTTTATTTTCAGCAAATAAGTAAAAATATTTATTTTTATTTAAAGACGACAAGTTAGAAAAGAAAACATATGTTTTATTTTTAAACAATACCCATTACACATGTCTTTAGCACACATACGCATAGATTTTAACATTTTCGTACGAAACTTAAATAACTCTAAAAGTTGTATGACATCTTTTAAAAACACACTTTTTTAAAAATGTGTTTTGCAAATAATATATGTATATCGAGATATGTTATTCCTCTAAAACCCCGTTCACATAATCCCACAAGTGTGTTATACATGTCAGAAATGTGTTGTATAAAGCAAATATATAATGTATGTGAACGCAATTCTTTACACAAAGTTACCACATGTATTAAAACAAGTGTTGTATTGTACACAAATAAAAGTAAAAACAGATTAAAATCAACAAATGGTGTAAAAAATAAAAAATATATTTTGTAAAAAAAAACTGCAGGTAGTTTAAAATATCGAAACGAAACATTTTATTCAAAGTTGCTCGAAACTTTTTTGTTTTAAAAGTTTTTAATATTTTTAGTAGGGTAAAGGTTTGCTACCTGCAAGCACCGGCAACTTGTATTTCGGCCTTCCAACGGTATAATGCCCTAAATTCCGGCTAGAGTCGACGTTACAAGAGTAGTTAACACTTTTAAGGCTGAATTAGTTTATTCGTTACGTTCCGTGACGAATCAGCTGATTTGTTTTTGATGTATGAAAATGAGTGTGTGTGGTTAGTTTGTTTGGAATGTAGCGTTGTGTGCCGGACGAACCTGTTAAAAACTAAATTTTCGTTGCTACGATAAGTGACAGCTAAAAACAGCTGAAACTAAAAAACTATACAACCAACACAAGAAAAATTTTTTTTTTTTAATTTTATAAGCCAAATGGTACAAAATAATATAAAAAGAGGTTTTGGGACACATGATAATGAAATTATTACCATAGTTGCAACTACAGCTGTTATGTTGTTACGGAACAGACTAACCACACTAAACAGACATCCGGAACGGCACGTTACAGTAACGTCACTGAACGCGAAGACTAATGGAGCCTTTAATCTATTTCTGGAGCAGATAGGTGCAATATCGCAGTATTTACTGAACGAAGTCTGAATTACTGTTGCTTAAAAATTGTAACATGAAAATTCTGTGTTTTTTTTCTGTATATATAAATTTTAAATATTTTTGCGAAAAACGCTGAAAACACTATATTTATCAACAGTGAATAAGTTTACCGATTTTTTCGCCAGATTAACAAAAAATGTTATAAAGCCATTTTTATGGTATTTTTTCAAAAACATATTTAAAATGTTATAAAAAGAATACTGAACCTTTACGATTTACCTATGAATAATCATTACCTTTGGTTTACACTACTCGACAATGTTTTTAAACAAACTTTCCAAAAAATTTACTTTCATTGAATTAATTTCTGATTGTGTGATATTTACTTTATGTCATTTAAATTACCTTTAAATCAAAAAAAAGATATTTTCAGTAGTGTCCGACCGAACGTTCGGCTTCGGCTTCGGAGTTCGGCCAAAAAGTGATGTTCGGCCAAGTTCGGTGTTCGGCCAAATTTTGGCCGAATACCGTATATTTGAAGAAGAACAGTTCATTTTTGATTTATTTCACGTAAAAAACAAAATTTTCAATTAAATTCGTCATATACTTTAGTTAAAATAATAAAGTTCAGGTATTTCCATATTTTTGTTGAAAACTTCAATAAAACAATTGAACTGACTTTATAATATTTTTGAAAAAATATTCTAAATTTGCTTTTTTACAAATTTATTGATGTTTGAATATTTTTTAATATACTTTAATGATGCTTTTTGTAGTCAAAATCAACGAAAATTTAAATTTTATTCAAACAAAAAAAAATTAAAAAGTTCGGCTTCGGCTACGGCTTCGGCCGAATATTAAAAATTTGGCCGAAGTTCGGCTACGGCTTCGGCTTCGGCCAAAAAAAGTGACTTCGGTCGGACACTAATTTTCAGTGAGTTTTTTTTTTTCATTTATGGCAGCGCGACCTAAGAACATTTGTTACATTTCTCAACGCAATTAAGATCTTAAAACAAATCGAAACCCGGTTTTCTAAATTCGACGGATTTTTGAACACTCTAAATTTATTCTTTTAATTTTTGACACATTAATTAATATTATTTCACACAAATAATTTTCTGGAGACTAACTCGTCTTGCTCTTTAAACTTCTTCAGCAAATAATTTGATTTTGTATTTAAAAAAAAAGGAAATTTGTATTTGTATTTTTGTGTTCTGAAACTTTGAAAAAACTATACATTTTTAATGGAAAATTATGGAGTTTTCCTATTTTTTTAGTACTTGCACTAACAGTAAAAAGATACTAAAACTGTTTGTTAATAAAGGGTCCGCCATCTAACGTTTTTTTTTCAACTAGTGCTTATTTCGTGAATGGTAACACTTAGCTCATGTCTGATTTGACAGATAATTAGTTGTATCCTTCCGCTGAACGAATATGGTTGTGTATACGCTTGAACAACGCAGGGAAATATTGTGACATTACTTTGAAAATCATGGTAATGTTGCAGACAGTCAATGGCGATCGTTATCGGGCCATGTTTTTGTTCACAAAAACTGAAGAGGAGGATATTGGCAACATTTGGTTTCAACAGGACGGCGCTACGTGCCACACAGCCGAAGCTACACTCGATATTTTGCGCCCTGTTTTTGAAGATCGCATTATCAGCCGCAGAGCTGATGTCGTTTGGCCACCTCGGAGCTGCGATTTGACACCGTTGGACTATTATTTGTGGGGTGCCGTCAAAGATAAGTGTTACGCCAACAAGCCAGAGACAATTGACGCTTTAAAGGACAATATTCGTGAAGCCATTGGAGAAATACAGCTGCACACAATCGATAATGTGCTTAAAAATTGGACCGATCGTGTAGGCTACTGCATGGCCAGCCGAGGCAGCCATTTGAATGAAATTATTTTCCATTATTAACCGGAATAATTGTACTTTCAAATAAAAAAAAAAAAATATGAGAAAATATTCAGTAGTTTTTTTTTATAGCATTTAAAAAAAAAAAAAAAATATTTGGCGGACCCTTAACTTCTAAATATTAGTTCAATATGGTAAATATTTGCTAAATATTAATAAGATAAGAATAGTGGAAATAAATCTGTTAAATCTACAAAACTTTAATTTTAGTTAAATGAAAGTTGCGAAAATCAGAATAAATCAAAGTTTTTTATGCGATAAAAAGAATAGAATAAAATTAGTAAACATTTTTTTAAAACTACTAAAAATTAGTTCAAAACTACGTTGCATTAAAAATTTTTTAAATTGGTATCTTTTTTGCCAAACATTGTTTAAGTAAGAATAGCAAAAAAAAAACTGTTAAATCTACAAAAATTTTGTTATATTTAAGCTTAATTTTAGTTAATTAATAGTAATTAGTAGACAATAAAAATCATAAAGAAATAAAATTTTCATATGCGAATAAAAATCAGACATTCTGAAAACAGCAGTTTACAATTAGATTTTGTACCAGCTGACTGAAATTCGTAATAATCGAATTTAAGTCGTAGTAACCAAATTTCAGTTGGCAAAATAGCTAAATTTTTCTATGTGTAATGAATCATTCCGACTATAAATTATTTTTTTTTTTTTTATGAAAAAATAAAAAAGTTTTCATTGTATTTATGAAGAGATAGTTTTTGAAATCGAATGAACAATTTCATAATAAAGGGTCCGCCATCTAACGTTTTTTTTCAACTAGTGCTTATTTCGTGAATGGTAACACTTAGCTCATGTCTGATTTGACAGATAATTAGGTTTATCCTTCCGCTGAACGAATATGTTCCGTATGTTCGTTAGCTTGTGAAAAAAGTGAAAGAAACTGGCATCCTCATCAATAAACCAAAGCGTGAAAAGCCAAAAACAGTGCCTACACCCGAGAATATTGCTGCTGTGGCAGAAAGTGTGCGTGAAGCGCCATCAACATCAATTCACCGTCGTTCTCAACAATTGAACATTTCGGAGACATCATTGAGACGAATTTTGCATAAAGACCTTGGTATGACGCCATACAAAGTCCAATTGGTTCAGGAGTTCAAAAAAAAAAGTTATTTGGCAGACCCTTTATTAATTGAATTTCTTGTATATAATGAAATTCTTCATTCAAACTACGAAAAAAAATTTATAATATTGTTAAATTAATATCATGCAGTATAATTATTTCAGTGTACAGAAAAATGACGGAGAGAAGTAACCACATTTAAAGTCACATAATTTAAAAATAAAATTTCACAACACTTAATCTCAATTTTATATATTTTTTTATTTCATTAGTTTTTGTTTCAATTCCTTTGTAAGTTAAATGTATGCATGCATAATATCTCCACGTGTTTAAGTAAAATATAATAAAAATTTGCGTTTTAAAAATATCACTGCGCGCCGCATGCACCTCATTTATAAATACTTTAAACCTAAAATGTATTGCACTAAAATAAAATAATTTAAAATGTATATATTTATATATACAAACTGACAAATATCTTAGTATGTAACAATCTGTTTATGCATAATTTATTACAGTTTTTTTGTTTGTAAATATTTTGTACAAGCTGAAAATAGATTCGTGCTGACAGCTGAATATGTTGCCAAACGAATGCTTCGATTGCATTAAATAAAATGTTCGGTTCTGTATGATGAATTTTGTTGATGCAACCTAAAATCGGCTTTAACCGTTAAATAACAGATTTTTAACAATTGTTTGGCAAAAAATTCGGATGTTCAGCATGAATCTGTTTTCTCTGTGTATGATTTGATGTATTATCTAATAAATTTAATAAGTTTCATGTCATTTAGGAATTCAAGAGAATTGTAAACAAAGAAAATTTTAAACTATTTTTGATTTAGATTTTATTCTCTATGAATAATTTATTTGTAATTTAACATGTATTATAATTTATTTGTTTATATATGTTTTAGGATCTAAAAGAGATACAAGAAAAAATAATGTAAATTGAAATTGTATTAATTAAAACAAAATTCAGCGGCTAAGAATATAATTCAGCTACACTGTTTATGCATCTAGAATGTCATAAAGCTTGCAACTAAAAGGCCTTGTTAATATGAATGATATTTAAGCAACAGTTAATGCCGTTCTTGCTTCGGCAGAACATATACTAAAATTGGAACGATACAGAGAAGATTAGCATGGCCCTTCTTGAGGACCCTGGCGTCGTACTTAACTGGACACTGTAATCTCAGATACCATCTGCACAAGAAGGGTCAATCGGACACGGATATGTGTAGGTTTTGTGAGATGGTGTCTGAGACCTCGGAGCATGTTCTCTGCGAATGTCCCAGGCTTTGTGATAGGAGACTTAGGATTCTAGGTGATCGCTTCATTTCGCCTTCCGACATCGCGAACATTTTGCCTAATAGGATAATTGGCTTTACAGGTAGCTTGAATCTGTAGGTAACTTTAGGCAGCACAAAAGACCTACATTGGTCGCGGTGCATAGTGCCTTCTGATCTAATCTAATCTCCAATCTAACAGTTAATGCCAATTCAGCAATTTTTTTTCACTGAAGTTAACACAGAGCATTTAATTAAATTTAATTAGTAAACAAATTTTAAATGTATTCAGCAAGGTAGTTTAATCAAAAAATGTAAAACAAAGAAAGTTTATGAAAGTTATATACGTTAAAATTAAATTCAGCTGCAAAAAATACAATTCAGCTACACTTTTTACGTAACTAACAATTAAAATGATTTGGTTTTTACAAAAAAAAAAGAGGTAAAAAAATAAGATTTGTACATTATCGATTTTTAAGCACATTATCGATTGTGTGCAGCTGTATTTCACCAATGGCTTCACGAATATTGTCCTTTAAAGCGTCAATTGTCTCTGGCTTGTTGGCGTAACACTTATCTTTGACGGCACCCCACAAATAATAGTCCAACGGTGTCAAATCGCAGCTCCGAGGTGGCCAAACGAACATACGGAGCTGACGGTGCTTATCTTCTTCCAAAATTCGTACGCAATTTTCGCACACATTCTGCAACATTACCATGATTTTTAAAGTAATGTCGCAATATTTCCCAGCGTTGTTCAAGCGTATACACAGCCATATTCGTTCAGCGGAAGGATTAAACTAATTATCTATCAAATCAGACATGAGCTAAGTGATACCATTCACGAAATAAGCACTAGTTGAAAAAAAACGTTAGCTGGCGGACAGTTTATATTAGAATCGAATATAAAAATTTGGGTTTCATTCAGCAACGAATTTTAATACAGATTGAAAGAATTTCAATGCAAATTAGAATCAAATATAAAAATTTGGCCTTTATTCAGCAACGAATTTTAATACAAATTGAAAACCAACTTTATTTCGCTTAAATTTAGTTAGTAAAAGCTAATTTAGCAAATCAAAAGTCTATTTATTAGTTTAAACTTCAAAGAAACCAATAAAAAACTATTATTTGAAATTAATACGCTTTCATCTATATTATGTGACATTCCGACAGGTAACTTTACATAAAAAATCTTATATTGGTGTTGTTTTAACAAATTTATATTGCAAACTATTCAGCTACGGAGGTTTTTAATATTGTATTAATAAAATACAAAATATCATATTTAGCTGAGTATTATAACAAGTTTAGTTTTGATATAACACTAGCTATATATGAAAGAATATAGAGATCTGATATTTTTGCTGTACATATTTACAAAAAAAAACTATATTGCAATATAAAAAATATTATTCAGCTACTAAAAACATAAATCAGCTCGAATGGCTTTCGAATTTTTAAACAGATGTTTTTTAATTTAAATCATATTGAAATTGTTATTCATCTACTCTTTAAAATGGAGTTAAGTATTTTAAAGGAAACAACAAAATTAGAGTCATAGCCTGTTGTATGGCTGTGGGTTTGAAACTCACCACGGCTCAAAGTAAAAAGTTTTTCATATAGAGCAATTTAAGAATTTAAAATACTTTGTTCAATTGACACATAAATTAACCACTGACGAGTCCTTGTAGGGGACGAAACTGCGACAGTCTGTCCGTTAAATTTTTCAATAATAATATTTTCTTCTTCTTCTTGTAAAAATCTAACTAAAAATAAAAATCTTCAGTAATTAATTGCAATAAAATTAATTACGATTGTCATTATATGACGGTTACAGACACTTTGCCCCACTAAAAATATAATTCAGCTAAAATTTTTAATAACTCTCATATTACTCTCAGATGTTTTTAATTTTAAACATATTCAGCAAAGGTTAACTACATCCAGCAAGGATATTTTTAGTATAAATAAATAACTTTAATAAAAATGGGGAAAACGTTAAATTAAGCTAAATAAAACTTTTATTTTTCTATGTAAAATTATATTTTTAAACTGGTAACAACAAATCGATTACAATATAAAAACCTTCAAGATTTATTGGTTTTTAAAAAAGAAAGTGATGTAAATTATTTATAAACATTTATCAGCATAAAATATATACAATTTATATTTAAACATAAATAAATAGCAGTCTTATCACTCTCTCACTTACTACATATAACAGAGTTCGATTACATCGTCAACGTATATATTAGGGTGTCCCTATATTAAAATGTTTATGCAATAACACTAAAAAGATGGGAATTAATTCTCGGAATACGAAAATTAAAGTTTTTGGAAATTTTTTCATTTTACATTTTTAAATCAAATGTGGACTAGAAGTATTCCGTAGACCAGACGAAATTAATAGGCTCGTAAACCCGCAACTTTTAAGTCTCATTTTGCACAAAAAATATCACAATTCGCATGTTTAAAACGAAATGTTGGACTAAAGTTACTTCATGAAATTGTGAAATTTAAATAATAATCTAAATAGTACGCAAATGCTTCCGTCTTCCTGATAATTATACCGTACTACAGGCGGAGGTCACCGCGATTACGGAGTGCATTAAGCAGGTGAATATCATGGGCTTGACCGGTGATATTGTGATTTTCACGGATAACCAAGCTGCTATCCGTTCTTTATCTATGGACTCTGTGGGATACTCAGGTGTAAAGGGGAAATTAACGTTTTCTCTGCACGGGGACGCATTGAGATTATATGGGTGCCGGGACACTGTGGTATAGCGGGGAACGAAGTGGCTAATGATTTGGCTAGGGGAGGATCTTCCCTGGAATTAGTCACTTTGGGGAACGCTAAACCTTTTCGAGCTCTCAAGGCGGAGCTGGTGGACTGGGCTGACACCATGCATAGGGGCATAGGATGGAAGAAGTTGAGGAGTTTCGTCAGTGCGACAGAGTTCCTGGGGTAGAAAGGTGACATAGGACCGATTGTTTAGAGCGCCGACATTCTGGCTTAAGTGTAAGTCCTCATTGACTTGAGCCGGATTAGGGAAGTATTTTCCCTTCTCCGAATCCTCTTTTCGACCTAACCTAAAAAATAGCTCTATTGTCAATGCTTTAAGCTACTTCGTGGTGTTTTTGATCCATTTCTAACAGTTTACGCTTTCGTGTAGATGTGCCTATGAAACAAGCTTGTCATTACAAAACTTTTAATAAAAATTTTCCAAAAAAATTAAGGAAAATAAATGGTAGGAAACTAAAGTTTGCTTAAAAAAATTTATTTATCTCGCAATCAGTTAATTAACACGCATCGTTTGAGTGGTATAGCATCAACCAATTCACAAGTAAGTCAATTACCGAGACATTCTACTATGTATTATATTATTTTCATTATGATAACAATATTTATATTCAAGCATGTGGACATAATAAATTGATATACAAAAAAATTCAAGGGGATAAATTAGCGAATGTCTAATAATCTAACACGAGTTTGAATAAAACACATTGTTGCATTTTTTGTAAACAATGAATGACACAACTGATTAGAAACATTTGAAATGTTATTGAAGGAGTAACAAAATTTATAATCGCAAAAAATATTACCTACAAATTACGCATTTCCTTGATAGTCCAATATATTTTGTATGGTGTAAGTGTTACAGACAAACATGAAGACAGGTATAAAACGTAATTGTGTTTCTTAAATGCGGAATTTTAAAATAAACAATAATATACCAGAAGATAAACTAATGAAATGTTTGTTATTGCAAGAAAAGTATATTTTTTGCTATCCGTTGTTATTTTGATTACAATATTAAAAAAAAAAAAACTGAACAAAGAAGTAGCAAGCATTTTATACTCTTTTACAAAAACAAAAGCATCGCCTCTTTCAGCACTTCATCTATAATAGACTTAATGATATCATAGATGGTTTTTAAAGTTGCCTGTTGCAAAAAAAAAAATAATAAAAATTAATAATACTTGATATTTAGAATGTAGTTTGAGTTTAAAAAAAAAAACTATAAAAACCAGTTGCTGAATAGGGTTTAAGCGGTTCAAATTCTCTATTGAATGTTAGAAGAGATTTTCATCAGATTAAAATTGTATCCATACTAAAAAAAATAATTTGCTGAATACGTTTATTAGCCAAACAAATGTTTTAAAATATCTATATTTTTATTTTTTTTTACTTTAAAACAATTGCTGAATAGGATTTATTCCAGCTGAATAGGTTTTCAGCTGACTAAATTCTCTATTGAATTTTAGAAGTGATTTTTTATCAGATGAAAATTGTTTCATACTAAAAATTTACTTTTTACCATCTGAATATGTTTATAAACCAAATAAATGTTTTAAAACCTCTATATTTTTTCATTTTTTACGTTAAACAATTGCTGAATAGGATTTATCACAGCTGAATATTAAGTTTAAAACTTGATGAGGTTTATTGTTTAAAAAGTTGTAATTTTGACCTTTAAAAAACTTACAGTGATTGCTGAATAACATTTTTAGTAGCTGAATTTAATTTTTATAATGATTTATATTAAAAATTAATGTTTTAAACAACTTGAATGCACAATAATTTCAAAGTTGAAATTATTTTATTTGATTTTGGAGTGTTTTCATCATATGTATTATAATCGTTGCTACACAGAAAAAATTATCAACCTAAAATATCTAATTAAAGATATGATTTGAGTTTAATTTGTTTCTAAACAAATATTTAATTAAATCAATTAATATTTAAATTGACTTTAAAATATATAAATACATATTTTATTTTAGACGCAATTATCATATTACTTTTTCATACACTGTATGCATAAATAGAAAAATTTTAGTATAAAATACCAAATACATTTGAAGTTATCAAACAAAAAACACATATACCAACGTATAGATAACACACTTTTTTGTATGTATCTATTTTTTTTTTTGTAGAAGTTATTTATAACTTTTTTCCTTCTTAATTTTAATAAAAGGTTTAATTGATAGTTCATTGCCGTGATAGGTGCAAAATTAATTAAAATATTAATTGATTCAATACATTTTTTAATTGAAACCAGTTTTTAGTTTTTTCTGTGTATTTTACGATAAAAAAAACATTTTAAAATATTTTTATTATATTATTCATTACTGCAGAATTCAAATTTTTATGTTGTTAAGCAACAATATTTGGAAAGCACACAATGATTTGCTGAATAATATTTTTAGTAGCTAAATAAGATTTTTTATAATGCCTTACGCTTCCTTTAGACTGAAAAGTTAGTCTATTAAAAAATGAATTAGCTGCTTTTGTTTTCACTGAAATTAAGTATTTAGTCCACTATTTACTAGATTAACTTTTCGGTCAGACGCAGTATTATCATAAAAATTTATGTTTTAAACAATTTGAATGCATAATAATTTTTCTATTAAATGTTAGAAAGTGCTTTTCATCAGATTAAAATTGTGTTTAAAAAAACATGAATTAGAGTATTGCAATGGCTTACTAAAAAACGAATGTTCATTATTTGTAGAATTAAAAAAAAAAAAAAACAACAAACAAAAATTTATTAAATTTTTTTGCTGAATATCTGAATATTTTTAACTACAATATTGTGCAAAATCAAATTAAATTGTGTAATTCTTACAGCTGAATTAGATTTATTTCAGCTGAATTTGATTTATATTAGTTTTTATTTTGTATAAAATAAAAATGTTGTATGTTCTTAGCTAATTATGTTAGCTGAATAGCAATGTTACTGATACTTTTTTATAAAAACATATTTCTAAAATAAATATTGTAGTTATAATCTTTCTGAATATAAATTTATACCGGGTTAATTTAACTTTTATTAGATAAACAATTGTATTGTGTATAAAAACAATAATTTAATAATATACTTCTAATATACCTAATTTTATTATAAATAAAAATATATTCTGGCAGTTCAAATAATAAGAATTTAACTATAGCTGAATTGTTTATAATCATTTTAAAATTGTTTTTTAACTACAGTAGAAACTCGATACTTGCACGAAATGAAAACCGGGCTCGGTGCAAGTTTCGAGGTTGTCGCAAGTACCGAGTATTAATTTCCCATACAAAATAAAAGGCACATACATCTGTGTATAATCTAAGTTTAATATTTCAATTCAAAACACTTAAGTTCAACGCATTCGTATAACAGTAGATACATATTTTATGTGGAATTAAAGAAATTAAAAATTTTTGTTTGTTTTGTACAAAGACGTTGTTCAGTACTACACTGCTTCTTAGTCTCTGGAGCATCATAACATCGTCTAATGAAGCATTGTTTTGCTCCGCCCATTCTAAGCAAATATTGAACACTGATATAGTCTCCTCCGATGTAACTTGCTTCGTATTGAGTACCACGTCACCGGTTTCTTCACCATCAGTAAGGTCATCATCGGTACACTGCTCTTCATTTTGTGCGGTGAGCGCCAAATTAGGTTCAACAATCCATTGGTCAATGGTTCTGCTTCTTGAAGCAAAGTTGCAATGGATTGAATATTGAATGCATCGTCAGCAAGCTGTAAACGTAACTCTGAAAGAGGAATGACATCTTCATTATCCCAGTCGGATGATTTATTAAACAGTTTTTGAAATGATGACCGAATTGAAGACTCATTAAGGGCATGCCACCCATTAGCTTAAAAACATATTCCGTCTTTTAAGGTGATGTTTCGCAAAGACTCCTCTATTGTTTTTCCACGACGAACAATGTGACTTAATAAGCTTTTTTTGTAGTTCAGCTTCGTAAGCCTTATAACATTCTGGTAAATTTATTCGCACCTCTCAATAGTCAGCTTAAAACTGATTCAAATTACAACATTTCATCAGCAGCATTAAACGACGGCTATTTCCCGAAATGTATTCAGTCTAAGAGGCCATTTAAACGGAGCAATTTTTTGCATGCAACGTTGCGTGCAATTATTGTTTGTAGGCAAACGGGGTAGAGAAGCAAGCGGGGGTAGCAAAAATTGCACGGTTGTTGTTTTTCAAGATATTTTTTGACATTTCTTTTTGCTATCGTTCGTATTCTTGTTAATTTGCTTTATTCGCATTCGGCTTCTCAAGTGTTGTGTATCGAAAATATTTCGTAAAATAATAAATAAATAATGTGGAATAAAGAACTATTTATATACTATTTTAAATTATATTATTTTATATTATATATATTATTAAATTATATTATTTTAAATTATTACGAATAAATTAAATTTCAACGAATGAACAATTAAAGAAGATTGGAAAAATAAACGTCAAAAAATTGCATGCAAAAACTCCTCGTTTAAATGTTCATGATTTTTAGAATCAACTTTAAAAGAGAATTCAAAAATTGCCTGCAATTAATTTCTTCGTTTAAATGTCCTCTAAGAAAACGTAAACAAGCAGCACGCAAGAGTAATACAAAAATGTTGCAAGTATCGAGTTCAAACTTTTCGGATGTCGCAAGTACTGAGTGCGTAATGAAAAATATTCCTGTGTTGCAAGAATCGATGTGTGCAAGTATCAAGTATGTGCAAGAATCGAGTTACTACTGTATTTGTAATAATTTTTAAACTGGTTTTTCCTATAAATTTTTTTATATACATAATAATCAAATGTTTTCTTTATTACATAAAAAAGTTTATATTGTCAAAGATCAGTTTTAATGCATAATTAATAGCGTTGTACCACTGTAATGACCATAAGGCATCGCTCGTGTGTTTGATTATAAACTTGACAGAAAAAGCAACAATTTAGCAAGAGAAAGTAAAAACTTGCGAAACTGCTTGAAGAAAAAATTAAGAAACAGCTGATGAACTTGAAGACGATGAAATAAATTAAGATGAAAAATAAACAAAACTATAAATTAAATATGATGAAATCTTTACAAAAAATTACTAATAATAAAGGGTCCGCCAAATAACTTTTTTTTTTTGAACTCCTGAACCAATTGGACTTTGTATGGCGTCATACCAAGGTCTTTATGCAAAATTCGTCTCAATGATGTCTCCGGGATGTTCAATTGTTGAGAACGCTTCACGCACACTTTCTGCCACAGCAGCAATATTCTCAGGTGTACGCACTGTTTTTGGCTTTTCACGGTTTGGTTTATCGATGAGGATGCCAGTTTCTTTCTATTTTTTCACAAGATAACGAGAATACGAACCATATTCGTTCAGCGGAAGGATAAAACTAATTATCTGTCAAATCACACATGAGCTAAGTGTTACCATTCACGAAATAAGCACTAGTTGAAAAAAACATGTTAGATGGCGGACCCTTTATAAGCAAAATCACAAAACAGTAAATGTATTTCGGAAAATACTTTTTTTACATGTTACTAAATGTTCTCTTATTTTTTTTTTGTTTTTTATTATATGAATAAAAATTGAGGTCATTTGTAAAGGAACCCTGCAAACATTTGGAAGATATATTGCCCAGAAAATATTACGGCAATATCTTATTTGTATCATTAATAAAACATTATCAAAGTAGGTTTTTGAATATATCTTATTTTAATTAGCTGGAAAAAATGTTGGCGATATTGAAAAAAATATTTCAAAATTATTTTTTTATGTCTTTTATAAATTGAGAAATTATACAAATAACATCAGAAACCTGTGTAAGTAGTATTTTAGATATATCTATAAAGACATTTGTCAAAAATATAGTATACTATAGACAAGTAAAAGTATACTTTAACCGTTAAAGTCTGTTTTAAATTTAAAACTTAAAAATTTGAAACTTTAAAACAATCAGCTGTTCTTCGGCAAGGAAATTTTTGTGAAAAAAAAAGAAAAATGTTTAAACTGCAAAATATTGAAAGGTATTTGGCATAACTTGAGTATTTAAAAAATCGAAAAGAGGGATTCCTTATCAGCAGTAGCCCAGTTCGGTTCCCACTCCCTTGGCTACTTCAGCTACTATAAAAACTTGTAATGTATTCATCGACAAAAAACAATTATAATACAAATTTTCCCTTTCAGGACTTTCCATAGCAAACTTTAAAGGCATTTAATGATTTTATTAATAAAATTAAAGTTTTTTCCTTTTGATTATCTTTTTTTTTAGCTAATATAAAAGCAGCTGTTTAATGTTGTCACTTGCTTATATTTTAGTAGAAAGTGTAAGAAAACAGTTTTTACATTTGGTGTGACACCCATTTAAAGCCGGTTCAACTTAAAACTGACTTTATTTTTGACTATAATAGCAAAATAGTTAAAAACTGGTTTTTAATTAAAAGTCGTTTTTATAAAACGCCGTCTTTAATGTGGGACACTATGATTACGGGACATTGAATAAAAAAAATCATCCTATTCTTCTTCTCCGTCTAGTCATCGGAGAGAAGAACAAGCCGCCTCCAAATGGCAAAACTCAATAATCTCCCAGCCAGAAAAAGAAAACGGACCAACGCTGGTGAGTCACTTTAACAAGTGGTACAAGTGCTGGCAAAAAGAGCTTTCCCAACCCCAAAATGATAACATCATTAGATAAAAGGTCCGTCTGTTCGGACAAGCACTAGCGAAACAAAATTTCCAACGTTGGTAAAATCATGAAATAGGTGATCTAAAAATATATTTTCTGAAATAAAAATAAAAGGTAATTTAAAAAAACAAAGAGTAAGATTGGCAGCCAACACCTCTAACGTCAGAGCTAACAAAACATATAATACTGGATAGTTTGAAACGTAAGTGAGTGATAACTACTGGGTAACAGTTGGCTGATCAAATATGTATAATATTTATAATGTAAATATGGCTAAGGTTTGCTGGAAACAACTTGCCAACGTTGGGAAAACAAATAAAAAAGTTAGTCCTAGAAGAGCTTTTCCAGAAACAAAAAAATCTATTTTGTATTAAAAAAAATATTAAAAAGTATAAAATAATCAAAAAATGTATGGCTGGAACCGGGATCGAACTCGGAACCTTCCGCCTACAAACTTATTTAAACAAAGCATCATCATGTTTATAAAACAAATGCTTTACCAGTTGTTAAGACTTCTGAGCAGTTGGTAATTTTTGGTCGGGGAAAACACTTTTTACCAATTGTTGGCCAAGTGGTCTCAGACAATTCTTGGCCAATATTTTTTTTTTGTGGACCACTGAAATTATTTCAAAACAAATACTGGCAAAATGCCTTTTGGTTCAGATCAGTAATATAATTCCAATTATTCGGTTAGCCAATGGTATGCCAGTGCTTGATTTTTTGTACCACTGACAGTTTCTGAATGGGGAAGTATTGATGGTAAAATCCAGCATTTTAATGGTAGAGAGCATATAAATATATATTTTTATTTTTTTTTATATTATTCCATTTATCTTACAACAAAATAAACTGTCAAATTAAATTAGTAGAAAAATAAAAAATCGTATTTTTGTCCCTTGGATGATGTAGGGCAATATAGTCTTATTAACTTGCAGGTGATATTTTGGCAATATCAGGGATTTTTCATCCCGGCGGTAATTTAGCGACGAAAAACGTCTTAAATATTCGCGATTTATTACCACGATTTATCACCATGGCGATTAAGGAAGTATCGCTTTCGGGCAACAGTTACTCCAGACGGAAGAAACTTCTACAATACGAAAATGATTATTGCCTGCAATAAATGTTTTCTTTGAGACAATAAGATCGGGGAATCTTTTTCGTATTGCCTTGTTTGCTGGGAAATTTTTAATTTCATAAATGATAAAATAAACAAAAACAAATTAATGCGATATTTAAACAAAAATATAAAAAATAACAAACACGTAGTAAAAATTTTGTTTATTTTTGACAGTTCATTGTTTCCCATGGGATAACAATACAAGGTAAAGACACTACCCAGTAAAAAACGCTGCTTACCTGCAAGCAGGTAAGTGAGTATGCCAAAAAGAATCCCTTACAAACCTGCTTACATATGCCATGATTTTTATATGGCGAATTCCCACTTGGAAGCATTACTTTTGGGCAAAATAAGCGCGGGTTTTAGCGCTTACAAAAAGCTGTGATTTCATGGCTTCCAGTAAAATCATATTTCATGTCTATATTATTATGATTAAAAGCAATAATATGAATAATATGTAATTTATTTTACATCAAATTCTACAGACATTAATTTTAGACATAATATAACAATTTTATTGTTTTACCGCATCACGTGGTAGCTCCTCAGGAACAGTGAAGTGACTAATTATTTTTTTTAACATACTCGAAAACACCTAACACAATCGGAAATCACTCGGGAAAACTGGTTCAGATCGTTTAAAATCTACGACATGAAACTTTCTGCATTACAACCTGCATCCTCGTAAGGGATTAACGTAAGCTGCTTACAACCTGCATCATTGTAAGGGAAAACAGTAAGCTCAACAAAATTTTTTGTTTATTTTTATACGAACAACATAATAGTAAGCACTTACTTCAGCGCATTTGTTTTATCCTGCTTCTAAAAACAGGAAAATTTTTTACTGGGTAAGGAGAAATATGGTTTTTTATTTGACTTTCTATGGTTTTCTGATTACTTTTGAATTTTTGTCATTTTGTTTTTGGTATTGTTTTGCCATGATTGCTTTCCATATTTTCAGGATCAGACAATAATAAACGGCTAAAAAAATATTCTGATTAACAATATTGAAAAAAAATAAATTTTAAACTAATTAAGCTGATATAAAATATAATTCAGTTTAAGCATTTTAGCTATCTTTTACAATTTCTGGGACAATAAATTATAAATTGCTTTAACCTATACGAGACAAATGTGATTCAGCAAAAACATTTTTTTTTGCAATACATTTGTTTTGACAAATTGACGGCAAAAAAATAATTCAAGGAAAAATAAAATTCAGCCCAGAAAAATATAATTCAGCAGCTGAAACTAAAATGTATACGTTTATTTACTGTTATTCAGTAAGGCATTATTTATTACTTCAACATAAAAAATCTAATTTATCTATCTTTTCCATTACATTTTTCCATTAGGTTAGGTCGAAAAGAGGATTCGGAGAAGGGCAAATGCTTCCCTAGTCCGACGCAAGTCCATGAGGACTTACACTTAAGCCAGAATGTCAGCTTGTTGTGCGCTCTAAACAATCGGTCCTATGTCACCTTTCTACACTTCTTCCATCCTATGCCCCTAAGATCCCCCAATGTGGATATTGGGTCACTGGATAGTACTTCGACCCGGATCCCTGTAAATACAGGGCATTCACAGAGATAGTGTTCCAAGGTATCCTCGTCCTCCCCACAGGCCCTGCACACTTCCGAGTCCGCCCTACCAATACGATGGAGATAAGCTCTAAGTGTCGAGTGTCGCGTGAGGATTTCCATCAAAAGACTCAGTTCCTTCCTACTGAGATTCAGAACTTCCCTCGTCTTGTCCGTGTCCGGGTTTAGTTTAGCGTTCCCCAAAGTGACTAATTCTAGGGATGATCCTCCCCTAGCCAAATCATTAGCCACTTCGTTCCCCGCTATACCACAGTGTCCCGGCACCCATATAATCTCAATGCGTTAATTTCCCCTTTACACCTGAGTATCGTCATTGATCACACAGAGTCCGTAGATAAAGCCCGGATAGCCGCTTGGCTATCCGTGAAAATCACAATATCACCGGTCAAGCCCATAATATTCACCTGCTTAATGCACTCCGTAATCGCGGTGACCTCCGCCTGTAGTACGGTATTATGGTCAGGAAGACGGAAGCATTTGCGTACATTTAAGTCAGCGTCACAGATTCCATAAATATAAATTCCAATTCAGCTGAGATAAAAGTAATTCAGCGAAACATTTTTGTTAAAATGTCTGTTTTGCAACACAATTTGGGATCAAAGTCTTGTATTTTGTTCACAATACTGTCAAATCCTTTACAAAAAAGTGATTTTTTTAATTACAAGGAATTCTTGCAGTATTGCTGGGGAATTTTTAAAGCGAAAAAGTGACATATGACTCTGATATAATTGTGGGTATTATTTCATTACTATAAAAATTTTACGATTATTTCAGTTTTAACTAAAATTTTAGAAAATCAAACATTTTGTAAAATTTGTACACCGATGTAAACAAATCACTGACCTTAAATTTGTATTAAATTCATTCAGCGACAGTTTTCTTAACCGAAGATTGTTAAATTTAGTGTCTACGAAAATATACCACAGTTTTATAGATTTTTAGTACAAACAACACAATTCAGCTACTAAATACGAACATTAATAATGATTTGAGATTAGACTATAATAAGGTATGATAGTTGTTAACAAAACCCTATAATTCATCTAAGAAAATGTTGATTCAGCAAAAGTATTATGTAAACATTTTAAATTTTTCTACATCAATCTTTTTTCACCTTTCGGTATCTTTTCAAAGTTAAAAATACTTAAAAAAAAAAAAAACTAAGTACATATTTGAGTAGATGTCATGTGTAGACACTTGATAACAGGATGGGAAAATTTAAAAAAGAAAAATATTTATTTTTCTCTTTGTTTTCTGATGCATTGGTCTATTTTGTTATTTAAAATAATTTCAACAAAACAAGCAGGTTCTCTCTCAATGAACACGTTTTCCTTTTTTCCACTTATGACAATATGAAACTAATAAATAGTTTTACTCCGTAATAGTGCAAGATTAAATAATAGATTAAACATAACATTTAAAACATTAAATTAACATACTGGGTTTTAAATAGGGAAATTAATTTAAAAATAAATAACAAACAAAACAACAAGATTTAATAATTTAATTTATATTTAATCCAAAAAGTTCACACACTCGTAAAATAACAATTGTTTAAAAATTTAAAAAGTTAGTGAAGCGTAGGGTAGGTAACATTGGAAATCGAGTTTTTCGGAAAATTCCCCTTTAAAGTTGCATTATTTGTAGTCTGATAACGTTAAAAAAAACGAATCTAACAAATATTTTTGGAGTTAGATATGTTTAACAATTCATCCGACAATATTCTACTTTTTTAAATAGCTTTTCAAATTTCCAAATTTCTTCATTTTAACAAGGTTTTAGGTGAAAAAATTGTATTTAAATTGCAAAAATATGTTAATTAATCAACTGAATAAAAACAAACAACAGTAGATTTGAAATTATTATTATTTTTACATATGTGACTTGCTCCACGAAAAGGGACCTCTGCGCCGAAAAGAAGTTATTGAGAAAAACGCGTTTAAAAAAAGCGCTTCGGTTTTCCGTGTTTTGCGCATCGTTATGCAACTCTTCCTTCAACCTGATCATCTGGCGAAGCGAATTTATTCGCAGATAGCCAGGATACAATAAAATTTGAGCTACGTATCTGCACCGATGATTTATCCTATCCTAACGTTATTACTCCGGATGGATTAAACTTAGCAAGACAATGGTATTTATACAAAAATATAAGAGAGCTTGTTTTCGATAAGAAAAAGTGCGATGATGTGGCTCCGAAGCCACAAAAACCGATGAAGAAGAAGGCAGCAAAATCCGAAGAATTTACATCAACCGAAAACAAGGCAGTCACCAAAAAAAATAAGAACAAAAAAAAAACTGACTGAAAACAAAACTGAAACTCCTAGAAAATCGGTAGCAAAAGTGGAAAAACTCCCTAAGAAGACAGCTGCAGTTGAAAAAGCTCAAGCTGATGTGAAAACCAGAAACAAAGACGGATATAAACAATCTATAAAGAAACGTGCTACAATGGTGAATAAATCGGAGATGAAAATAACAAAAAAAAAAACTGGAAGAACTTCCTAAAAAAAAATCAGACAAAGGTGAAAAGCAGCAAAATACAGAAGAACCACCAAAAAAGCGGTTTAAGGAGTAAAAAAGAGTAAAATTTTGATATTTTTGTAATTTTGTAATTTTGTACCTTTGATATTGAACTTTTTTTAAATTTCAAATATTATATATGTATATTATCTGTTTATATCACATTTTTCAATTTTTTCATTAATTATGCTCATCTTTACAGGTGATTTGTAAAAAAAACTAAAAGACATAGAAACTTGCGGTTTGCGGCATTTGAAAGAGCGTTTTTTTTTCCTATACGAATCACTCAAAAAGTAAAAAAAAAAAATGTTCGGCGCAGAGGTCCCTTTTCGTGGAGCAGGTCACATATTTCTAATTAAATTTCCAACGTTTCAAAATTCTTTGAAATCATGATGAATAGTTGGATTTTCTTCTCGTTTTTTTTTTTAATTTACTCTATTGTTTTAAATAAAATCTAATTAAAATGCTTAATTAATATCATATATTGTATGTGTATCCATATATTTTGCAAAACAATTTAAACCCCCACTCATTTAGCAATAATACCTTTTTGTACATAAAAAGAATACGACTTAAATATCAATTGTGTGTTGTGTAGTATTAATAATAGTGTTTGTTTGATATTTTATTGTGGATAATAATTTCTAGTCGCGTATTTTTCAGATGATTTTTTACGCGTGTTTTGTTTTTTTTTTTTAGTCTAGATAGAATAAATTATTTTACGTATTTTTGCATATTTAGAAAATGAATAATAAAACAAATTGCAAAATAAAAATAAGAAAGAAAAATATAAAGAATAACAAAAAATAATGTTTATTAAAAAACAGATCACCTTATATTGGATCGGAGAACTATTTTTTCTGTAATTTTTTATCAGTAGGGTTTTTTTTTAATAATATTGTTATCTGTTAGTTTTTACCTCTATTTCCTATGACATATTTTCTAACATATGGTGGGAATTTTCTATCAAATTAAAAAATTATAGTATATACAGTGCAAGCTCGGTATTCGCGACTATCCATTATCGCGACGGCCCGGTTATCCTCGTCTTTTGGTATATTTACCTTTTTGGATGATTTTGATCTTCAATCTCTTAATATGGGAAAAGTTCAACATATTTTAAAGCCAACGATTTCTCAAAAAAAAAAAAAATTTAAAAGTGGAGATTCCATAAATTCAATTTGCATGAATTACAAGTTGCATAAGCCTTTCGTTTACTCCTTTTATAAAGCAAGAAAATTCATTAAAAAAGTTCGTACGTACAACAGAAAGTGGCCCTGGCAAACGTTGTACCTTAAAGAAAGCTGAGTACCCAAGAATGGAAAAAATGCTTCATAAGTGCTTTGTAAAACAAAGGGGAAAAAGATTAAAATATCAGCAGAGATTTTACGATCAAAAGCCATTCATTTGTATTCCAAAATTTATCAAACCAATTCAGATTTCATTGCTAGTGAAGGACGGTTGAAGAAATTGAAGCGTCGACATGGAATAAGATTTTTAAAAACTACGGGCGAGAAATTGTCTTCGAAACCTCATCTTGTTGATCCATTTGTGAAAGAGTTTAAGGATTACGTCGACGAATCCGGTTTATATTATAGGATGCTTCCAAATCACATTCTTGTCACATGTATTGAGAAAACGGCTCCCGGAAGAAATATATATAAAGAGCGAATAACTTTTTTGCCCTGTTTAAATGAGAATGACACAGACAAACTGAAATTGTTGGTTGTTGGAAAATCGAAAAACTAAATGCTTTTTCAATAATCCTGTAATGTACAAGTCCAGTAATAACGCCTGGATGACATCATTTCTATTCAAGGAATGGTTCCATCAAGAAATTGTGCGACAGGTCTGGTTTATAGTTAGTCGCGAAAATCGAGCTTGCACTGTACATACATATATATATATATTTTTTTTTTGTTTTGAAATATTACTAAAAGACTGACATAACTCAAGAAAACACGATTTTGCAGAAAACGCGTTTAAAGTTTTCAATTTATTTGGTCAAGTTTTTTAAATAGGTTTTTTTAATCCACTTTTCTCTTAGAGAGGGTTGGGTGCGAACTCACTAATTATCGAGAGTCCTGTGAGTAGCACAGAAATAGGGTTTTTTTATAGGAACAAGTGTTCAGAGTTTGAGTGTTTTTCTTCTGGAAAAGGTCCTCAGTATCTTACGATGTTTTCTATAGGAAACCATTTTTTCCTATAGGAAAAAGTCTAAGATTTTATATAGAAAAATATCATCAGAATCTGAGAATATTCCTATAGAAAAATGAGGGTTTGTTAAGAAAAAATCATTTAACATATGAGGGGTTTTACAGGTGTAAAGGTTTTCTTATAAAATAAATACTTAGAATCTGGTTATTTTTCTAAGAAAAAGTTCTCAGAATCTGAAGAATTTCTAGATAAAAATGCTTTTTTGATTCGTGATTCGTAGGTGCTGTTTACAAAGAAACTCAATTCAAGCAATAAGCTAACCGATTTCAAATATAATTGTAAATGTTAGAAGCAAATGCATCCATTTTCAACAAATTTTCACCAATTCCTTATAAGTTTTTGATCATGTGTAACCCGTTATTGGTGCATTGGCATCAACTTAGTATGTATATCTTAAACTGTATAAAATTCCACTGTTTTTAAAATACTGTCATTAAATCTTAATTTCATTAAACTTTGCAAAAACTATATGGAAAACTTCGATATTTTTAAAACCGGAAAATTTTGGTTTCACTTGAAAACCACCATACAAATTTTCAGCAAATTACTTTTTTGTGAATGTATCTCCCATGACTAGTGACTCCATTTTGTATTAATTTAGATCTGAAAGTTAAGAACTCTGAGCAAGAAAATAAAATGAATGAAAAACTCTTGCAAGTTCCAAGTATTTTTTTAATTTTCTTACTTTTAAATGTCCTTCACTTCTGCACTTCTGTAAACACTTTTGAACGTGAAACTTTGCATGCTATATCTTTACTCTCAATTCAAAAAAAAAATCTTGATAAATAAGAGACATTTAGTCAGTTTCAACAGGCGTCGAAAACTTTTGAAATTACTCATATACAATATTTTATTAATTTGCTTTGTTATTGTGACAACTCTAATTCCATTCCAAGGCTTTTTTCTAATTGTTAGTAAATAATTTTAAGCAATAAGTATGTGAATTTTATGATAACAGATGTGGGTATGAAATGAAATTAAATTCTAGCCAATTTTATTGCACGCCCATACAATAGATTACATGGATATCAAACACTTCTTCTTTTAATAAAAAACAAAATTTTACTAACACATTCAAAATTTATTTTGTAAAGTTAAAGGACTTATTTCCAACCCATTCTCATCTTCTGTCAGCAAAATTCAAAAAAATTTAAAAAATTCTTAAAAATCGTTAGGATGATAAACAAACATTCATATTCCGCTTTAAGAGTTGTAAAAATAAAAAAAGGTTTTTGGTGAAATGCTTTGAGGACCATGTTTGCGGACTTTTAAATGTTAATGCTCTCAGTAAAGTCGTAAATGAATGTCCTTGATTCTTTTCTTTTTGTCTCCCATATAAAATTTGAAATTAACTATATATTCGTTAAATTGGGCCTTAAAATCTGTCTGTTCCTATTAAACAATACATAGTTTATATACAAATTTAATAAATAATATCGATACCGAGTAAAATACAGTTAGCCTTACCAAAACTGAAACAATAATCCATGCAACTATTTGAGGGGCTTAGAGCACAAGGGGTTCATGTGACTAAAGTTGAATATTGAGAACAAGGAGATTAAAGTTAAATTGCAATAACAAATGTTAGATGCTATCTGGAGCATAATTTTTTTTTATAAGAGAGATCTAAAGACATATTCTAATCTAAGAAGCTGAAAAAATATCATCTATTACATGCACAAATAGCCAAATATAACCTTTGAAGTTAGAAAAGTCGCACTTATACCCTTTGTGCTCTAACTTCTTTAAAAAATTTCAAAATAAATGAACTTGTACCCCAAAAGAGTCTTAGTAGTACCTATTAAGAAAACCACATAGACGAAATCTTGTAATTAAAAGTTTATTAAGAAAAGCTGTTTTCGTTCTTTGGCGTCATAGTCAGATTCCATGACATCATCGGGCTCATATTCATCCTCACCCGGGAATTCGATTCTTTCTGGAATATCTTCCATTCTATCGTGAGGAAGTGCTTTGAACCATATATGGTTAAGGTAAGATCTTCTTTGCTCATTCATAAGATCTTCTTTGAATGAGAAGTTCCAGGGATTATTAATTATTATAGTAATACGTTTTTTCCTTCTAGGCTTATTGTATTACGAATAAATAAATAAATTATTGCATTTTTGGGATGAACGGTGCACTATTTCTGAAAAACTTTGGATGGGCTCTAGAGTTATAAAGTTGTAATTTTTCATTGATGTTATAGTACATTTTTTACAAAGCGTCTCCCAATCTTGAGGCTCAAAAGTTCTCTGAGTTCACACACTCAGTCCATGTGGAAAACGAATTTTTGTATTTGCTTAGAACACAAGGGATACAAATGCTTGTGCTAGAAGCGAAACAGGTATTTTAATGAAAACTGTTAAAATTGGTAACCATATTTCGCTATCGAATGGTAATATCACATTGACCTATTGTACTATAAACTTCTATGAACATCACCTACTAATTCCATGTCTAAACTGAATTTTAGAAAAAAGGCAAGTGAACCTATGTGCTTAAAGCCCCTCATTTGAAAGATATGTCACATAAAATATATTACGGCAACATGTTTTTATCAATAAAAAAAATATCAATCTGGCATTTAAAATATGTCTTCTTTTAATCAGCTTGAAGAATTCTGCTTTTTAGCAAATTACACAAAAAAAATATAGCAAGCAATATTCGAATTAAAAATACATAACTTTGAAATTGGATTAGCTCCCTGCAGGAAGCTTGGGGTCAAGTGTCTCCAAGTCTCCACTTTTGTCTACTATTTTGTTGACATTATCAACTAAGCGTCTACACTTTTTACTTTATTAACTCACTAGTAAATTTTTGGTTCCAATGTCTACATATGGTCCCATTAGAACTAATTAGTCACTAGTGAATCTATGGTTCTTATGTCTACATGTGGCCCCATAAGAACTAACGAGTCACTAGTAAATCTTTGGTCCAATGTCTGATTATGGTCCCATAAGAACTACCTAGTCACTAGTGAATATATGTTCCTAATGTCTACATATGGTGTCATAAGAACTACATAGTCACTAGTGAATCTTTGGTTCCAATGTCTACATATGGTCCCATAAGAACTACCTATTCACTACCTAGTCAATAGTTCTAATGTCACTAGTGATTTTCAATGACACGTACATGTTAAATGTCTATAGCAAATTACATTGCCTGGGGAATATTTGGTTAGTAGACTGGTGACACAGTCAATAGTGAATCAATACTTTTTCACTATTGACATTTCCTGCAGGGCTTATACATTTTTTATAACAAAAAAACACGTAAAATCGTTGTTTTACCTTTTAGGTGATAGTGGGGAAATATCTTCTTATTATCTTCCAGGTGATATTTTGCCAATATCGCGGATTTATCTTACAGGCGAAATTTTGGTGAAACAAACAGTCTTTAAAGTATCACCAATTTTTCTTCCAACAATAAATTGACTATAAAAAATGTCCTAAAATATCGCCGATTTGTATTATCGGCGAAAAACAATTTCTTAAAATTTCGCCGGCTTTTCTTACTTGGGAATTGCTTTCTTATTGCCTGAAAGTTGGCTTTCGCGTAATAGTTACTCCCGCCGGAAGAAATTTCTGCAGTACGAAAAGGATTACTGCAAGCGATAAAGTGTTCTTCTTTTCGTATTACTATGTTTGCTGGAAAACCTTTACTTAAAACCGTTATACTATACGGTTGCCATCCCTGCTTAAAGTGCTTACGGAAAAATTTGATCAAAATATTGTACCCCCTCCACCCAAAAAGATTGGACTGAATCCGCCACTGATTCAATTATTAATTGGACTCTTTTTCTGCAATTTATAACAAAAGAATTGAAAAATAAGTATACATTACTTACCTTACGATGACGTCCTTTATAAACAACAGCAAAGGCACCATGGCCCAACATATCCTTGGAACTATATTCATAATCACCCACAATATTCATTGTTGCATATGTTGCGAATACAGAAGACAACCAAAACAGATGTTTTTTCTTCTTTTTGTGAATGTAATATCACCACAAAATGACAAGTTGAGTTATTAACAGTTATGAAAACGACAACACTGGGAAAAAAATGGAGGGGGGAACGAGGCAATATAAACGAGTATACAAAAATATAAATTGTTGATTATTACAAAAGGAAAATGGTGACTAAATGTCTGAAAAAGTTAATGGGAAAATTGCCTTTACTTTTTCTAAACACATACAAACATTAAATATATATATATATATATTCTGCACTTAGGAGTGCAGCTTAATTTTTTTTCAGGCTTTTTTGGGGAAAATCAATTTTCAAGGGTTTCACTGTGCACAAATTATAAATTTTTCTTTTTAGCTTTTATATCGTAAAACTTTTATACATTTTTTTTCAATTATTTTCATAAACTCTTTTTATTTTACTGCTTAAACATATTATAAAATATAATTTTTGTTAATTTTTTTTATAAATTTTTTTCTACGTATTTTTTCTATTGATTCTTCGTATGTATTTATTTTTTCTATTGTTTTTTGCAATCAATTTTTTTCATTTTCTCTGTTCTTCTTTCGTTAAGTAAAACTTAAATTTCACAATTATTATTTTAATATGTATCACAATTTTTTTAGCAAAAAATTCTTTGTTTTTTTCTATCTTGAACAACAACTTTTTTATTGGAATAATATATTTATTTCCAAACTGAATTTATATCGAGGGTGCTTTTCACAATTTTAACTTTTCACTTCCGACGAAGACGTAGAAATAGAGTTGTGTAGTTCGTGAACGACCTAGTTCAATTGAACTAGCCTTCAATTTGAACTAGTGAGCTAGTTCGCAATCTACAGCTCTTTTAGGTCTTTCGCTCTTCTGTTATTTTTTGTTACTTGAGTAATATTTCTTTTCTTTATGTTGCTTTTGAGTCTAATTTTGTTGTTTCTTTCTTTCAATGTTGCCAGCTAAATTTTTTTTTTAAAGAAGTGTCTAATATGAATAATTTGCTTAAAAATTATCAAACAATCGATTTAACGAACGATTGAACGATATTGTCAAAGATCGATTGAACTAGAAGAGCGACCATTGAGAACAATTGAATCAGAAAGAGCGCGCTGTCAATCGAACTAGAATAAATAATTTCTGGCGCCAATGATATAGGTATCAAAATGATGTCAAATAGTCTTCCAGAGTTGCATTTGTGAAGTTCCACAGAATTTTAATTTCTCGTAGTTTTCCCATAGGTTTCGAACAATTCATACATTTTGCCGAAAACGGGAGAAATTTAGAAATGATGAGATGACGATTTATCGTCAAGCATGGAGACGATTTTTGAAATGTCAATGTGGCATTCACAAATAAAAAAACGTTTTGTAATCAACAGTAAATACCCAAGAAGTATTAAATAGTGCCACCAGATCAGTTTTAAGTTTTCCCCATGGCAATATAACAAGACAATTAAATAAAAGTTCCTTTTAAATGATTTTTTTTTGTCTTCCGTAATAATAAATTTCCTTAAAAACCATAAATCTATTAGAGAATCACTAAAACTGGCAGCACTGGTACTAAATGTATATTTATGTGTACTAAATAATACAACTATGTGAAAATGAAGAATAAAACGAAACGAAAACAAAAAAATTTCGATAAGTAAATAAATTAATAGAGTTCTCCCAATAAAGCCAAAACTAGGAGCGAAATAATGTTCCAATACATTTTGTATGGAACACTAAATTTCGCAAAGACGTGTTTTGACAACACGAGTGGAAAAGAATAAAGAACTGTTGGAATAGAATAAAGAGCTTAAATACATGTTTTGGCAAAACACGTGTTTTGCATTCTAGTGTGAACGCGGCTTTAAAATCTGCCGGTTCGGGTCGGGAAAAATTTCGCTGTTATTTTGTGACATATGGCAATAGAACAGAGAAAAATAGAATAGATTCAGTTATGTCGTTCATGTGAACGACATATTAAGCCACGTTCACCCCTAAATGCTAAACATGAGTGTTGACAATCCCGTATTATCCTATAACAAAAGTTATTTTTATTTATTCCACTCGTTTTTGGCAAAACACGTGTTTTGCCTTTAGGTGTGAATGCCATATTATCGCTTGATTTAATTATTAGTTATCGATTTAATTTTTAAAACATTTTTTACAACTCTGTTACATCTGTTTAAATTTTCTTTGTTTTCTCATTCTCCAACACATCAACAATAGAATTGACTCATTTTTTGTGAAATTTTTAGAAAAATTAAAAAAATTTTACAAAATTACATATAAATCAAGAAAAGTTTTTAAAGAAACTAATAAAACGAATTAAAAGTAAAAACAACATTAAAAAAAAAAACAAAAATAGAAAGTAAATAATTTGTTTATTTTGCCAGAGGTGTAGTTCTTAAAAAAATTGATTTTCTCCCTATCAGTGAAAATAAGAAAATGTTTTAAAAAAAATAAAAATACGAGACAAATAATACGAATTATGTTAATACAACGTCAAAGTATAAAGTGGATTTTATCCACGGTGATGATTTTAGCTATAAGTTTTTGCCAAGCCAGCGATATAACTAATCAAGTGTTTGGCGCTGTCAAGGAAGGCATAGTGGCTGCATTTGGAGACTTTAATTCTGATGAATTAACAGATGTATTTTTAATAAGGGATAATATGCAAGTATTGCAGATATTATATGGTAAATAATTTCTTTTTAAATTTCTCAATATTTCTTGAATACCTAAAATTAGGACACTTAGCTCATGTCTGATTTGACAGATAATTAGTTTTATCCTTCCGCTGAACGAATATGGTCCGTATGTTCGTTATCTTGTGAAAAAAGTGAAAGAAACTGGCATCCTCATCGATAAACCAAAGCGTGAAAAGCCAAAAACAGTGCGTACACCCGAGAATATTGCTGCTGTGGCAGAAAGTGTGCGTGAAGCGCCATCAACATCAATTCACCGTCGTTCTCAACAATTGAACATTTCGAAGACATCATTGAGACGAATTTTGCATAAAGACCTTGGTATGACGCCATACAAAGTCCAATTGGTTCAGGAGTTCAAAAAATAAAAAGTTATTTGGCGGACCCTTTACTTAAATATATTTTGTATAATTCTATTTCTTTTTTCTTGAGTCCAATCTGTAGCGTAATAATATCTTGGAATTGAATTGAAATGCTAAAAACTTTTTATGGTTTGAAAATTTGTACTAATAAAGGGTATTCACAAGGTGTACTAAGTGTTGTATTGTAAAAAAAGATGATGACATTTTAACATAGTACTCTAAACCAGGGGGTTTTCATTAGGCCTGTTATCTATAGTTTTCTTGCAGAAATTCCATTAAGAATATGATGTAATATTCTAGTAGAGACTTTAATGGGCTCAAATATTTTTTTGAAAACATAATTATAATGCAATCGCAGTTTTATAATTAATCGTTAAGGACTTAATTTTGTTGATTTTTCCAGGCGCCGACACTGAACCCTTATTACGAAACGATGGTCACTATTGTAGTTACGATAATTATCAAATTACCAGTGTTATTCCTGGCGATTTTGATGGTGATGCTTTAATGGATGTTTTGGTAACAATAAAACCCAGAGACAGCACAGATGACCACTATAGTGTGTATGTCCATTGGGGCGGTCCGGAAGGTTTAAATTGTACCAAAGAAACAGAAAAGCCACTCTTAACAACTAAAGGCGAACCTTTGGCTTTAGATTTCAATCGTGATATGATTATAGATCTTTATGGTGTAAATGAAAACGATGAACGTGTATTTTGGATATTCCAAAAATCACGCGATGCACCAGAGCAAAGAAAACAGGCAACACCTGCAGGAGAAAGTAAATTTAAAAGCAGTATTAAAACACCCAATGCTAATGCATATTTGGATTTAAATGATGATTTTACAGCTGATTTATTTGTACAAACCGATAAATACTATGAGATCTGGTATGGTCGTTATGGTGAACAAAATGAAGATTTTACATTTAATCATACCATAGATATTTCTATAGTCGGATCAGACTATAATTTGGGCCAGGCCGTATTTGCCGATTTTGAATTAGAGGGTGTGGAAAATATAATCTTACCAGTATGTTTCCAAAAAGATTGTTCAAATTCAACAATATTAGTACATGATGGCTTAAATTTCCGTGATATTCATGTTAATTTCAAAGATCCACAAGCAGTTTCTTGGGGTTTTGTACCACCCGTCAATGATGATGTTTATTTAAAGACCATAACCGCACGATCGGGTGATTTTAATATGGATGGTTATCCAGATCTTATAATGACTTTGCAAACTTTAACGGGACCCAAACGTATGCAAACTTTCTTATTGGAAAATGTTCCATGTAAAATGTGTAATCCACCCTTGAAACGTACCTTTGAGGTTAAATGGAATGCTTTAAGTCCTATGGGCAATGATACAGTAGCTGGGGCCTTTTATGATTTCTATCAAGATGGTATGATATTAAAATATATTTTCAATTATCAAATATTTAAAAATTTTGCTTTTTCAGGTGTTTTGGATGTTATTTTAATAGAAAAATCTAAAAATGGCAAATATAAACCTTTAGCTTTTCGTAATACTTTGGACTATGATGCCAATTTTGTTAAAGTAATTGTTCTGACTGGTCTAATAAATAAAAAGAATCCTACTTTGCATACACCGTTGGGTCGTAAAAAACGTACTTATGGTACTAATTTGCCAGGTCCACGTATCAAATATTTCACTACTACTCAAGATGGTGAAGTGCAACGTGGTTCGTCGGTACAACTGCCCCAGTCATCATACTTTGCTTTACAATTGCCTTATACTATCTTCGGTTTGGGTAGAACACCAAATTTTGTTGATTCTTTAACCGTAGGCATGGGTCATATGCAACGTACTTGGACTCAACTTATACCAAATTCACAAATAATTGTTGTACCTAAACCCATTGAAGATCCGCAACGTTGGAAGGCTCAATTATTTGTTACGCCCAGCAAGCTTATTCTTATGAGTGTTGTTGCCTTGGGTGGCACTTGTTTCGTAATAGTCCTCATCATATTGGTTCTTTATATCAAGGAGAAACGTGAAGATAAACAGGAAAAATTACAAGAAGCCCATCGTTTTCATTTTGATGCTATGTAGATCTGTGTTTTTAGAGGAGACAGTATGCAATTTTTGTTAATTGCATGAAGTGATATTTTTTAAGTTTTGTCGTCTCATTTTATTACCAATAAAATTGTTATTTTTTTAAGTTTCACTAAGCTGAGCTTTTTCATTTTTTTTTTATTAATTTTTACATTTAAATGTTTCTTTCTTTTTCTTCAACTTTATAACATTTTTTCTCTAATATTCGTATTAATCACTAAATTATAATTGGAAATATTGCAACCAATTACAAACACAATATGTATTTCTGTAATAAAAAAATAAATTAAACTAAAACAAACTAATGGATGCCTTCTTTTTAAATTAAATTATTTTTCATAATATACTGCTAGCAATTCGGAGCGCTCATAAATATATTATTAATAGCCTCGCAACAGCTTTGGACTCAAATAGCATTTAACTCTACAAGACGCCTGAAGATTAATTTAATAAGTATGAAAATTGTCACTATTAGTTGATGAACTTCTTATTAAGGGGTTTCCCTGGAGAGATTTTTTTTTATTTCGTTTTACTTTGGTAACATACAATTTTTGAAGACTTCTTTTCATTTCGTTTTACTTTGAATGTTTGTATACCCTCCACATAAGGTGGTGATGGTATATATCAGTTTGCCATTCCGTTTGTAACGCATCGAAATATTGGTCTAAATCCCATAAAGTATATATATATTCTTGATCCTTATTAAATTTTTAAACGATTTAACGATGTCCGTCCGTCTGTTGAAACGGCGATCACGGCGCGAAAACGCAATACGGAATGCTCATTTCTTTTAAAGACTGATGTACATTTTCCCGAAATTGGTTGTATTGAAAATGAACAAAATCGGTTCTGCGATTTAAAAGTTATGAGTGAAGGTACCTCTAAATTTTCCATAAAAATTGGTATATAATACACTGTATATTGGGCCGGGTCGATTTGTATGGAGGTAAAAAAATCGCTCAACGTACAAGGAAAATTGTATTCTAGGGATCAAAATAAGAAACTTTGCCGAAGGAACCATACCTCTAAAAATAATTCTGATGTCCCGACTTTTGACCCGTATGGTCAAATTTTGAAAAATTCCACTTTGACCCATTTGGAGTGCCCCAATCGAATCCAACCTCAATCGAATATAATTTATACATGCTTCTGCTAGAGCGTCTTCCGGAGAAGAAATAGAGACCCTAATCTTGGAAAGACTCCTCCTACTTTCTGAAATATCTCTATCCCGAGATTTGTACATTTTGCTATAAAAACATGGTTAAAAAGGCACTCTTTCAACTTAAATTTTAACCCCTTAACGGTCACCTAGAATGATGATTTATGCATTAATCTGCTAGCGCGTCTCCCGGAGAAGAAGTAGCTCCCATAATCTTGGAGAGATTCCTCCTACTTTCTGAAATATCAAAGTGGGCTTTTTCAAAATTTGACCCTATGGGTCAAAAGTCGGGACATCAGAATTCGTTTTAGAGGTATGGTTCCTTCGGCAAAGTTTCTTATTTTGATCCCTAGAATACGATTTTCCTTGAACGTTGAGCGATTTTTAAATCGACCCGCCCTACTGTATATGTATAAAATATAACTTCATATTTTCCAAGAGGTTAATATTTAAAATTCACCTAAAATTTTTATTTCACATTTTTTTTCACCGCAAAAATAATTTTTCAACTCAAAAATGGTTTTTCACCACACCATTTCTTTTTTAATCCAAAAAAAGGTTTTCACCTCAAAAATTTGATTTTCACCTCAACAAATTTTTTTTTTGGTGTTTCATTTGTAATGGTTCATTGTAAAAAGTATAAATAAAAAAATTGGTAAAACTGAATTTAATGCATGTACTTGTTTATTTTACTGATGATTTTTTGTTTGTCTTACTTATTATATTATTTTATTTCGCTGAATACACAAGGAATAAGACTTGATCTAAAACGGAAAATTGTTTTGTAAAATATCAGTAATTAAAATAACAAATACTTCCTCTTTAAATAAAGAAATCATAAAATAGAGTTGTTACATTAATAGTTTCCACAGACCCTATATGATAAGAGTATTACCGGTGCTTATGTGTTGATAAATCTAAGAACTTAAAGAAACCCAATCAAATATTAGTAAAACTAAATAATATTTGTTAAAAATTACAATTACTTGCATCAAATAAAGTTTACATGCCGATAGAATATTTCTCAATAGATTTTTTATTTCATTTTATTTTAAAGATTATTTTATTTCATATTCATTCATCATATTTTCTTTTTATTTCTTTTTTCAATGGGACAAACAAATTTAAGTGCAAAGCAAGATTATAAAACAGCTTATTTTGTTATTGAGTTTTTAATTATATGTATTTTATTGGCATTTTATGTATATGGATTGTTTTTTAAGTGTTTATATTAAAGACGATTTTAAAGACTATTGTTTATAATTTTATTGTTAAATCAATGAAAGCTTTTTGAAAAGGAAATATGAAGTTTTATTTATTTTTTTGAAGTTGGGAGCAGTTTTTTCTATAGTTGAGACATAAAATTATGTTTTAAAGAACTGTTTTCTTAATTTAAATGTTTATTATATATTTTTATTATTATAGGTGAGAGACTTAAAAAAATATATATAATTTTACTTGTATATTCTGGTATTATGTATGCACGTAGACTTAAATAATAGTTTTAGTTTCTTTTTACTCGTCTTATAATTTACTTAGTTTTTATCATAATTATTAAAATGTATAATTTGCAAGAAATGTTAAGAAATTATAATTTTTTTTTTTCTTTTCTGGAACATAATTATGACTTGAGAATTGTTTTGAGTTTGAAACAAACAAAAAAAAAAAATAAATAAATGAACAATAAAAAAATAAAACAATAATCGTTGTGTAAAAAAAAAAACACAAAATAAAAAATAGTTCTAATAAAAAAGTTTTTAACTTAATTGCAATTTGTGGTTCTAAAAAAACATAAACTGGCTTGAAGTTTTAACTAAACAGCGCTTAAACAAAAGTTTTTTTTTTTTTTTTGTAGGATGTAGTAGAAATTATGGCAATTTATTCTTTAATTTATTTGGCTTTAAGTCTTTGTTGTTTTTATTATTTAACAAATTAAGTTTGAAGTTTTCAGTAATATTTGTATGAATTGATCGGTTTTTATTTATTTATTTTTTTTAATGTTTTATAGACAATTTTTAATAACGAAAATATAAAAACTAAAACTTACGTTGTGAAATTTATACTCAAAAAATAAAACAAAAAAATATATTCCTGATATTGCTAAACAAATTTGACGCCGTCTTTAAAAAAAACACTAAATTTATACTTTTATTACTCTCCACTTAAAAATCTGAAATTAAAAGAAATTGTTAAGTAAATGTTATTATTTTTGATTGTTTTTTATTTCGATTTTAATACCTATTTGCGCACCCTTTTATGTTGTTTCACCCTTACCGCTATCATCTGCATTGTCTTCATCATCATCGTCCTCCTCATCATCGTCTTCATCATCATCATCGTCACTTTGTAAATCATCTTCTGTTTCTAAATCAAAAACATCATCAAAGAAATTTGAATCTAGAGTTGGTTCTGTTGTTTCTTTTCGTTTTGGTTTAATGCAATAATCTTCGAGTGTCATCGGTACAACGACTCCCTCTTTTTTAGCATCCGCATTAGCAGCCAATGCTTGTTTACGTATAATATTCGGATATTCATTATCTTTACCCTAAAAATAGAATAGACATTTTTTTTTATATTATATTATAAACTAATTCCCGATATATTTTTTAACAAGTTTATTTTATTTTTTTTACCAATAAATGGGAAAAGTTAGAAAAAATCTCAAAATTACTTAATAACGCTTATTCAATTACTTATCCATAATATAACTTTATATAAATAGAACATTTTTGGTCTACAAAGTTTAGAACGTCATGATGCTTGTTAGAAAAACACCCTAGCCACGTGTTTGATTACTAAGAAGACAAGAATGGAGCAAAATTGATGATTAATAGGGTATTTGTTAAAGTTCTGCCTATTCTGGAGGCTCTAGCTTTTCTAAAACTTCGGGTTCTGATGAGATCTTTAGCCAGATCGAAATAATAGTATCAACCTAGCGAATATGTTTGATTTGCTTTATTTTTGTAAATATACGGAGGTTGAAAGCTCGTTATAAATTAAAAATAACATAAAAATAATCTCGATGAATATAAAAACGAAAAACTAATAAAACTGTAAAAAATATCTTTTTTCAATCGCGTAATATTTAATTAATCAATAGAAAATATAAGAAAGTTTTGATCTCAGATTTAAATTAAAACTTTTCGTTTGCGTGAGCGATGAAGTAGATTCAATAATATTTTTTAAATAAAGTTCAAACTCGTTGTCCTGATTAATGGCAGTTGATCCGGAAAAAGAATGTAAGGATATGGTTGTAATTTTTAATATATAGAGAAATTTCAGGTTTCAAGAAAAGTGTCAGATTTTCTTTCGCACGCTAAAACACTCTTTTTAAAAATGATGTTAAAAAAAAAAATACTGGATTTAACTGAATCGATTGATATATATTAGGGAATAAAACATTCCGCACTTTTAATTTCTCGGGAAGGCGAAAAATTTGTATTCTATTCTATAGGCTCAAAAATAAATCTTTTTTGAGTTGGTCACAAAATATTGAAATTCAATTACATTTCTGAGTCAATTCTGAACCAGTTTTTGATTTAATAATTTTGTTAAGATTTTTGTGATTTTTGGAAGGCTTTTATTTTCGTACAAAAAAATTAGTAATTTTTGAGAATACAATTTTGAAATTCCACAAATATGTTGTATTTGATTCATTTTCGACTCATATAATAAGAACCCTTAAAAAAGTATCACAATTTTCCTGGCTGCGATTAATTATTTTTCAACTTTTAAGGCAAGGTGACATTTAAAGTACGATACTAAATTAATACGTTTTTCAAACCTTTAAAGGAGGTTCTACAATTAAAGCATACCGACATTTAAAGCAGGTGCCAATTGTATAACTTTAACTGTGCCTTGCTTGTTCGCTAAAGTGGAACGCTGTTACATTTTTGTTATGGGTTTCAAAGTTTAAGTATTTTTTAAATGTTTTACGTGACTATTTCGGACAATTTCCAACATGAAACAGAACAAAAAATCCTTTGTTTACCGCAATTAGAGAATTTTTTAATAATTTTTTTAGATCCACTTTACATACACGTTCGCTAATGTAGACCTTTTTTTTAAAAAAAAGAGAAGCACCACTCAGGAAATTGTTCCTATTAATTAATATGTTGTATGTATGTTTTTTTGGAAGGGGATAGTAGAGAGCTGAAAGGTGGGGAAAGATGGAGGGCTTGAAAGAAGAACAGGCAACACTGTAATTTCGCGAGATGATAAGTCTTACAACAGTTGTTGCTTCGCCACCTGATTTAGAGTTGGCGAACTTATTGGAGCTTTTTTTTTTTGAGTTGTTTTGATAATTGTTGTATAACTTTTTTATATTAGTTGACAATAGAAAATTATCTATAGTCAAAAAATATCCCAAGAGTTGGCCTATAAGCTGATGTATTTGAATTTTGAATATTCAACTTATTTTTATATATAGCCCAAAAATCTGATGTAGGTCCCCATTAGCGAGCATTCCCTTAAAATTTTAGATTGATATACATAAACTAGCGACTGAAATTTATAAGAAACTTGTAGGTGAAAGTGAAAATTATTAATATAGACCATAATAAACGTCAATATTAAATTTCACAAATAACTTTAAATAACAAATAATTAGCTCTGCGTCAAAAAAATATATTAAATCTTGTAGATCGGGATGATCCAACTCAAGTTAATGATGCCATTATATTTAGCTACAGAAATTTTAAAATTAAATGCAATTTCTTTAATTTACTTGAATTGTATTGAAGTGAACCCAATTGAAATTCGCTTTAATTTATAATCTTTTTTAAAAGAAATTTAAATATAAAAAATTTAATAAAAACATAAAATTTATTCGCAAATTTATTTTATTTCCCATAAATTAAATATGGTCATTCTTAAATGTGAAGACAAATTTATCAAAATTTTCAAACAAATTAACCAAAGGTAAGTAAATTGAGGTTAAACCTTTATTTTCATTAGATTTTTTATAATCGGTAACTTACCTGAGAATCTCTCCATCTTCGATACATCACAGATGCATCAACATTTGCCGGCGAATAGGTATTCGGTTCATTGAGCAACGAAATCACCGACAACAATATGGTCCTTACATTTTGTGTTGGATTCCAGCGTTCACACGGCAACTCACCACTCTGAGGATCATCGACCGGCGGGTGTAAAATCGAAATGCATAAATCACCATTCTCATAGACATTCGGATGCCAAACTTTGGTTAAAAAGCGTATGGAAGGTGGTGAATATGGATAATCATGGGGAAATTTCATGTGAGCCTTAAAATAACCACCCTGGTATAGGGTTTCGGGAGGACCAAAAATGGCTACCTCCCATTCGAAGAGATTGTCATCATTTACCAATTTAACACGAAAACCTTCGACGGGCTCCTCCTGCAATGATTTATATTCCAGTGCCAATGCTCGTACGGCCGAGCTGCTGGGTGTGGCTGAAGAATTCGTAGAAGTTGAGGCCAATGAATGTGACATTTAGGACGACGGTCAAAGATGACTTTTCTAAAGTATTATCTTTGTTAATGAGTTCAATACGTATGTATGAAGAATGCAGCAAATAATTAACCACAATCCAAAATTCTCTTTTTTTTTTTTACAAGATTACTGAAAAATAAGAAAAATATTTGTTTAAATTTAACAAAATAAGTTAAATATATACATCTAATACATATTTTTTTGAAAGTTTAAGATTAGCAAAAAAGCTACAACAACTATAACATTAATTTTAATGTTAGGCCAGCATCTCAGCCAAGGTGAACCAGCCACTTCAACCTCAATCCCCAAAACTTTCGTAAACACATTTCAATGTGCATTTTTTTTTTGTTTAAAAATTTTAAAGAAAATTCAATATAAATTTTGTTTTATAAATTTTCTTTCATTGTTTTGTTGTAGTTTTTCTTTTATTTATTGTTTGTATATATTTTTGCAATTCTTTTCAGTTGTTTTATATCATTTTTCTTCTACTCTTCCCCAAATGTCATAAATTTTTTCCAAGAACACTTTCATGGCTGCGTCACAAAAAAAAACTTTTTCCTTTGTTTTTTATGCGGAAAATTTACTTACATTTTTGTTGAAATTTAATTCTCTAACGTATTTGTAACACTTCAAAATAATTTTTATTATATTTTTCCAATTTAGAAGCAAAAAATGCAATTTTATCTTGTATTTGCCGATATTTTTTGTTGGTTGAAAAACTAGACTTGTGTAGTCCGTGAACGTACTAGTTCAATGAAGTACTCACCCAATTGAATGATGTGAACTAGTTTATTATTATTCGCTCTTGTACGTAAAATGTTCGTTTAGTTCTTTTTACTAAAGGTACCCATATAATAGCGATGTTATTGCACAACTTCTGCTTTTTGTTCTTTATTCTCTTACCATAAGTGGTAATAGATTACAGATTAAGAAAAAATCTATACATTTTATTTTGCTTATATTAAATTTGTCTTCTTAAAATTGTTTATTACTTTTATCAAATAAAAAAGAAGTGTAAAATATGAATAGTCCGATTAAAAAAGAATCAAACACGCGATCAAAAAAATTTAATTGAGCTAGTATATTAAAATCAATTGAACTAGGAAAAAGGCTCACTCAATCGAACTAGAAATAATAATTTCCAGCGGCATAGAGTATGTTCACAATGATAGTAGCCACAATTAAAGTTAAAGCTAAGTGCGAAAATATTTTCCAATACATTTTGTATGAAACGCAAAAATTCGCCGGCTACTGGCGAATGGTAAACGCTTTGCGGTTTTAGTTTTAGCTTTCATTGTGAATACCCTCTTTAAGTTAAAACCAAGAGCGAAAAATGTTCCCATACATATGAAAACAACATTTCGCCAGTAGCCCGTCGAATTTTTGCATATTGTACAAAAAGTAAAGGAAAATAAATGAAACGCGAGACGAATTTTTGCTTATTATACAAAAAGTATAAGAATATAACTTTAATGAAGTTACCCATGCACTATATTATATATATTCTTGGGTACCTTAAGAATCGTAGTCTGAACTTCTTATAAGGGATTTTTCAAATGGTAGATATCAATCAAAAGTGCATGTCCGTTTAGAAAAGAAGGTGTTTCATTTGTCAACATCACAAATTTTTTTCGTTCCGTCTGCATTAAAATATTTGTGCCAACGCATTACATTTTTCCACATAAAATTATTAAAAAAAATGTTGCCAAAATTAAAAATTTCATCATTTTTATTGAAGGTAAGTTGAATATAAATTAATTAACACAATATAAATTATATATCCCATATATTTCAATAAACAGCGTTTGGAACAAGTCAAACAACAATGCAGTGGCTGTTTGTTTGGAGTTTTCTATGCCGAGGGCACCCTTTTGCTAATGGGTTTCAACGTCGAGTCCACAATTGGCCAGTTGAACTATGAACAAATACAACATAAATTCCCAGCTGAATTAGATTTATGTGGTTTGGTTAAATTTGGCCACTGTACCGATGTCGAGGCCCATTTAACAGAAATCTTCAAAGATGTTGACATAACCGATAATCCCATTTTATTAAATTGTGAACTAGGTACATTGGTTGGTTTAAAGGCTTCATTTTTAATGCATGGAAAGTTGGAGCAGGTGCCCTATGAGATAATGGAAGCCGAACTATTGTATCGTGAGTTTTGTTTTACCCGTCTTAAGTGCAGTTGGACTATATATACCGAAGAAAATCCCTTGTCAGTACGCAGGGAAATGCATTCATTAAGAAAAACTATATCGGGAGGAAGTTTAGCTTTTAATATAGCACCTACCAAAGTCTATTTAACTAATGCTGGAGCTCAGGGCTCGGGTTATACGGGATCAAAGAAAATCGTTAATAATGATTCTCTAATTAAAGATATTGTTTGTTCTCTGCAAGAGGCCATTCACTACAAACAGGAAGATATGGAAAATTCAGGTGAAAAGAAAAGTAAAAAATATTCCTCTGATATAAAACTTAATGCTATGTATGGTGCATTGGGCTGTGATTTCGATATATTAAATATTGATGTTTTACGCTGCAAGACACGAGAACTTTCCGAATCTGATAGCAACAATAAGCCCCAGCCATCTATGAGTATGTGTTTAAGACCTTCGGAACGTAGATTTTGCATTCCTGTCGAGGTGGAATCTATGGCTATGTTAAGTAAAACCACTAAAGTTTCAAGATTGTATGATATACTTATTGAAAGCATTTGTCGGTCTTTGCGTTTGTGTGAACAGAGTATTGGTGAAGATTTGGAAGAAAGGGAAATTAAGAATTTATTGGCTCCGAAAATGTATAACTTTTTCCCTATGGTAAGTGAGATGAATAATATTTTATTTAAGTATTTTTAAATCATCCAATCTACTGTGCAGGAAGAAATACATACACAGAAAAAAAAACAGCAGGCATCAACAATGGAATTTGTAAATTCAATCACTCCTATTTTTAAAATTCAAATTTATTGCCAACAAATTTTTTGTTTGAATTGCTTGTAAATTGTAGATTTTCATTCTTTAAAAACAAAAATTCTAAATTACAAAAAAATCCACAAAAGGATATTTTTATTTACAAACCATCATTGCTGGTGCCAAATTATTTATTTTCCATTTCCTGTACAACAAGATTTAATCTCATATTTAAAGTACAGGAATGCAGATCCAAAAATCCAAAAAAAAAACGCCAACATATGGTAAAACAATTATTACAAAGAACACAAAAATTACACTTAAGATTAATCAAAAAAATTAAATAAAAACTGCTTAAAGCTATTTGAGTTGCTATAAAGTTGTTGTGTAAGTGGAAGAATATTCCAGAGACGTGAATCATTCAGATACAAGGCAATGGGTGTAATGGAATAATGTTCTTTTTCCCTCTTTGTGATCTGACAAAGCGTTTTTTTCGAAAAGATATAGCCGGGTTTGTGTATAGATAATTTGATATAGATAAATAAGTACACGGATCTTTATAAGGCTATTAAACAAGACGCTATAAAGATATTTGGCAATGTGGAAGACTTGAGCATGCTTTCGTAATCCATACACATATCTAATAATATTGTTGAAAATAACGTTGAGTCTTCTTTTGCTGGTAGAATCGCATCTTGCAAAAAGCTCACAAACATAAATTAGACCAGGGATTAGGTATGTCTTAGCGAGGATAATTCTTATTCTAAGAGGGGGGTGAAATATTGTAATGACCAAAGGGACCTTAACTTGTTGTAAGTTTGTTCGACGAGTAGGTTTACATGATTTGTCCATGTTAAATTTCTGTTAAAAATCAACCCAAGGTTTTATTTATTTATTTATTTAACCCAACCCAAGGTTCTTGGCAGAGTTCACAATTGATATTTTTCCCCATTTATAAAAATATCCTCACTTATGGCAGCATTATGTGTTCGTTTATGAATTATCATGCACTTTGACTTATGTGGATTAAGGCAAACTTCATTGCTGTGGCCCAGAGGAAAATCTTGTGTAAATCTTCGTTTAGTGAAATCTAGTTCGCCTATCATTTTATACACAACCATATAATCGAAATCTAGTTTAAACTGGACTTCGATGGTAAATGTATGTAGGCTTTATGGATTTCGTTCAAATTTGATACTTATAATTCTTACACGTCGGTGCATGGGAAACGGGGCTACTGGGCGTGCGTAAAAATTACAATATACAAGAAAATTTGTTTATAAAATGTTTTATTTTAAAAGTATTTCAGTCCCGGACAAGTCCATGTACAAACAGTTTGTAAATTGTAGATGAATATGTAAAGACACCTTCAAAACAGTATTTTAGTAATGACACTTTGAAGAAATAAATCTCTAAGACCTGTTAACGTATCTAAAATTAACCAAAGTTTAGGACTTAACCATAGTTATGAATGTCAAATTTATATAAAAATATCTGTGGTTAAAGTTAAACTCTGTTTTTTTTTTAGAAAAGTTACTCGCTCTAAATTAGAAATGCTCAAGAAAATGTCCCTAAAAATGTCGCATTCCATATTCTACATTCCAGGAATTTGGCCACTTTATTTCATGCTGCTATTTAGAAGGACTTTCTGATGATAATTCGACTATGCAAGATAAACGTAAACGTTTACATCGTCATTTTGGTTTACCCGTAACACGTCCATATTTTAGACGTTCCAATACTTGTATATTCCGCAATGAAATTACAACCGATGCACCTTTATTGAATACTCATATTGGTCTTAAACCAAGTGGCGTTAATGATGGTAAACAATATTTGGTACAAGGCAACTATCATTATTATCATTATTTACAACAACAAATGCAAGATAAAGGCTGGGGTTGTGCTTATAGATCATTGCAATCAATATGCTCTTGGTTTTTACTACAAGGCTATACAGAGCGAGCAGTGCCTACACATTTAGAGATACAACAATATTTGGTTAAAATAGGCGATAAGCCCCAAAACTTTAAGGGGTCTTCTCAGTGGATAGGTAAGTGTATCTAATATAAATTTTTGATACTATAAAATATATTTTTGTTTTTCTTTTAAGGTTCTGCCGAAGTTGGCATGTGTTTACAAGGTTTCTTGAATGTGGATTCTAAAATTCAACATTGTTCATCTGGTACTGAATTGTCAACTATAGCCTCGGATTTGGCTATGCATTTCCAGATTCAGGGTACCCCCATCATGGTTGGTGGTGGTGTTCTAGCCCATACTATTATAGGCATTGATTATTGTGTGCAATCGGGACAAGTTAAATTCCTTATTTTAGATCCCCATTATACGGGGGAAGATGATTTGCACATTATACAATCGAAGGGTTGGTGTGGTTGGAAGGGTATGGATTTCTGGGATAAGAAAAGCTATTACAATTTGTGTATGCCACAAAGACCCATTATGTTTTAGATATGTATATCTGCGAATAATGCTGGATCATTAGATTGTTGTTTAGATGTATCAAGTATCTATTTTTTATTTGTTATTTATTTTAAAAGTTATGTTGTATGTGTAAAAGTTTTGCAACTTGATTTTAACTATCTAATTTTTTTAATGTATAACAATATTTAAGACCAATATTTTTTTTTATAATTTTATATGGCACATATTTTTTGTATAAGTAATATAGACTAATAAAAATTTCTTCATAATCGTGTAGTAAAAAAATATGTTTAATTTAAAATTGAGGCTAAACTGACTGAACAAAAATAAGTTTTTAATAAATTTACATGTATACATGCATAATACTCTAATTATAAAAAGAATATAACATTTGTTTATCATTATTCCAAATAGGAATAACTCTTTTTAATAACTAAACATATACTTAAATTATAGTCCCTAAACAAATTTGAAAAAATTTATTGAAAACAAAAATTGATTACTTTTAAGAGCAGCGATCGCGTGAGCAAAGTGATCTGAAAAAAAAATTAGTAAACAATAAAAAAAAACATTAAAATGCAATTTATACCTTTAAAAAGTAGCCTAAAAGAAAAGAAAATATTGCTTTAATAAATATTAATTTCATGTTATAAATTCAATTAAAGTACCCTTGAAATAATAAAATCCTTGAGTAAAATCCTTAACTAAATTTATTGAAAAAAATGTTGTTGCTTTACACATCAAAGCTGTTTTTAAAGAAAAAAAAAAACACATTTTTTTAGAAAGAAAATTTTGGTTTAACTCATGTAAGTTTTACATTTATTTTATTACTAAACCTAAAACTTAACATCATAAAATAATTTTATTTCTTTTGAATTTCATGACATTTTTAGAATATCAACCACCACTCTTTGAATATCTTTTCCAATATTTCTTAACATCATCATGACCATTTTTGGTAACGACCATAGTACGAGTACGTTCATTTTGCCATACTAACACACTTATGGATTGAGCATAGTCTCTTAGGGTAACAAAATCGGCCTGCGATAAAAATTGATTGTATACCACTCCCTCGGTATATGTAAAACGATTACGTTCCAATTCCCATAATTTTATTTGATCCACTACGGTTGGTGGTAAAGGCGATTTAGATTTAATCGCTGATTCAGTTAGTTTCATATTAGGATGTGAATATTGTTCCAAATAGCTTATAATTTGATCTGCCGTAATGCCACCTCTTAAGGCCTGACGTACAGAGTCACGACTGAGAACTCCTACTACCAGATTTGGAAAACGATACAATAGTTCGGTGAATAAACCCAATACGGCCACTTGTAAAGGTGAATCGGTATAGGCGTAAACACGATAGTTTGTTTCAATGATTATATAACCGCTTTCTTGAGACTTTTCTTCTTCCAAAACAACTGCTGGTACCGTGGCCGACTTATTGGTTACATTTAATGCCAAACGTGTAGGATAAAATCTACCTTCTTTACGTTTACGTTGAAATACTAAACCAAATTCTCTTAAATGTTGTAGAAATGTCAGCATTTTAGGACTCATACCCTCCGAACTATAATCACGACCCAGTGTAGAGAAACTCAATTGAAATAACATACTTAAACATTCGGGCAAAGAAAGTCCACGCTCTTCACAAGTGTCCAAATACTGCAGCATAAAATGCCACACCTGAGACTGAGTGTCCAACAATAAAAATTGAAAGCCTTGTCGTGTAATGGTAATACCCGATTCATCTCTTTTCATAAGATTGGCATGTAATAGAATTCTTACAGAATCTGGTCCAATGACCTCACTTTCTTGACCTTTACTCGAGCCACCAGTGCCCACCATATACTGTAGTACACAGCGCCATCTAGACATAGCATATTGATCTAGAAAAGCTATGTCGCGTGGCTTGGAATCTTTTTCCAATGTATGAGACATGGACCAAGGTTTACCACCACCCAATAAAGCAATTTTAAGATTCTTTTTAAATGTAGGACACAATTCCCAGGCTGAAAGTCCACCAGGTATGGCCGTTGTACGCCAAACATTTAATTCCGTTAGAATATTTGTAGAAGCAGCTTGTTCTCTAGGAAAAAAACAATGAAATTTATTACTATACAATAGACAATTTAAGTATTTTTTCAAAAAGTATCTAAAACTGTTTTAAAAAGTTTCAATTTATTAAAAATTATATTAATTTGTTTCGAGTACTTCAACACCTTTGGCAGTTGCAATTCAGAAAATATCAATTGAAATTTTGAATTTTCATTTGAAATTTAGAAAATATTAATTACAATTAGATTTTCCATATGAAATTCTGAAGATATCAATTGAAAATCAGAAAAGCATCAATTTTAATTCAGAAAATATCACTTGAAAGACAGAAAATATCAATTAAATTATAGAATATATCAATTGAAATTCAGAAAGCATTTCATTTAAATTAATATATTCTGAATTTCAAATAATATAAGCTGAGTTTCAATTGATATGTTTGGAATTTCGATTGATATTTTCTGAATTACAATTGATGTGTTTCTGAATTTCAATAACTATTTTCTAAAATATTTTCTGAATTTCAATTGATATTCACAGAATTTTAAATGATATTTCTTAAATTGCAAATTATATTTTCTAAATGTCAAATATGAGATTCAATTAATGTTTTCTGAATTTCAATTATAAATTTTGAATTTCAATTGATGTTTCCTGAATTTCTAGTGGCACATCTGCAGAAATTCGTGAGTTTCAATTGATATTTTCTGCTAAGAGTGGATCTCATTTCGGATTCTTTTTCAATTCCAGAAGTGGTCATATATTTTTTGGTTAAACTGCATTTGCCACAATTAAAAAAACAAAATACTTGACCACATCCGATATAAAAATTAATGGCGCCGGGACACTGGGTCGGATACGGAAATTTTCTCACGATTTTAAAAGTGGCCAATTTTTTCATTACATTAAACTGGGCCCGATTTAGGAAATTTTATATTTATTTTATTATTTCAGCAAAATTTTTGCATATACTACAGTTAACCCATTTTCGTTAATATGGCTCTAGCTCGAGCTACGTTTAATGCATCTGAAAAAATTGTCAATTTTTGAAATGAATAAAGTGAATAAATTTGCTTTCAACATTTAAATACTCGTTTCCGGGTTTCGGAGCCCTGGCGCTACTAATTTTTAATTACGTTTTTTTTTATTCCAGAGGGGTCATATTTTTTTGACGTGTGCCCACTAAAGTAGATTTTTGGCATTTCTTCTAGGAACGTCCGATAAAGTACAACTCAAACGCTTTTTATAAAAGCACCCATCTTTTAGAGTATCCATAGAATCTTTTTGGCACCATCACTTACTTGGCATAATGTTGAGAACCCCATGAGGCTACCACAGCCTGGGGTACAGGTTGCTCGGCAAACAATATACGTATCACAAACTGACGCGCTATTTCTGGAAGTTCTCTATATACAGCTAAACAGATCGTTGGATACATGTACAACTTTTCCAAAGTTTCCGACGATCTGGTTCTTAAATATTCCTGAAAATCTTTGCATTGCAAATTGGCAGGTTTGGTAGCCAATAAAAACGACTGTGTTGAGGAAGAGCCATGAGAACGAGAATACTTTGCATCAGACATGTTGAAATTATATTTTGGATGCTTTTATAGAATTTAAAAACTTTTAAACATTTTGTTAAACAAAACAAAAAGAAATGATAAAAACACCGGTGTAGAAAGAAACCAGTAGTGCTAACTATTTAAGTAAAAAAAAACGTAATAAGACTACAGATATCACAGACTCAACAAACCAGACAAAGTTGGTACAAGTTTGGTACCGTTTTCAACTCTTCCTTATTTGGTGTGAGAATAAAACAAATATATACATAATATTCTAATATTATTACTTCGTGTCACGCTGTATTAAAGGAATAGAAAAACCGTCAGTTTTCAAAAACTTTCCGGTATGTGTGACTTGTGTCGTATCGTAGTCTGTGATTTTGACTATTATCGCTTTACACAAACAGATGCTGAATGTTGTGTAATGTGAAATGTTTTGTTATCATTCCTTAGTACTTTACCATTTTAATAAGAATAAGTTTTTACATTTTACCGCGGCTTGTATTGTTTTGTTAAATTTTGTTTTATTTAAAAACTCTAAAAACTATATTATTCATAGTATTTTTTAGTTGTGTTCTTAAAAAAGTGTTAAAATGAGTTTAAGTGATAGTGTTTTTAATAATTTACGACAAAAGTTGGATGTTCTGGGTTATAGGCAATCTCTGCCCTTGGCTGCCATACCACTTGTTGGTTCCTTATTTGAGGATTTGGTAAAAACTACCGAAAGTTTAAGAGATGCAAAAAAGAAAATTATGGAATTATTAGAGGTAAGTTGTTAAATTTAGATACTATTTGTACATTAATGTAATGAGTTAAATGGTTTTTGTTGGTGTCCTAAAATGTGTTGTCATAGTGTTGGTGTAGTGGTCATTTTTTCTCTTTTACAACAGTCATGGGCATAAATATAAGATCACGATACAATTTTTTTTTAATGTTTAGTAAAAAGATTATGCTGATAAGGAAAGTGATAAAGTTCACCAAATCAGGCATAAAGCCGAGCACAGGCGGTCAATATAATTGATTAATATTTTTTGATCTTTGGACACACAAATTTGAATGATTTTAGAAAACAATATACTAAATTAAATTGAACAATAGTGCGCCCCGGTAGGCCAGTTGGTAGCGTGCTGGCTTATCAGTGCGGGGGTCGTGGGTTCGATTCACACCAGAGGCACTGGTCTGTTTTCGACACAACGCGCCGAAGGCCATAGTAGCTAGTGCTCGGTTAGGGTAATAGTATATAATTTGTAATTATATGATTATTAATTAAAAAAAAAATTGAACAATATTTTCCATTCTATAAGAAATTGCAAAATTTGGCACAGTTTTTTTTTTATAAAACAGTCCTTAAAGGAAATGGAGCAAAATTGTCTATTCTGGAGGCTCTAGCTTTTCTAAAACTTCGGGTTCTGATGAGATCTTTAGCCAGATCGAAATACTAGCATCAACCTAGCTAATATGTTTAATTTGCTTTATTTTTGTAAAGATACGGAGGTTGTAAACTTGTTATAAATTGAAAATAAGGAAATTTTTTATTTTGCTGTTTTTTATTTAATATTTTTAATTTTTTAACACAAATAACAGATTTGAAAAAAAAAATAAATTTCAATATTGCCCGCAGACTTTTCAATGATATTAATTGAAAAAATAATTTTGAATTTTTAAATATAATTGAAACATTTATTACTTTTAAAATGAAAAAAATAAAACCTAAAGTTTATTTTTCGATCTTTTATCATAAATTATGATGTGAGCAAGATTATTCAAGTTCATGATCAGTTTTTTTTTTTATACAAAAAAGCCGTGCAATGTTTATTTATTAATTATTGCACCATTTCTGCATCCTTTTCCCACTCTGGACTACATAATGCTTTGGCAACGGCCATGAAGCGTTCTATTTTTATTTACGAAAAGGCACATTGGGCTGAGCTCAACAATTTTTTCCGACACTTTAACTGGAAACTTTGGATGATAATGTTAGTGCCGCTGCGAAAATCGTCGAACAAGTTATAGTGGTTGGAATGAAATCATTCATTCCCACGAAGCGCATTTCGTCTAAACAAATGGACAAATGTTGATTTTGCAAAAATGCATTCAGATCCAGCGTTCAGAAACTGGTGTAATGACAAAAATGCAAATTCAGATCTGCTACGCAAACAGGCTAGATCCGAGTGTTCCAAGGTGCTTAGACGTGAAAAGCCTCTATACAAAAAGCGTCTTGTGCAAAAGTTTTTTCTGCTCCTCGGGGCAGTAAAAGCTTTAGGTCATTTGTTGAAAGAGTAAAGGAAAATGCTAGTTTATCTATCCCAACTCTTGTAATGAATGATTAAATATTCACTGAAACGGTTGATAATTCTAACCAGATGTTCGCGGAGAATTCGACTCTGCCGGAAAGCAATCAACCAATGCCCGAACTCACAAGAGTAAAGTGTACTATGCCTAAGATATTCTTCCGAGCTCGTGAAGTTAAAAGGGTTCTTGTGAAGCTCAACGTAAATAAGTCAACGGGGCTGCATGGTATACCAGCGCTGGTGCTGAAACAGTGCTCTTCGACGCTTGTCCGTCCATGGGCTAACCTTTTTAGCTCTTCGTACCATGCGGGAGTCTTTCCCTCATGCTGGAGGGTTGCCAATGTTCAGCCAATACCTATAAAGGGTGCTGAAAATACCGCCCATTCGCAATATGCTCTGCGCTCTCGAAGGTGATTGAGAGCATGGTCAATCACGATCTTGTTAATTATCTAGAGTCAAATTCACTTATTAGTGATCGATAGTAAGGCTTTCGTAGAAGCCGTTCGGAACGTCAGAGTCGCTCCATTCACAGATTTGGTGAGAACAAAATAGTTGCTCTAGATATTTCCAAGGCGTTCGATCGTGTGTGGCACGGTGCTCTGGTATCAAAGCTTATTGCCTTTGCGTCGGTAATGAGTATACGAGTTGTTATAGATGGGATCTCATCAGATGAGTTTCAGCTAAATTCAGGGGTGCCGCAAGGTTCTGCTCTTTCTCCATCTCTTTTTCTTATCTTTTTTCATAATCTTCTTGGTCAGACTTTCAACCCTATCTACTCTTTCGCAGACGACAGCAACATTTGTCATTCATTTTCCTTCAATCGGTACTACCATGGGAGGTGTTCTACCGAGACAAATGAACTTATCCCCAGAGCCCGGGTATTCGTTCGCAACACCCGCTTATCTAGTAGATCACATCCGTTTGTTGTTGATTGTCCAGTTAATCTCACAGCGCATTACAGGGAAAATTCGTTTATCAGTCGAACTTGACTTATGTGGAATAAACTTCCCACAGAAGTCTTCCCTGAGAATTACAATGTTGACAAATTCAAGTCTAATGTCCCTCTTTCCTCATCCTCATTATCTATTTTCCTGATATCAACACGGTGCACTGCAATTGTAGGGGCCATCCCCTGAGTTTTGGTTCAACGCAAAAAAAATATATATACTTTTATATAAAAAATTCTTAGATTCTAAGAAATTTTTTCTATATAGAATTCATTACATTATCAGGCTTCAACCGCAATTGACTTACAGTTTGTAAATTTGGTTCAAATTTTTTTGTTAATTTTTCTTTGAATTTAAGAACGGCCATATTACATTTATTTGAATTTCAAAATTCAAAGTTTTCTAATTGATTTTTTTTAGGATTTCTATTATTTTTTTCGATAGAAAAAATACCTTAAAATCTGATAGTTTTTAATAGAAAAAAAGTTCTTAGCACGTGAATAGTTTTCTAAAGAAAAAAAGTCATTAGAATCAGCGGATTTTTTTTATAAAAAAAAAATAATTTAATTATTAAATTTTCAATAGAAAAAAATTCTAAGGAAAAAATCTAAAGAACACATTTTCTATCAAAAAAAAAAACCCTCAAAATCCAACAAGAATTCAATTAAAAAACTTTTCCAATATCTTTTTAGTTTTTAAAAAATTCTCGTAAGCTAAAAAGTTTACTATGCAAAAAAGGACTCTAATAATAAAAACTTTCTTGGACAGTGATACTTCTCTGTAGGTAAAAATCCTTAAAACCTGAAAATATTTCTACAAAAAAAGTTCTTAGAATCTACAAAATTTTCTATAGGAAAAATTCATAGAAAAGGTAAATTTTCAATAGAACAAATTTTGAAGTAAAAAGTCCTAAGAACAAAGAGTTTTCTTAGTACTTAGTACTCAGAATGAAATAAATTTTTAATCGAAAAGTTCTTAGAAACTGATGTTTCCTATAGAACAAAGTCCTAAGAACCTAAGGAATTTTCTATAGAAATAAGCTCTTAGAATCAGAGGATTTTTTTTGAGAAAAGTTTATTTAAAAACTAGATTTTCAATTGGAAATATTTCCTAAAAACTAATAGGAAAATCTCTGAAGAAAATAAGAGATTTTCTATATAAAAATTGCTTCAAAAACGGGGATTTTTTTTTTTAAATACTCAAAATCTGAATAATTTTTAATTAGAATGTTAATTTTGTTTGATTTTTGTACTTTTTAAAAGTTCTCGGAATATTAAAAGCACTTAGAATAGAATTTATTTTTAATCGAAGAGTTCTTGGAAACTGGATTTTCTAACGAATTTTCTATAGAAGAAAGCTCTTAGAAACAGAGAATTTTTTTTTAGAAAGATTAATTTAAAAAATAAATTTTTTATTTGAAATATTTCATAGAATTCATAGTTTTTTTCTGAAAAAAAAATCTAAAGAAAATGAAAATAAAGAAAATATGAGATTTTCCATAGAAAAAAGTACTTCAAAAATGGGTATTTTTTAAAAAATTTTAAAAAATCAAATAATGTATCAATTAGAAAACTGCCTCAGAATCTGTGTATTTTGCAAAAGACTTTTTAGAATTCATAAATTCTTTATAAGAAGAATTTCATAGAACTATTCTATAGGAAGAAGTACCTACTTAGGAAAGAAGTATTTATAAGAGTTTTCTTAGCAGAGTTTTCTCTACAAAATCCGAAGAATTTTTAATTTGAAAATGTTTCAAAGCTCATTATTTTAATTAATAAATTTAAGTCTTTTAGAAGTTTTTAGTTTTAAATATATTTTTTTAAATTCTGAGACCTTTTAATTGTCTTTCTAAAAACTATTGCTGATGATGTTTTTCTACTTTTTGATGGTAATCGTAGGTTTTCTGAGCTACTGGAAAGTAACATTAATGATTCGCTTGATTTAGTTTCACTATGGACTTTTAATAACTCTTTATCTATGAATCCGTCTAAGTCTAAGTCTAAAGCTATTGCATTTGGACTTACAAATCGCTTTACTAGTGATTTCAATATTTTTTTGGGCAACCAGGAAATTGAGTGTGAATCAACTTAAATGTTTAGGCGTTCTGCTTGATGATAGTCTTTCATTTTCATCTCACATTAACTCGATGTGCGGTGGTGTGTGGGGTGCTTTACGCAGGATGTATTCGTCCAACTTATACTTACCTTTCAGCGTTAAACGTAAATTAGCGCATGCTCTATTGATGTCAAGGGTTCTTTATGGTATTGAAGTGGTTTCTGGTACAATTGGAGCTAACTTAACTAGACTTAAGCGGTTAGTTAACACAATCGTACGATTTGTTTATAATGTACGTCGTTATGATCATATTTCTGGTCAAGTGAGTAGTTTTCTAGGCTGTTCTTTTGACAAATTTGTTGAATATCGTTCACTCCTTCTTTTTCATAAAGTTATAAGAACTGGTAAGCCCCTACCATTGAATGAAAGTTTCATTTTTACACGATCAAACAGAAACCCACAGTTAGTCATTCCTCGGATTAGGAAATCTATGTTTGAAAGATCATTTGTAGTTAGGATTGCTCGATGTTGGAATTACTTGCCATATGAATTGCGCATTTTTTCGCATTCGAACAACATTTTCCGATTAAAATTATTGGAATACTTTAATGCTTTATGAATTTTAATTTTACTTACTTTTTTAAATTGCAAATGTTATTTATATCCTGTTTTTTTGCGGTTTTGGACTTTGTTGCCAATGATTGGGTGTAACTTTTTCTTTAATAATTTATGTTGCTATAATATTGCTTTGTGTATATATTACGGCTGGGGAGCCAATATGTTAGGTTGTTGAGTATAAGACTGTTAATTTTTAATATTTTTATATTTGTTATATTTTATTTTTGTAAGATATATTATGTTTAAGATTCTTTCTCAGGAGTATTGCTATGTAATACAGTTTTTGGCCTAGAAGGCTTTGTATTATTGATGAATTAATAAATAAATAAATAAAATAAATAAGAAAACACTCAGAATTTAAAGAATTCTAAAACTGAAGTTTTCTAATTAAATTTTTTTTTAGAAAAACTATCAGTTTCTTAAGAATATTTTCCAGTGAGTTAATATTTTTAGTAATGTCTTTATACTTTTTACTAGTAATGTATAATTGTAACACCTTTGGCTAAGTAATTTAGCCCTTACCACCTATTTTTTATTATTCAAAAGAAAAACTTTTGTTATGACCCATTTAACAGACTTCATTTAACATGTGTTTACTTATGATATAATATTGTATTTAATAAGTTCTTTGTCATATTATGTTTCTGCGTGTTTTTAAGGAAAAGTCATGTTGGGAATTAGGAGTAGAACCATATAAGTGTGATAATTCGCGATTACTGCAAGAATGTAATCAATTACATTTACAGACAATAAGACAGCAAGAAGAATGTGAAGAAAAAATTAATGGTAAGTTTGAGAAATTTTCTTTTTTAAATTTGTTATCCTAATCGATCTATTTTTGTCTATTTTAGAACTCCATATTAAATTAAGAGATTTACAAACTGATAAATTACATTTACAACAACATATTGAAAAAATACAACAAGAATTACATATACTACAAACTAAACAATTCACTACAAATATGAAATATGGAAAGGATGTAAAAGGTAAGAATTTTATTTTAAAATCTTCAAGAGAATAATTTAAAGTTATTTAATACTTTAGCTAAAAAACCTTTTATTACCACGGTGCGTTCTGGTGCTGAATTACCTCCTTTGCAGCCTTTGCCAGAACACAGTTCTAATTTGAAATGTACTAAATGTAATGTAGGTTATTATCAAAGACTAGAAGGTCATCCACAAACTAAAATAAACGAGAAAGAATTGGAGAAATTGGAAAATTCTAATAAAGATTTAATGGACCATATAAAATTTTATCAACGAAAGGTTTGTTTTACAATTAAATTTTTTAAACTATATATTTTTTTTTAAAGTCCAATGGCATTTAGATTGAAGCTAGAGATCGTGAAATATTACGTTTAAATGATTTACTATCCGGTGGACGTCCTCCTGCCGCTTTGGCCCGTGATTGTTGTTATACAAATTATACCGTTCTCAATGAAGATATTGATTTGTTACAACGTGAAAAACTTGATTCCCTTACACGTTTGCGTGATTATCAGGAACAAATGCATGAGGCCATGCAAAGAGCTTTAGATTTAGAAAAATCCAATCGATCTTTACAAAACAATTAGATGAATTAAAGGATGCTGCTCTAATGGTAGAGACTCAGGCTAATAACGAAATTGCTCAACGTGAAGCAGAGGTTGATACCTTGAAATCAGAATTAAAACAAATGTTAGGAAAATCTAAATTAGCAATGGATAAGCAGAAAATGGAAACGAAAAAGGATAAGGCACAGAGAGACCAGCAGAAAACAGCCGTGTCAACAATAACCAACATTGATAAACATCGTATTAATGAGAAGATTAACGAATTGACACAAAAAGGTGAAATGAATATGATTTTAAAGAAATTCTATAAATAATCTTTTAATTCTACACCGCTTTAGAAAAACTAATTTTTTCTGAAAACTTTTTAAAATAAAAATTCTTTACATTTGAAGAATTCGAATAAAAAAAAATATGCAGATCCTAAAAATTGTGCTCTTTACAAAAACACTATTTAAAACTCCATCAGTTTTTGTAAATATTTTTAATAGAAATTTCTTTGGATTTTAAGGATGTTTTACAAAGCAGATATTCGAATATTTTATAGATTTTCAAAACAAATTCAGTTTTTTATTTAAAACCTTTTAGAATATGAGAATTTTTTATATAGATTCTGTTTATCTTATATATTAATGACCTCCCCGAGATTCTAGACATGAGTATGTGCAGGACATTTTTGTTTGCAGATGATATTCTCCTACTATTTGGTACGGATCGTGTTTTTGCTGATGTGTTGGAGTCTAATATAAATTTTTACCTTGAACGTATTCTTCATTGGTCGTCTACTAATTCGTTGGCTATAAATCCATCTAAGACTAAGGCTATGATGTTTGGTTCATCTGAACGATTTTTTTCAGATGCTAATTTATTTATTGGTAACACACGAATTGAATTTGTTGATCAGCATAGGTGTTTAGGGGTTATAATCGATAACCGACTTAGTTTTGACCAGCATATTGAATCTGTTCATAGGAAGATTTCTTTTATTCTACGTAGAATATATTCCACAAATATATACTTGCCGTTTAGGGTAAAGTGTAGAGTAGCTTATGCTCTATTAATGCCACAGATCTTATATGGACTAGAAGTAGTATCGGGTACAATTGGTAGTAACCTTAAGAAACTGGAACGTGTTGTTAATTCTGTGGTTCGATATATATATAATACTCGTAGACGGGAGCATATGTCTGGTTATGTAAAGAAGTTTTTGGGATGCTTTTTTAAGAATTTTGTTAAGTACCGAAATGTACTCTTTTTCTATAGGACTCTTAGAAATGGCTTGGTTGTCCCTTTATGTCATGAGTTTACTTTTTTTCATTCTAGGAGACTAAAGAATATAGTTATACCTAGAATTTCATGCTCTCTGTTTAAGAGGTCATTCATGGTGAGGATTGCTCATTGCTGGAATTATTTGCCTTATGATTTACGAGTTTTCTCTCACTCCAACAATGTTTTTAGACTCAAATTACTGGAATATTTCTCGAATACAATAGTATAAACCTGTTTCCATTTAAATTTGTGGAATGTTTCCATAAGATGGAGTTTGGGAAAATGCCTGTAATGTGTGAGCTGTTGCTGATTGTTACCGGAATATGATTCTTAATTCTATACTATTAGTTCTTAGTTGTTTTCTTTTTATATATTTTACGCCTGGGGAGCCAAATAGTTAGGTTTGATTCTAGGTGAAATGATTTATGCGTATAATATTTTGTTATTGTATATATGTATATTTTAGTTTTAAGTTCTTATTCAGGATTGTTATTGCTATGTAATACGTTTTTTGGCCTGGATGGCTTTTGTATTACAATATGGATTTTTAAATAAATAAATAAATAATTACTCTCATTTAAAAATTCCAAACACTGAGAATATTTTCCTATAGGAAACCTATTCAGTATATTTTGTGGACTTTCTATCACAAACTTTTTTAATTTAGTAGAAGTTTGTTATTGAAAACTTCCTCTTTGCTAAGCACAATTTTCTTAATATTTTTATTACGTGCCAAATTTGGAGATTCTAGATTTGCTAGTTTAGAAGATACATGAAACACCCCTTTTTCGGAGATAAATGCTGATAAAAAAAACATGGACTTTGTTAACAAATTTCACAACTATATTGCCCTGATGAACATTTTACACATAACATGATTTTTTTTTCAATGACATACATATATTCTAATGAATACATTCAAACAAAAATATTAAGCTTTATTGCATTATCAAATTTTTTATATTTTTTTTTTTAAATGTGTACACTAGTATACAAGGGTAGTGAAAGAGTTAAAGCACTTTTTCTAATAGTAACTTCTCTAAATTTCTCTTCCTTATAGAACATTTCTTATTAATTTAATTATAAAGTTTTTCCTACCCTTTGAACCTAATAAATTTTTTCTATGGAACACATTTTTACTAATAGAAAATTCTTCATTTTCTAATTACATTTTTCTATAGAAACTTTTCTAAATCTCAGTACTTTTTCCTTCAGGATATTTCCAGATTCTTTTGACTTTATCTTATATGCATTTTTTCCTTTATTTGAATCTGATGTTTTTTTTCTATACAGCAAAACCTTAGATTCTAATAAATTTTTAACATAGAAAACTTATATCTTTTACTAAAACTTTCTTGTAGGAAAGTCCTTAGAATCTGCGGATTATATCGTTTATAAAAAACCCTCAGATTCCTTCAAAATACTAAAATCATTGACTCCTTTTTCCAGAATCCGAACTTAAATTGGAAAATGAACATCTGCAAAGAAAAGTTAATAAACTAAAAATAAAATTACAATCTATACAAAAAGGTAAACAAATTTTTAAATCCAAAAAACCCTTTAATACTTGAAATTTTACTTTTAGATCTAAAAGAAATTGAATCCCAACATGCTGAACATTTAGATGAAGAAAAAATACGTCTTAAATCCGAAAGAGATTTCTTTCAAAAAGAATACTTAAGATTGTTAAGCAAAGCAGGTTCAGATAAAGAAATTGAATTTTTACACTCACAAATAAAATCAAAAGATGATGAGCTACGAACTTTAAGATCAGAATTATGTTTAAAACAAAGTCATGCTCTAGTGCCTTGTCCTCAAGATAATCTACAGTTACCCACTTCGTTACCCTCAACAGCTCGCTCTACTTTATCAAGCTCCAACAGTGATTGTGTTCAGGCGGTAGTTTTACGTGTCGAAAGAGAACGTGATTGTGCTAGAGCTGAAGTAGAGAGAGTTAAATGTGAAAGGGATACATTAAGGGAAAAACTGTTTTGTACCTCGAAAATGCATGATGAACAAATGCATATGACACAAAAAAGATATGAGGAACTAAATGACCGTTTACGACAACTGGAAAGAGAAAATCGTGAACTACAATCGGCCCGTATGCCAACTGAGACTCAGATAGTTATGCTCAAAGAAGAACTTGAATGCTATAAACAACAGCAATATCAATTAAGGGAGGAGAATAATAAACTACAAACTAATTATAATCAATTAAAGTAAGATTTTTAAAAAAGTAAAAAATTTTTGAATAATTATATTGCCTTTTTAGAATGCTTCACGAACAAACGGAACGTTGTTTGTCCGATTATCAAATAAGCTTAGTGTAGCTGAACGCCAAGTGGAATCTTCTAATATGCGCATGAATACTTTGGATACCAATCGTGAATCTTCCCGCCAGGAAGCCTCACAATTACGCAGTGAAGTGGCTACCTTAAAGCAGACCTATGTGGCTTTGGAAAATGAAAAAGATAAAATTTTGGTAGGTTTTTTTTTGTTTGTTTTAAAGATAGTCGAAATTGTTTTAATGAGAGATGTTATTTTTTGTTTTAGACTCAACTCGATACCAAAACTGAAAAGGTGTATCAATTGGAATATGAACTAAAAGCTGGCAAAGAAAAACGTAATATTTTAGAGCAACAGGTTAATGAACTGGAAGAACAATTAAGGTAAGTGAATAGAGTTTTCATTTTTTAAAAAAAATTCAGATTATAATGTTTCAAACGTTTATTTCACATTCCCATGAAAGTGAAATCAGTACGAAATTTTTGGTGCTATGACTTTCGCAAACCCATTTTGTTTAGTTTACTTTCCTGTAAAAAGTAAAACAAATGCAATTTTTTCCTTAGAAAAGCTTTATGAATTAAAATTAACGTTTTTATAGAAAACATATATTTTCGAAAATATTTCGACATTTTTCGAATATTAGTTCGAATGTTAGAAATTTATTGGTCATACATTATAAAAAATTTAAATAAAAACTCAAATTTTGATATTTAAACTTTTTTTTTTCAATATTTTATTGTTGTTCGTCTTCTTTCGATATTTCGAACTACATCGTAGTTCGTCCTCTGGGAAATTTAAAAACAATAAAACTGTGGCGTCGATTTAAAAAACCTCTTATTCTCACTTAAGTTCAAATTTTATACATGTATGGCGATTAGAAAGCACCAAATTTTAATTTCATGTACTTTTCAAATTCATTCGTATTCAAAAATTAAGGAAACACAGGATATGGGCGATTAAACTATTTTTCGTTTCTATTTTTTATAATTTCTTTTATTTACTTAAAAAAACGGTGACAATTTTAATTTTTTATTTATTTTAATGGCACAAACTTAAATTTATTTTTTAAAATTTTTAAAAATAATTTTCATTATTTTTTTTTATATCTATAACTTTCTAAATTTAACTTAATCTAAGATTTCAATAATTTTGTTGTAGTTGATAATTGTTAAGAATAATTATCCTGGGGGTTTTAACATTTTGTTAACCAAATATTTCTAAAAACCATCTAAAAAATTAAAATGAAAATATTTTTTTTTTATTAAAATCAATAAAAACCATAATAAGACAATGGAATGGATGCAAAACAGAAACATGCGAATCCAAAACAAAATAGATAACCAAATAGGAAATAATTTGAATATTAATTGTAGAAGATTTGAAAATAAATTTGTTAAAAAGGAAAATACAAACTTTTTATTACAATACTAAATTTTTTAATATTTTTTGAAGCATGAGCATAGAGATTCTGTGGACTTTCTCCTGTTAAAAACTTTTCAGAAACTTAAGGACTTGTTTCTCTATTTTTTATTAGATTATAATAACTCAGATTCTAATAATTTTTTCCTAAATTTAAATGCTTAGATTTTCAGGAATTTTACCAAAAAAACTGTCAGATCTTGAGCATTTGTCTATAAAAAACTTACAAATTCTGAGGACATTTTCCTTTAAAAACTCTCATATTTTAAGAACTTTTCCTTATAGAAAATTATTAAGAAATGTTAAAATTCTAAGGGCTATGATTTTTTTTTTATTATTTTGTATTTATTTTGTATGAGAACTTAGATTCTTATAATTTTTTCTTAAAGTTAAATCCATGGATTTTAGAACTTTTCTCCAAAGAAAAATCCTCAGATTATGATAATTTCCTATGATAATTTCCTATAGAAAAACCCACAGGTTACTTTAGGCCCCTAAATTTCTGAGAACCTTTTTTGTAATTACTTTTTCCTGCAGATAAGTATTGAGATTCTGATGATTTTTTTAAGAAATTCTTTTGTTTTCTGAGCATTTTCTTCTAAGAACTTTTTCCACAGAACCACCAGACTATAAGACCTTATTTCCTATAGGAACAATTAATAATAAGGTCTTTTTCTTTTTAAAAATCATAAGGATTTTCAGGACTATTTCCTTTAAAGACCCTCATGATCTGGCGAAGGTACTTTTTGTTTATAGAAAATCCCCTGAAGTTCTGAGGAATTTTTCCTTTAGTAAAACTATTTGCTTCAGAAAAACCCTTAGATTCTAAAAAAATTTTCCTATAGCATAGATTTTGTGCAATGTTTTCTATAGAAAAACTCTCAGATTTTGGTGACTTTTTCCTTATAGGATTCACATGACTGCTTTTTTAAAGACCCTAACGTTCTAAGAAGTTTTTACTTTAAAAACCCTCAGATATTGGGGTCTTTTTGATATAAACTCTTATAGCAAAACCCTCAGATTCTGAACACTATTTGTTAAAAAAAAGCCATGAGATTCTAAAGTCATTTTCCTATAAAAAGCAATGAGATTCGAAACACTTGTTTTTTTAGAAAAATTCCAAGATTACATTTTCTTTAAAAAGTTCTTAGAATCTAAGGTTTTTTGTATAAAATAATTCTCAGAATCTAACAATTTTTTTTGGCGTTTAAAAGTAGCCCAAATCCTAATGACTGTAGAGTAATTCTCAAATTCTAAAAGGATTTTTTCCTAAAGAAAAACCCTTAGATTCTAAGGACTTTTTGTATAGAAAAACTCTCAGATTCTGAGGACTATTTTCTATACAAAACCCTCAGATTATAAACACATTTTCTTATGGAAAATTCTTAAATTCGGAGGGTTTTTGTTTTTTACTGGAAAGCCCCTTAAGTTCAGAGTAATTTGATTTGATTTTCGGATTCTGAAGACTTTGTCATATAAAAAATTCAACAAATTTTGATGAATTTTATATGTTGAATTGTGTTTTCAAACCTTATCTCCCCATAAAAATAATCAGAAATACCTAAGAACCGAAATACGAACAGAGGAACCGACAAATTTACGGTTTTCGTGCCCCATTTTGTGTCCCTCGAAATTCATACCGATTTTGCTATCAGACGACACATTATTAAGAGACTTTCATCATGTGAAAAAAATTGATTGAGCCGACTTATACTTTTTGAGTTATATGCGCTCAAAGTTGAAAGTTTTTGTACAATGGGATCATTAACTATTTTTCGAAAGTTCCTTTTTTTTGTATTAAACTCTTTTCCGATTTTCATAAAATTTGGCAAAATATTGTGGTTTTAGTTGCTGTTTTCATTTATTTCCATTTTTAGAATTTCCTTTCTTGATCATCTTGATATCAATTGAAATAACAAGTATATTCAATTAAATATAATTCATTTAAAAAATAGGTTTTCATTACAAAACAATAAAAAATAATACAATTCAAATGTCTTTGTGTTTAGACCAAAAATGCTTTAAAGGTGTACTACATTATATACCTATAATATTCATTCAACTGCAATTAAGCTTGAAACTAGAGATGGGCTGGTGAACAGAATTTTGCGTGATTTACGTGAATCGCTCGTGATCACGCGTGAGTGAGAGTGAATCCTAAATTATTTAACGCAAACGTAAGTGAGTATGATTGAGAAAAAATTCTTCGTGATTGAGTATGCATGAACAGTGTGTGAGTCGAATTTCACCAATAATAATTACTTCCTTTAATTTTTTCACCGATTTAATTTTTCTGGGTTTTTTTTTTTCTTATGTAGGGGAAAGGCTTGCAGGTAGCCACTCCTTAGCTTTTTTGTCCATAACTCCCCAAAAAATCAACGTATTGTTGTGATATTCACAGTTCTGAGTCACAAATAATTTGAACTTCCAAAAAATAAAAATTTTATTGCAAATTTTCTAAAGTACCTAAAATAGTTTCTCAGTATAGGACAACGAACACAATTTTGATTTTTCAATTTTTAAGCAATATTAATTTACACTTTGTTTATTGCATTACAGCTGGAATTCCGAAATACAGGGGGGTTGGCTACCTGCAAGCACTGGCTTACAGGTTGCCCACCCCCCATAGAATTTTTTTTTTATAAAATTTTATTTTGTGAATTTGCCTGATTCACATGAATTTCGAGTGATTACTCGGGAGTGTGAGTAAAAGATGAATTTACTTTCGTGAAAGTGAGTGAGTGTGAGAAGAAAAACAATTTTTATCAGTAGAATTTTTCTCTCGTGAGTGTGAGTCAAAACTCATTCATTCCCATCTCCGAGTGATCACAAAAATAAAAATAGTTTTAAGAGATTTCGAAAAAAAATATTTAAAAAAATATTTCCGTTAAGTTTATTCGTTTTGCCGATTTAAAAGGTTTAAAAAACCCAAGAACAAATTGAAAAGCTACGAGGGCGGATCAATAAGTCCGTGACTTTTTGAATGAAACACAGTTTTTTTTTGCAAAAAAAAAAAATAATTTTTCAACATAATCTTCTTTTACGTCAATACACTTAGTCCAACTTTTCTCCAATTTTTGTAGCCCTTTCAAAAAATTGGATTTTTCGAGGTCCATAAAATAGACCATATGGGGTCGTTTTTTTAAATTCTCGTTAAATCGGTCCAATAAGTTGGCATAATATTCGCCGTTTATTGTTTTTCCCTTTTGAAGGTAATCGATGTGGATTATCCAGCGTGCATCACACTGTCATATGAAACGCGTATGGCATCAACAATCTCACGCACTTTTACTCTTCGATCGGCCAACACCATATTGTGGATTTTTTCGACATTTTCGGGTGTATTGACCTCAATTGGCCGTCCAGAACGTTCAGCGTCATTTGTACTTGTGCGACTACAACGAAAGCCAGTAAAACACTTTTTTACCATTGAAATCGTTTGTGCAGAGTCCCCATAGTATTAATCAAGCTTTTCCTTGGTTTAATTGAGCACTCGAAATTCACTTTTTTCCATTTTTAAAAAAAATCCACGAGGTTGAATGTTTTGAACAGCTGTTAAACGCAAATTAAATGACGAAACTTGCTCAAAATTTGACAGTAGTCTATTAAGAGGCAGTACTTGATGGGAGCAGTGTTGCATTTCATATAACTACTAGGGAAGTTCGAAAAGTCACGGACTTATTGATCCGCCCTCGTACTAAACAACAAATATTTAATAAATTTAAAATCATGTTCACTGTTTCCAGTGTACAATTACAATATTTAAATGTTTTAAACTATTTATCATTCTTCCTATTCGCAGTTTTAAAGGAGTGTAGTGCTATTTTCGTCAGAAATTAATAAAATATTTAAAATGAACAGCTTTTAAAACGTTATTGTTTCAATTTGCATTGCAATAATATATATACAATAATGTAGTACACCTGTAAAACATTTAAGGTCTAAACACACAGGTATTTGGATTGAATTTTGTTGTTGTTTTGTAATTTTTAATTGAATGTACTTTTTATTTCAAACATAGGTAAAGGTTATTTAAAAATAATTTTAGTTGATATTTAATAAAAGAAAATTGTTTAATTTTCCATTTTTTTAAACATTAAGTATTCAGACTACAGCAACAAAAACTGCAATAAATTTTATGAAAATCGGATACGAATTTAAAACAAAATAAGGCACTTTACAAAAACAGTTAATGATCCCATTGTACACAGAGAGAATTCCTTGGCCGAGTTTTAATAAAATTTTTTCACTAAAACAATGAACTTTTCTTCACAATGGGAATGAAAAAAATTTCTTGAAGTTCATGAAAAAGATTCATAGCTTTAATTAAACTATTTTTAATGAAACTTCTTCATTGTTCGTATGAAAGTTTTAATAAATAATATGAAAATTTTCAATAAATTTTATAAAAAAAAACTGCATTAATTGAATGAAAAGTTTCAATGAACAAGTTCCAGTGACATTTCATAGATATAATGCAAACATTTATTGATATCATGCAAACAATTCTCGCAGTGTACAAAACTTTCAACTTTGTGCGCCTATAACTGAAAAAGTATAAGTCGGCTCAATCTAATATTCGTTCGATACCAAAATCGATATAAATTTCGAGGGACCCACAATGGGGTCGATATACAGAAACAATCATGCTTTGTTGTGGATTAAAGCTGTAATAGTAATAAGCTTGAAAATAATGGAAATACGAAAACTTTTATAATTTAGCACAAACAAATTAAAATCTCATACATTAGCACTTAAGTTTCGTTTTAATTACGTTAACTACAAAGCTTAAAACTGGTTTAAGCTTTAAGCTTTTTGAAGTTGATTATAATTACAGATTACGAAAACATAATAAATTATTTTTATAATCTTCAAGTTATTAAAAAAGAAATGTAACAGAAATCATGCAAAATGGCTTGAAGAAATTTGGGGAAAATTTAGAAATTAAAACATGCAGTCTTTTTTTTTATAAATATTTTACAATAGTTAAATGATTTACAAAATGTGAATTAAAAATGAAAATTAGTTATATCAAAGCTTTTAGGAAACTTGGAATTTTGTCTTTGACTTAGAGAATGTTGTGTCAAATACCTTGCTAAACCCACAGTAGGAGCATTACAATGCTGTACACTCGCCATTGTTATATTATCACTCCTTTCAACGGGAGTATAGCCCGGTCGACAAACACATTTGGCTTTTGTCTGTATAGATCTAGCAGAATCTAGAGTTAACGATTTTATGGGTTCCAACCATTGACCAGGACCACAGGGGCCTCTACTATATAACTTATAACAATTTCCTTCCAATTCCACCATACCCGGTGCAGATTCACAAGTATTTCTTAAAGATTCTTCTGGCGTAGAACATTGTTGATCTAAATTCATAATGACTCCAGCACAGCCACACATGCCATTATATGAAATACCATCAACCGAGGGTCTTGCTGTAAAATCGAATACTACTACTTGATATAAATCACAGGGTCCCTGAGAGCCAATACGATAACATTGTTCTTGATCCGGAAAATATAAACGATTTTTGCCACAGAAATTATGTACACAAGTAGTTGAATTTAATAAAAATTCATCTGGACCACAGGGACCACGGGTATATAAACGATAGCAAAAACCATCCGACCAAGGAACATAACCATCTTTACATTGACATTTAGCACGAATAAATGTAAAACCATAAGCTTCTTTATCAATCGTAATATTTTCGGGTACTGTATATATATGACCAGGGGCACAAGGACCAGGAGAATCTGAAATGGAAATTCGGATAAATATTTAGTATGTTGTTAAAGAAAACTTTTTATTATCTGCAATTGTACTTAATTCATAACACATTTGTTGTTCTTCATGATAATGTGGCAAAAATCTATGACAATCACATCGTCCTCCGGGTAGAAACAGGTGTCCTGGGGTGGAACATGGTCCTTTGGTAAAATGTTCATGACATGATTCTTCTAAATCATAGAAATATGGACTTAATTCACCAGAATTTTGACACTAAATAAATAAAGAGTTAAAGTTGTTTCAATTACAAAGTAAGCTTTCAAAGCACACTATTAAAGCTTTCTTCAAAATTGAAAGTTTAAACAAAGACAATATACAATATACAATGGATCTTGTGTGTTTTCAAATTAACGTGAGTGAAAATTATATGAGAAATATCATGTTACTTATTAAAAGTTTCATTCGGCCATTGAAAAAGTTTCGTTAAAAAACTAGTTTCATAACAATTATGAAGGTTTTCATTAGTTTTGAGACATTTTTCTTTGTGAAGAAAATTTTAATTATTTTACTAAATATTTTCATTATTTTTCTTCCACATAAATTCTTTTTGTGAATAATAGAAGTCTAAGTGCTTTAAGCTTATTATAGTCCAAATTAAAGCTCAATTGTAGTTATTTATTTTCTTTTATTTTATTTAATCTTAAAGCCTTTTTAAGGCCATTTATATTCCAAATTAAAGCTTTTTATTTTAAGAGAATCGAATATTATTAATTTTATATAATTAAAGCTTAACTTTACAAAAAAGTATTCTTTTAGTCTAAATTAAAGTAACATATAAAATATTTTTACAGTCCATATTCAAGCTTTTTAGCAGTTTTTATAAAAGTTGAAATCAAAATTTAATTGCAACGATGTTTTTTAAATTAAAAAAATACATTTAATTGATGAAACATTTGATAGTCATCGTCCAAAATTAACGGCCTGTTCTGTTTCCCGCTGTAGGCTATAACGAAATTAAAGCATAATTTTGAAGCTCTTACGGATAAAACAAAAGTCTTAACTTATCTTAAATTCAAACGATAACTTCATCCCAACGATGAGTTTTGGTCGATTTTTCTCTATCTCGCTTAGCTTCCGAGATTTATTTTATTAGTGTAAAATAAAAAATATGAAAAAATATGAGAAAATAACGCTATCTACAAGCGAGACTGTTAACGGAGACACAAAATAATAATAATGGTTTGAAAACAATTGTGGTTTAAATTGATTGGCAAAATTTGAGAATCACCAATTTTAGGTCGAAAAATTAGTTAAAATACGGATGAAATTTGTTCTTGAAGTAAAATGAGATAACTAATTACTTTAGTTAAATAACTGATTTAAACGATAACAACAGAAATAATTAGCTCAAATGAATTGGATCAATTTTAACAGACTTTTGAAAAAGCTCTTTATAAAGCCCAATTGTTATATTTTTTACAAAGTAAAGCTTAATCGTTTAATATCTCAAAGTGAAATTTAATCGTAAAAACTTATGTTCCAAAGTAAGCTCAATTAAAGCTTCTTTAATAATATAAATGAAAGCTCTATTTATTAATATTAAATCTCACCTGACATTCTGCCAAACCTTCTTCATTTAATACTAATAACTTTCCTTTGGTACAAGGTCCTTTGGTTAATTTTGTATAACATTTACCATCCATAGGCCAAAATATCATATCATCTGGACATGATCTTGGAGTTTTACAAACACCCCAACGATTGGTTGTCCTAAATGCCCAAAAAAGAAAAATAATATTCATATTAAATTTCATTCCAACTTTTAAACCCACCTTTTATTTCCCATTTGCATTTCTGGTATAGGACTAAAATATTGTCCCTTATTACAGGGACCTTTTTGAAATATCTTATAACATTTATTATTTTTGGCACTTAACACTGTACCCGGTGGACATCTACATTCGGCTACTGGAGCATTTGATATAGATTTTTTTTTACTATAACCTATAGAGGCGGTAGGGCCCAATTCCATTGTCTCTGGACAAGGATAACCTATACTAAATATTTTAAAACATTTTTTTAAAGGTGGCCAATATAATAGTTGCCATCCTCCAGGCATGGTAGCACAAGGATTTTTTTCTGGATCACTCCAGGGCGGTGGTATTATGGCTGTGTCACCTTTTTGGGCTAATAGTAGCGTTAGAAAAGTTACTAAACTTATGCCAGCATGTAAAGCTGACCAATAAATTAATAACTTTCGTCTTTTCATGGTGGTGTTTTTTGTGTTGTTAAGGAAAACGTTGTGAATCCGAGAAAAAACTGCAATGAGATATACATAAATTAAAAAGGAAATATTTTTTAAAATCTTTCTTCTTTATAAAGAAATTAAAATCAAACAAAAAATTTAGGCGATACGATTTCGAATCACATTGTTATGTGTCTGTGACACTTTATAAAGTTAGTGTCTTAATTTTATACAAAAAAGTAACAACAACTTTTGCATACATATATTCTAATTTAATATAAAATTGAATTATTAAATAAAAAGTGAATGCTTTACATAAGAAAGAAAAGATTTGACACTGTTATCGATAATATTAAATCTTAATTATTATTACAAAATCCAATTAATTTTAAAATTATATGATATAGGAAACAAACATTTTGGCGCCAAACACCCTTTTTAACAAATTAATACAAACAATATTTAACAAAAGATGTTATTTTTAGATAAATAAAAGTTAAGGTACAATTTTGATTGTCTGTGATTTAGACCTGCTTACTTATCTCACAATAACCGAAGTTTAGGGCTTAACTATAATTATGAATGTCGAATTTATATAGAAATATCTGTGGTTAAAGTTAAACTCTGGTTATTTTTAGAAAAGTTACTCGCCCTTAATCAAGTATTATATTATTTTATTTTTTGTTTAATCACATAAAAACAATTATTACACATACAATTCAATATTTGGCATTATTAACACACTAAGCCACTATGCTTTTTTACAAGAAAAAAAATCCATATCGATTTTAACAAACTTAAAAAAAAAAAATACATGTTAATAGACTAACAACTTTTTATCTTTTTCATTTGTGTGTGGCAACACCAAACAACAACTACAACATTTGACAACATGTTTCAAATGTAAACATGAAACTTAGATTTACTATAAAGATTTTCTTGTTGTCTGATTTGAAGACTTTGAGGTTTTCCTATACATTTCAAAATCTAATAATTTGATGTTTTGATTTTTTTTTAGAAATATTTTTTTTTTTTTAAACTCTACCACTTAAACACAGTAATTGATGCTGCCTTTGATGGTGTATTTTACTGTTTTGAGTTTCTGCTACTATATTTCTCTGTTACTGATGTTAAATGTTGCATAGAAATTTTCAATCTGGTTTGTCGTTTCTTTTATCTGTCACTTAGGCTTCTATTGCTTGTTTACAAAAAAAAAGTAAATAAATATATATTATTTGCCATTAAGAAATGTTGTTTCTTTATGGTGGCACATGTTGCACATATAACATATTATGTAAGATAATAGATAAACGTTGTTAAAAACAATTTCTTCCGGTTATGGATAAGAAATTATGAAGCTATAACTTTTTAAAACTTGTTTAAAAATTCTATTTAGATTTATTAAACTGATTAGTTAAAATCGTTAATAAAATAATAAAAAAAAAACATACAATTAAACTAGAAATTCTGTGTCTAAATTGTTAGTTTTTTTTTAAATATTTTTAGTATTCTTATATTAAAATCAAAAGACGTAGGACACAAACTTGTTATAGCCACTCGATTACTAGGGTTAATCGATATTGTGTTTTGGCTTATTTTCTACGCAAAGTATTTCTCAAAATCTGTGTAAGTGGTTACAAAAGCTGGTTTTCAAAAGTTGCTGCTGTGGGGTAAAAAATTATCCCATTTTCAGTTTTTTCGGTTTATTTCGTATTATTTCAAAGACATTTTAGATAAATAAGGTACCAAATGAAAGAGTTTTTAAGACGCTGGTATATGAATCATTTCCGATGACTTTCAAGAAAAACTTCGTCCAATTTAACACTTCATAAAAATGATGAAGTTGTGTCATAAAACAGCAAATTGATGACAGTCTTCCTTCTACATATTTATGAAATGTTTCATAATTATTATGATGATGAAGTTTCATAACTTTTTATGAAGTGCATCATAAATATCATATTTATGAAAACTTCATAAATATGATGAATAATTAATGGCAAACGATTTAGAAACAATTTCATCAATATGAAGAGACTTTTTTCCCCGAGTGTATTCGGCAGAATTATTCGGCTATAGGAAAACGGATTAAAAATTTGTATTTTTTATCTAAAAAATTAAGAAAATCATGTTTTTTACAAAATATTTTTCTTTAAAATGCCAAACACTGCTGATGGCATTGGCTTAAGATGAATTTTCAACCAAAAAAGTTGTTTGGTTCTATTTTATTTCGTTTATAACTGAAGTTCAGTGTATTTTTATATGAAATTGATATAAAAATGAATAAAAGAACTATTCGGCACGAATACGGAATATTTCGTAATGTGCCGAATGCACTATACGTGACATCTCTAAAAAAATGACATTAAAACTAGCGTTTTGTTAGGGAATTAAAGGTGACTGTTCACAGGAAAAAGTCTGTGACTCTAGTAAAGATTGTATTTCCCATGTGTTTGTTGCAGCAAAAGTCACAAAAAATTTTAATTATTTGAAATTCTTTTTAAAAAAATACTAATAAAAATTTAATTTTATTGTTGTTTTGTATAGAAAGTTATGACTTTCAGTCTACAAAATAGTCTTATGACAGTGATAGCTAGTCACAGCTGTAAATAGGGACCATAGTTGGTTTAAGCTAAAAATTATGTGTATTAATGCCAATTTAATCTAATTTAGTGCCTGAGCTTTTTACGATATTCTTAACTGTGCATCTCTTATGGGACTTTTACCGAAAAGCTTTTTCACCGATATTATAAATAATTAAAATAAATGTCAAGCCTAAGTTACATAGGCCATATGGGTATCAACATTTTTGTACTTTAACGCTGCACAAATAAATCTGACTTTCGTTAATTTCAGACATGTTTCCATAAAAAAAGTCATAATTTTGAGGCTAAGGGTTAAAACTTAAACGTGAAATTTTGGCGAAAAATAATAATACGTGTTCCTTACCTTTTTCTCCTTTATCACATATTCGAGTTTCATTAAGATCTGGAAAAACACTTGTAATTCAAATTCTTTGGTAATTTCGATCGAACAAGATCTGCAGTATTTCCAGTACATTAAAAACTCAGCTTTAGACTTGCAGTCCGGACAATTTTACTTTTTTAAACAATTTCAAATAATTTAAGGGAACAGCATTTTTTTAAAAATCAGATTTTATTTTAATTTTATTTGAGTTTTTGTGGGTCTCTTTTCTTTTTAATTTGCACAAACACAAATTAAATTTTCCAAATTTTACCCCTTTGTTTTACACACTAAATTTAGTGCTGGGCCAACAAACATCAGGGTCAGTTTGTCTATTACATAACCAAATTTCCGTTAAATCAATGTTCTCACTATAAAAAAGTGAGAATTGGAGAATTATTTCGCCCAAAGAATTTTTCTGTTAGAAACATTTTTAATAAAAGATAATCTGAAAATGTTTCTATACGAAAGTGATTTTGGATTTGTAGGAGTGCGACGTAGCATTTGAAACACTTTCTGCACTGAGAGAATTATCTGCATGATATCTGAACTTTTGCATTAGATCTATGAAGTGTCAATACAATTCGTCCATTGAAACTTTTTATTAAATTAATGCAGATTTAATTTTATTTATAAAAAATTTCATACGCCTAGTTAAAAAGTTTCCAATCTCTTTGTGAAGAAAACTTAATAAGTTTAGTGAAACATTTCATTAAAACTAAGAAAGTTCTAAACTAAGAATTTTGTAAATAAAATCTAGAATTTACAATTCAAACAAAATTTGACTCTAAAATTTTGAGAATTTTTTCTTAGAATCTGCGAGTTTTTTGCATAAAAATTGTCTTAGAATCAGGAAAATATATCTCAGACGCTAAAAAGTTTTTTCTATAAGAAAATTATATGAAAAGCTAAAAATTTTTTTTAGGGAAAATACTTAAAAAAATACTTAACTAATTAGCAGGGCAGCGGAAACAAAGAATTTGCAACAAAATGACATTGATTTGTTGTTGCATATCTTTGGAATATTTTGTTATAGACGCATATTTTGCCTTTAAGTGCAAATTTTTTGCCTTTTTGTATGATTTTTATTCGCATATTTTTTATAATTAAAATTAAGAATTGATTTAAAACAAATAAAATAATTTAAAAACCTTAACGCAGCTCTAAATTTAAATCACGAACATCCAATTTTTAAAAAATCGTAAATTTTAAGTGCATATTTTAGTATTTTTAGTGCATATTTTTTGGTTTTAGTACATATTTGAATTTAAGTGCATATTTTGCATTTTTACTGCATATTTTGATTTTTTAGTACATGAAAGCTGCTTCACTGTTAATAAAGTATTTTTCTTACAAAAAATCTCTAGACTTTCAGCCAATTCTCTTATGTAAAAGAACTTTATTGAGTATAAGACGAATTTTCCCTACAAAAACTTAAATTTGGAAATGTTTCCTGATTCTTAGACAATTTTTATACAGAAATAAATATAAATTTTAAAATGTCTGATAATTTTTTCTCTAGAAAAATTGATTTGATCAGAGAATTTGTCTATTGGACAAATCATTTAAAATATATATAAAAACTTAAGTAAATTATAAACGTATAAACTCTTCTATTTTCGAGAGATCCTTTAATGTGAGGATAACTAGGGTCTGGAATTCATTACCTAGATCTCTTAAAAGCTTTGTTGTTGCAAGTGCTACGTTTAAACGCAAACTAAGGCAGTTTTTTAATCACTCACTATAATTATGATAATTTACGATCATTTTTCATATTTTTTTTCTGTATATTTTGTTTTATTTTTTAAACGTCTACTTATGTTGATAATCTTATTGCTACATTTTGGACCGTTAAACTTTAGTTATAATTTTATTTATTTTAGGCATTTCTTTAAATTATAAATTTATTTTTTTATTTTTTGTAAAAATTTATTGTAGAATACGAACCATCTTTGGCCCTATGGCCTTGGTTTTTCAATTAATAAATGAAATGAAATGAAATTCAATAATCTTCTGTTAAAAAGAGTTAAGAAGATTTTTATATTTTTTTTTTTTTGCCTTAATACAAAATTTAGGTCATGGTTAACCATTACAACAATATATATAACATATGTATATGGTCACAATGATCATGACGATGATGGTTGCAAATTTAGCCCTTAAAAAACTGATTCAAAAACAATATTCATGCAAAATTAATGTCATATTAAAGAGACAAAAAAAAAATAAACGATTATAACATGTTTTTTCAGATTGTTTTTTGGCAAACTAAATTTATGGTACATTAAACGCCATACAATTTTATTATTTCTATACTAAAAACAGGCCTGAAACTAAAAGTTTATATACAAAATAAATTGCAATTGTAACGCACCAATTGTAATGATATTTCCTTCAGCTAGAAATAAAAAATTAAAAAAAAAATCGAAAAAAATAAAGAAGTCATGATCATATACTAAACATGATATATAATTGATCATCGTCGTCATATGTTATACGTTATATAGTTGATCATCGTCGTCATATGTTATACGTTATATAGTTGATTATGAATTATAACTACCGAAAATATCAAGACATGGTTAATATTAAATTTTTATTTTATATGGTAAATGTATGCTGTTGCCATTTTTTTTTTTTTTTGCTTTTATTTTTATTTACAAAATCATCATTGAGGTCATACATAGATTTTTATTTAGTGTATAGTTTGTTTTGAAAATTTTGGAAAAAAAAATTTAAACATTTTTATTAACAACTTCTTGTGTATAAATAAATCCGATGAAATTTGATTTTAATACCAAAAAATATTTATTTATTATTTACTCTACAACTGTCGGAAATACAGTTTAGTTCAAATACGTGTTTTAGTTCACACATTTTTTTGATGATTTACATTAAAAATACAAATTTGAACATGTTTCATTAATCATGTCCATTAATTAAAGCTCGGTGCTAAATTTAATTTTCTTCAGTTTTGTTTAATTTTTATGGTTATTTTTGGGCAATTAAAAATTTATCGGTATAATAATAAGGTTATTATATGTATATTTAGTTAGTTAATATTGCGATTTCTTCTGCGAAAAAAATAACATGGAAATTCTAAATATTATTTCCGTTTCATCAATTTTGACGTGACCTTTCGTATAGAATTATTGAATATTTTTAATACATTAAGGCCCGATTACACTGATAGAAATTTGTGCGTAGTATTAATGAATTCCTTCATTAATACAATGAATTTTTTCGTAAAAAAGTCTCCAAAGAAATTTTTCATTGCAACTATGAAACATGTTTCAATAAATCAATTGTATAGAATGGTTTCATTGACTCAAGTCTAAGCCTTACTTTCAAACGTCTGGCGTGCCGCAGAGCAGTGTTTTTGGGTCCACTTCTTTTCAATTTGTTTATTAATGACATTTCAGCTTGCTTTAAAAAATCAAAATTTATTTTGTATGCGAATGATTTGAAAATATTTCTTAAAATTTCCTCATTTCAAGATGTTTCTGAATTACAGGTTGATTTTAATAATCTGGGTGCATGGTGTACGTTAGATAACCTACATCTTAATCTTTCTAAATGTTTTCATGTTTCATTTAGCAAATCTCTGAATCCTATTATATCAAATTTCAATATTAACAACCAAAACTTGAAAACTGTTAAGTCTACACTTGATCTTGGCGTGGCTTTCGACTCGTCGTTTTCTTTTGTACCACATGTGGATTATATTATCCCTAAAGCTACTAAAATGCTGGCATTTTTGCAAAAAAAAAATCAGATTTTTCTGATCCTAATAATTTGAGATTAATTTATACCTCGTTTGTTAGATCAAAGTTAGAGTATGCTGCAGTTATTTGGAATCCCTATAACAATACTCATGTCACTCGCGTTGAGAGAGTACAAAGAATTTTCATTAATTTCGCTTTAAGGTCACTTATCTTTGTTGATCCCATTCCTTCTTATAAATCGAAATGCCTATTATTAGGTTTGCAGACTTTAGAATATCGTAGATTATACCAGTCGGCGTTACTTGTCTTTGATATAGTAAATGGTGTAACTGACTGTCCTGATTTGCTGTCTCTTATTCCATTTTACGTCCCTCCTAGAAGTTAAAGATTCATTGATATTTTTAATGTGGCACTGCATCGCACTGAATATGCTCTTAAAAGTACGCTAACTCGTACGTTTATTTATTTAAATGTAATATTTGTAACATAAGGCGTTTAACTTCAGCGATAATTTTTTTGAACCCAAAATGTACTATATAGGAAAAAAAGCACATAATTACACTGAATATTTTTTTGTTAATACAATAAATGGTAAAATTTTTACTGAAAAAAACTCCAAAATTCGACCTGAAGATAGATAAGTGCGCTAAAGCGCTCCGTCTAACGTGTAGTGTGAATGCATGTGGCATTAGAAATCAGTTTATCTATACCATGGTCAGTGATTGCACAGAAAATTTCATATAGACGCAATCGAACAAATAAAAACATAACAAATATTACATTATTCAAAAAAAAAAAAAACAGGGTCACTGACGAAGGTTCAATATCAGAAACTGCGCAGTCTGATTCAGAAAATTGAAAATTTGCAATGTAGTTATGATTTTTAGAAAATACACTCATTTTTCTTTACCACGCCTTTCACAAACGAATTTGTTTTATGAAATTATGAAAAAAATCATAAAAAAAAATTTATTGAAATAATTAACAAAATTAATGAATTTTCATTCTGCTAATGAAATTATTCATTAAATCAATTTTAATGAAATTGATTCATTAATACTATGATGGAAAACTATCAGTGTAATGAATGTCCAGTTAAAATTTAACAAGCAGTTAAATAAAAAATGTATATGGGAAGCAACAACAAATGAGTCAGTTAAAGTCCCAGTTAGTAGCTAAAGGGACATTGTGAAAATGAGGCTAAGTGGCATTAGGTAATACCAAGATTGCATCTTAAGTTTTTTGTTTTGCATAGATTTTTTTGGAAAATAAAAAAAAAAACTTCTTAAAAGACATATCCAAATGTTTGAAGGTTTGGAACTGTTTCTTATAGAAAAGCTATAAAATGAATAGAAATATCGAAAACTGTGCGCCTTCTGTGATACCTATAGTTGTTAATCTGATACTTGCATATTTTGCTGTGTCTTTTTAGTTTAAAATCTATTGTACTTAATCGGTCACTTCTAATTATACAAATTTATAAACATGGTTTTTAAATCATTTTATTTTTAGTAAATTTATTTTGTGGTTAGTTGTTCTTTACTAAAATATACTTGTTATTGACGTCAAATTTGTTGTATGTACTTATTTGCATATATTTTTCAATATTTTGTAACGGTGTTAAGATATTAATTACACTTGTTTACATACATTTTGAACATCTATTGACAGTATGGGTTTTTATTAACTCTGTTACACAGATAGTTGCTGGTTCGATCCACATCAACTACAACATCAATTTATTAAAAATAATATATATGAGTTTCGATTCCTCATGCGTATCGCAGTGCCCTCATTTTGACTGACACTCACGCACAATCACTCACGAGAATTTTTTTCTACTTACACTCACTCACGCTCACGTGAGTAAATTCAGATTTTACGCAAATATTTTACTCCCGAAAAATTTTTTCCTACTCACACTCACTCACGCTCACATGAGTAAAATTGGATTGCACTCACGCGTGAGTGCAACTAAACTAAAATTTAACAATGTGAATTAAAGAAATACTTATTAAATTAACAAATTCATCTAATAAAATTGTTGTGCTTGTTTTTAAAAAGAGAAACAGACGAAATTTTTTCATTTAAAATTTCTAGACGAATTTTTTTGACATCAATTTATATTCTGAATTTAAAATTGAAATTTTAAATTTGCTTTAATCTTTTTTGTATGAATTTAATACAAATTATAAATATTTAACTTAAATTCGTTTGAAACTTGTACAAAAAAATTAAAACATTAAAAATTAAAACTTCAATCTTGTATGAAAATTGAAACTAAAAAATAAAGAAAAATGTTCTGAATTTTTTTTTTAAGTTTGATTTAACCGCAAACCCGATAGTGTTATTTTTCCGACTTTATTTGTTAAAAGCGGAAATCTTCTAGATGTAACAATACAAAACGGCGATTTATAGACTATATGAAAATATGGATTATTAGATTTTGTCGTAAGTTAGAAGAACTACAAAAATATACTTCCAGTATTCCTAATTTTATTTTACAAATAAAGTATATGACAGTTTTTTTGTTATCATATGGTGTGTTTCGGTTTAATAAATTTATTTTTGGATTATATAAAATAAATAAAATAAAAGACGAATTTTTCAAGCACAAATTATCTAAAACTGATTTACTTTTACTTGAGCTGGAAATACCGGGATCCCGGGAAATTCGAAAAAACTTCCCGCCGTTCCGGGAAATGAGAAAGACCGGGAAATAAAAACCCTAATTACAGTACACGGTGGGATATATGACAACATTTTTTAAATAGTTCGGCCATTTCTTACTTTGTGGTACGATTGCAATGAAATTTGAAACAGGCATAAGTGATATAATATCGAGCTTAAGCCCCCCAAAGTAGGGCACTTTTTGCATAAAAAACTTTGAGTGCTCGCCATTTATTTGTCCAACATATACCTAATTTATTGTAGAAGTCCCTTCCAATCACCGCTTTAAATGTAAACACGGCATTATAAAATGTAAAAAATCTTATTTTTTGAAATTTTTATTTTATTTTTGGGAATACTAGGATTGCTAAAATTCTTACATCAATTTCACATTTGTGACTTTAAAGTCTATTTAAGTCCAACAAATTATTGACAACAAATTAATAAATATTTTATTACCCTTTAAGACTCAAGCACACGATTGTGAGCTTTGATGTTGATGCGAATATTTTCTATAGTAATAGATTTATTGAGATGAAAAAGTCCTTATATATTTTTAGCTAAATTATATTTCATAAAATATGTATAACAATAGGGAAAGTGTAATATTTTTTAAATTATTTTACTTTAAATTTGAAAAATTAAGAACTTGGGTCTCAAAGGCATAAAATGGTTAAATAAAAAATTATAATTTATAAACTCGTAATTGATAAACTTCCAAAAGAAATGGAACTTTAAATTTTAAGTTCTTAAAAAAAAACGAAATTAGAAAGCAAAAGACTTAAGACACAAACTTTTTGATTTTAATATCTATTTTATTAAGACCTGTGAAACAAACTTTTAGACTAACGCACACATAGTCGGATTTATTTTTGTTATGTATTTTGTAAACTAGTGTTATTGTTTTAAAAACTCGTATTGATTTTTTAATTAAAAAACAACACGGCAATGGTTATAAGTTGACAACTCGTAACTAACAGTTTGTTTGTAACTGAGAGCGAGAACTCGATTCGTATTGTAAGAAAAAAAATTCAGTTACCAGGTGTCAACTTGTGACCATCAATATGGATTATTTTAAAAGCAGTTTGGCAAATGTCAATAAACACTAAAATTATGAAGTAAAATTTATTTTTAGCTTAGAAATAATTTCAATTGTACAGTACCGATTTCATAACTAATTAAAATAAAAATTACTTAAATAATACAAATTTTAATTTTCCATTCCTAATTCATAAATTACCAAAAAAAAATTGAGCTTTAAATTTAATTTACTTATAAGCATCCCAATTTAATTGTTTTAAGCAAGATTTCTTATTAGAAATAAAAGACTTAAGACACAAACTTATTGACTGCAATCTAAATTTTAAAGAGGCCTTATTAGAAAACAAAAGACTTAAGAAACAAACTTTTTAACTAATGTACGCATATTCTTCACATCTATTTATTTTAAAAATAAGTTCAACTTTATTTAAATTAGCATTAAATTGTTAGCCTAACACTTAATTACTGCACTTTTAAATTCTATTTCATTACATAATTCAGATAACACTTGATCTTTATCACATTTGAAACAAAAAAAAATATTCTGGTTTCACTTTTATTATAGTTTTTTTATTTTTCCTAGAAATTTTTTAGATTTTTGTTTTGTTGAAAAATGTCTTGAATTTCAACAGGTTTTTAACATTTTGTTTTTTTTTTTTTTCTTTGTTGATCTTCTTCTTTAATATAATGTATTTGTTTTTATAATATAAAAAATTCATGATGTTAATGGCCTTGACTTTTAATGTTAAAAAACAACAACATCAAAAAAATATGTATAAAAAATGCCTCATGTGGTCACTATAATCATTTATAGTTATTGTTTTTTCTTTTTAACATTTAACCAAAAAAAAATTATTATTAATTAATTTTGTCTACTTTACTTTCGTCTAATAGTTATTATCACTTGATTCTTGTTTTGTTATCATTTGTTAAATACATAAAGTACTTAACAAATTAAAAAATAATTTATAATTCATTAATTATGCAAATATTTTGTTAGTTGAATTTTATAAATATTGTTAATTGTTTCTTTTTTTTATTTATTAGCTATATCTATTTTTATTTTGCAAAATTTTGTTAATTTAATTAGTAATATTATTTTAACATCAAGGTTTAAATTTAAGGTGGGGGATTTTTATATTTTTTCTTTTAATTTAACCAGAATCACAGTTTTTAAAAACATTCAAATTTTTAAATGAGTTTCTTACATTTTAATGATTTTTATCTATACTTTTATAATTTTTTTAAAATAATTATCGTAAACGTAATCATAACATTTTAACATTTCTTTAAACTCATAACATATTAAATTTTGTTTAAAAATATTTATTACCGTTTTATTATATTATAATTGCAATTAAAATTTTTTTTAGCCCGTATTTGAAAAGTATCTTACATTATGTCTTTTTTTTTTGTTTCAGTTTTTTATTTGACTTGGTTTTTTTATTATTAAAACATATGTTTTTTTATCTTCAGTATATTTTTACCACCGAAATTTTGTGTACCGCTTACGTTCACGTTTAAATTGTATCTGTTTATTTATTACCTGTTGTGTGTCTTTGAGTCTGTCTGGTATTAACAATGTTATAATAGTTAGCCACAAATATCACTCAGCACATTTGCTGTTTATGCCGGTTGTTTATAGGGGTTTGACTCGTTTTCTGTTTAACTTTTTTTAATGAGAGAGTTTGTAGTAAAAAAAAAAACTGAGTGAATTATTTGTTTTTCTATAAAGGGTTTTATGTGATTGAGAAAAGAATTATACATTTTTTAATAAAGTCATCATGTATTAACATTGTTGAAATAAAATTACTTGAAACACGAAAGACTTAGGAAACAAACTTTGTTATTATGATATCGCACTTGATCAACAAGAGGATATTAACTCAGAATATTAAAATTTTCAGTAGAGTCAAAAAACTGTTTATGGCCACATTTTAACAGAATTTAAAAATTCAAACATATCATAATAAGCAAATTCCATTTGAAAATATATATACATTGTTTTTGTTTTATCGATTTAAATTTATAGAATAAAACAAATTTTATCAACAAAACAGTATCAACTCAAAATACTTATTACTCAAATTGATTATTAATAGGTTTTTTGTTAAAGTTCTGCCTATTATGGAGGCTCTAACTTTTCTAAAACTTCGGGTTCTGATGAGATCTTTAGCCAGATCGAAATACTAGTATCAACCTAGCTAATATGTTTGATTTGCTTTATTTTTGTAAATATACGGAGGTTGAAAGCTCGTTATAAATTGAAAATAACATAAAAATAATCTCGATGTGTATAAAAACAAAAAACTAATATAACTGTACAACCAAATATAATGTTTGTTCGCTTACGCAAAAATTTGTACAAATTTGTAAAAGTTTTTACTGGAAGGTGTTCGTTTACACAAATACTCAGTAAAAAATAGTAAGAAGAGAGAGTAAAATGACAGGTTGTTGACAAAAAACTTACAAGTTTTTACTGGAGAAATTTTTGCCAGTAAGAATTTGTAAGAAGAAAAAACATATGATTGAAAAAATATGCTTGTATTTTTAGTAAACAAAAAAAAATATTAAATTAAATTTTAATTGTCTATGGATTTTTTAGTGCAAAATATTAAAGAATTAACTATGGAAGAGATTAAAAAACATTCTAAATTATTTCTGGTCGACAATTTCAATTAACTTTTATCTTTTACATAATGACCAGTTGATTTTTGTTTTAATATTTGGTATTTAAAATCAGCTGTTTTATATATTTTACCAATTCTTACAAATTTTCCGTTCGTTTACTTTTTTGTAAATTTGTCTTACTCTCTGTAATTTTGTTACTGAGTAATTTTTACTGGACTTTACTGGGAAAGTAATCGAACACACTTATAAATAAAACAGTTTGATTATTTTTAACATAAAAAAAGGCTCAAATCAAAATAATACCTTTTTTATGAAAATATACGATTCATTTCTATTTGAACTTTTGTATTAACTCGAAATAATACCTTTTTGTTGAAATAAAGGTAATCACTACATTATCATGAAAATGGTCTCAAAAGTGGTTTTCGATATGAAAGACTAAGTCTAAGAAACTAAAAGACTTAAAATAATCTCGCCCAGTAAAAAACGCTGCTTACATGCAAGCAGGTTTATAAGGGAGTAAGCCGAAAAGAATCCCTTACAAACCTGCTTACATATGCTATGATTTTTATATGGCAAATTCCCACTTGAAAGCATTACTTTTGGACAAAGTAAGCTCGGATTTCAGCGCTTATAAAAAGCAGTAATTTCATGGGTTTCAGTAAAATCATATTTAATGTCTACATTATTACGATTAAAAGTAATATACGTAATTTTACATACAATTCTACAGATATTAGTTTTTTGTTGTTAAAATTTTTGACATAAAATATAATTATTTTATTTTTTTAACCGCTCCACGTGCTAGCTCTACAGAAACAGTTAAACGACTAATTATTTTTTATTTCATACTCAAAAAGACCAAACAAAATCGGAAATCACTCGGGAAAATTTTTACAGATCGTTTAGAATCCACGATATGAAACCTTCTGCATTACAACCTGCATCCTTAAAAGGGATTAGGGTAAGCTGCTTACAACCTGCATCCTTGTTAGGGAAACAGGAAGCTCAAAATTTTTGTTTGTTTATTTTTATACGAAAATTATTCGTTTCTTTTGCTGCTTCTCTGTATTATCTAATAGTAAGCACTTACATCAGCGCATTTGTTTTATCCTGCTTCTAGATCTATTTCAAAATGTAATAGACATTTTTAATTAATGATTGATCCGACAAATTTCCCTAAATGTGAAATATTTAATATTAAAAAAACAAATACATTTTATTTTAATATATCAAGAAATGAGCTATTATTTATCAATAAGCAACAAAATATGGAATCAAATTAGATTTTATTAAGACACAAACTTGTTGAATAATATACACTAAAGGATTACATGAATGTTTTGCAAAACATTCTCTTGCTTGACTATTTTGTTAAAAAAAGTATTATTCTTTTCATGAGATACTTTAATTTTGTATTTGTTTGCAAACTTTTCAAAACTTACTATATAATTTTCAGGACTTTACTATATAGAGCAAAAAAAAATTTTTTATAAAAAATTGTTTAGCGAATTTCTTGCAAGGCATTCATTCATGCACGCCTCTACTACACACATCGTACGTATTCGGTCCATAGAAAAATTGTGGGTAAATGGAGTTAGGAATTGATTTAAGAGAAAAAAGTCTAAAATAGGGCAAACAAAATTTGAAATTTTACTTTTTTGTTTGAGAGCATTTCAAAAATATAAAATTTATCCTTAAACCGGCCTACAAAGACATACAACACTCAGGAAATTCTTCCTATTAATTAATGTGTTGCTTTCTTTGGAAAGGGGATAGTGGAGAGATGAAAGGTGGTGAAAGATGAAGGGCTTCAAACATGGCAACACTGTAATTGCGCGAGATAATAAGTCTTAGAACAGTTGTTGCTCGCCACCTGATGTAGAGTTGGCGAATTTATTGAAGCTTTTTGTTTCATAGCCCTGATTCATTATTTTACTTCGGTGTGGTTAAGTGCTATGGGAACACCGAAGGTGTGTGTAGCGATACATATAAGTGATAGAAAACTCATACACATTATTTTTCTAAATTGATGTTGTCGTCACCGGGAATCGAACCCGGGACCATCCGTGTAACAGTTCAACGCGCTAACAAAAGAAAAGAATGCTTAAAAAGAGGTAAATTTGGGCATAAATTATTACTCTAATTAAGATATAATATAATTACAATAAAAACATCATTCTTGGCTGTCGGAAAATGCGAAATCGAGCGAAAACGCATCATAAATTCAATATATATTGTTCAAACTTAACAAAATTTCAAAACATGTTGAAACTGACTGAAGATGCATCTTATTTTTCAAGGTTTTTTGAATTGAGAGAAACGATGGATAGCGTTAGCTAGACTATACCTAAAAGCTATGTCTTGAAGTGTCACTTTAAGAAGTCTCCACCTAAAGAGTTTATGGCCATTTAAAAGTAGAAAAATTAAAAATTACTTGAAACTTGCAAGAGTTTTTTCATTCATTTCATTTTTGTGCTCATAGTTTTTAACTTTCAGATCCAAACGAATACAAAATGGAGTCACCAGACTTGGAAGTAATTTTCATATCGCTGCTTGGTGAATAGTTGTATGGTTTACAAGTGAAACCAATATTTTCCGATTCTTAAATTTTCGCAATTTTTTCCATGTTGTTTGTGCACCGTTTAATGGAATTGAGTTTCGGGAATAGTTTTTATAGACGATGTAATTTTATATAGTTTGCGGTATACCAAATTGATGTTAGCGCACCAATAACTGGATACGAACATCACAAACTTAATAAAGAATTGGTGTAAGTTTATTGCAAAATAAGTTTTTGCGTCTGATTTTCACAATTGTATTTGAAATTGGCTAGCGTTTCTTTGTAAACACCACCAAATATTTCATAATCATTGACTTTAATGAAATCTGTTTCATAGATTCTATGAAAAGTTTTAATGGACGAGTTCCTGTGACAATTTTCATTAAAGCTATAAAGAAATGCATTACTGAAGTGAAGATAATTCGCTCAGTGTTTGGAGTGTATTCCATAATGAAAAAACTCCAAAATCGTCAATAAAAAAATTCCCCAAAGAAATTAAAGAATCCCAAATTCAAATTACATTCTCTCAGTGTTTGGAGTGTATTCCATAATGAAAAAACTCCAAAATCGTCAATAAAAAAAATTCCCCAAAGAAATTAAAGAATCCCAAATTCAAATTACATAAGTGTTTGCATATAACTCGTATTCTAATTTCAATAAGTTCTTAAAAGCGATTGTCATACATACATATTAAAAGTGTGTCTCATTTTTTTATTGAAAGTAAAAATGTTATTTACATATTTTTGATTCTTTTTTTGGTCTTCAAAAACGAAACCATAACCTATAAATTTAAGTGCAAAAAAAGAATAAACAAAACACCATGTACAAAACAAGTACGACAAAAAAACTGACTTGTTTAAATCTAGTAAGGCACACCTTTACTATAATTGCTAAAATGTCAGTTGAATAAACATACAAAGTACGAGTTTTAGCTGTTCTGTCTTCAAGTCCATTTGTTAAATTTGTTTTTTTTTTCAACTCAACCATGAATCACAAAAAATCATAATAATACTTGAAACCAAAAATTATATTCTACAATATTTATAAAGGTGGTTGTATGCAAACCACGTTCTTTCTTTAACAATATCCGTCAATGAAAACTGTGGAGAACCGAGAATCGCAAAATATAAATGTTCTTTTAATATCTAGCTCTTTCTTTTGAAGTTACAGACTATGTTTTAACTCATTAAAGACGCACCATAGATCCGCTGGACATTTTTTAGCCAAACTTTACAGATATATAGAACAATGCTTTATTAAGAAATTTTAATTAAGAAACTTCATTAAGAAACTTTGAAACTTTGACAGAATATAAATTCTAAAGGGTTGTAGATATTTTAAAAATTTTAATTTTGTGAACAAATCTTTTTTCAAAAATATGAAAAATTATTTCTTTTAAAAATCCCGGACAATACAATTTTCAAAAATTATGTACAATCGATAAACTTATTTTTAGCAGAGAAATACATTTTCATATTTTTTCGTCAAAATAACAATAAAAAATATTAGGCTTTTTAATATTTTTAAATGCCTGCGAAGGAGAACGCTCAGATCTCGCATCTACATTCTTCCTGACAGTCAGGCTGCATTGAGGGCCTTAATGGCTTATAAGGTGTCGTCTGGGTTGGTCATGGAATGCATTCAGACTCTCAATAGGCTCGGTAGGGGCAACTCTCTAACTTTGGGGTGGATTCCTGGTAAAGAGGGGCATGATGGCAACGAGAGGGCAGATTGTCTTGCCAACCGCGGGGTCCGAAGGCCCTTTATTGGTCCTGAAACATTCTGTGGAATACCTGCGGGGTATGTTAGGGAAAGGCTCAGGGCATGGAGAGAGTCTGAATTCTCTGGTTACTGGGAAAACTCTCCTGGTCAGCGCCAGACTAAGAGATTGATCTCTTTTTCCAGTAGGGGGTCGAGGCGACTCTTGACGCTTTAAAGGCGTCTTACTTAACTGGACACTGTAATCTCAGATACCATTTGCACAGGAAGGGTCAATCGGACACGGATATGTGTAGGTTTTGTGAGATGGTGTCTGAGACTTCGGAGCATGTTCTCTGCGAATGTCCCAGGCTTTGTGATAGGAGACTTAGGTTTCTAGGTGATCGCTTCATTTCGCCTTCCGACATCGCGAACATTTTGCCTAATAGGATAATTGGCTTTATAGGTAGCTTGAATCTGTAGGTAACTTTAGGCAGCACAAAAGACCTACATTGGTCGCGGTGCATAGTGCCTTCTGATCTAATCTAATATTTTTAAATAATTTTTGAAAACGCCTCATCAAAAAAGGTCAAAAATTTATTTTTTCAAATAAATATTTGGCCACTCTGAATAAAATTTTTCCAAAAATTTTTTATTCACGATTGTAGTCAACAGATTTGGGCTACGTCAATTACATTTCATAATCATTCACTTGTGAAATTTTTCTATATCATTAATAGTTTCAGTCCTACGCTCACAATTGTGGGCTTAAACGCTTCCTTGGACAATTTTCAATTTTGTCACATAATTTTTGGGACATAATACCAATATCTGTGTATTTAATTACATGCCAATTACTTTTTTATGTTCAATTACATGTAATTGGGTGTAATTGAGTAATTGCCCTGTAATTTAATTCCCAGATGTTACTAATCCCCATATTTGGTATTCAAAATTTTCCAAGAAAACTATTAAGCTCACAAGTATGAGCGTAGGTCTGATATTATTAATGATATGGAAAAATTTCACAAGTGAACGATTGTGAAATGTAATTGACGTCGCCGAAGTCTGGTAGTCAAGAGGATGCTTTTAAGATTTTTAAACCACTTAATTATCTTTATCTAAAAATAAGTAAATAAACTGGATCGAAAAAGGAACACTGTGTCAATAATGAGTTAAGTTTGTGAGTATTTGAGAGGGGTAAAAGTAGAAAAAGGAAGATGCGTATCATCAAAAAGAACCTTTAAGTGACAATTTGATAGAACTGACAAAATGTTTATGTATAATCTCAAGTTTTTGTTGATGAACACTTTAAAGGTTCAATTACCTTAGCATTAAGAAGTCTGAAGATTTTCCATGTATGTATAAGAAGAGATGTGTTAAAAAGTATTTAATCTTAAACAATAACAGTTATTGTGCTAATTTTAAAATCTTTAATATGGTGAACGTGTATGAAATTTTTAAAATATAATTTTAAAGAATGAATGTAAAACCATACAATAATCTGCCAAAACGCAAGAGAAATTGTTACAAATTATAAAAGTCTCAAAGAATCATTGTACAACTGTTCCGTTTTGAAAAGAAAAAAAAATACATTTTCCTGTATATTGTATGATATGATGTAAAGAAAACGAAAAACTTAAGACGCAAACTTTAATGCTTAAGCTAAGAAAACTAAAGGCTTAGGACACAAACTTTTAAGATACCTGCAGGTTATTAAACTTGCTATTAACGGTCCTAATACTTTTTCGTTTGTTTTAAAAACACAATTTTATTTAAAAAAGTTGTACTTTTAACTACCCATTATTAAATCACTTTCAGTTTTTGTTTTATTGATAATTTTCTTTTCTTTTTACTAAATCAATTTATAGGTCATTGATTTTTTAAATGTACTAACTTTTATTTTTCTTGTTGTAATTAAAAGTACAATAACCGTTTAAATACTAAGTGTCGGAACTATAAAAACATGACGAATATGTTCATATTCAAAATATTCAACAGTTCAATATCAAGGTTATTTGGTAAACAACATAAATATATTTTTTTTTTCTTTGGTAAATAATTAGCATTTTTAAAGTACGTTTAAATACTACCGAAGTTTAACAAAAAAAGTTTAACAAAAAAAAAAACAAGACAAGTTTTTTTTTTAACTTTATAGGCGAATTTTTAAGACGGTATATAACTTGGGGAAATATAACTGAAGACCTGAATATTGTAATATTATTTTTATATTTCAAATTTTCCCAGTATCAAAAAATACTAGTAGAGAACCAGTTTTGTACTAGTTTATTTGAACCAGGCAACTAGTACGAGAACTGTAGAATTTAACATGGAGATGTCATAGGGATGTTAACTAGTACACAGAAAAAATTGTGGGCCAAAAATATCTAATTAATAGATTGTTTGAATATCAATGGCAATTTAAACAATTTTTTTAATTGATTCAATTAAAAAATTTATTGAATTTTCTAATTTATCCATACAGTGTTGACAACATGTAAACTATTGTTTTTTATTTTATTTAGATTAAATAATCAAACAAAGGTTTAATTATATCAATATATTATTTAATTTGTAAATAAAAAGAAAAAAAAAATAGCAAATGATTAACTTTTAATAAGTTGAATAGTTTACTGATTTCAAATACACGCAAAATCGTAGTTAGTTCACTAGAGTTTGCAACACTCTTTTTGTTGAGATATACGTGTACGCACGAAAACTTAATTTAGTTTCGTGTTTTATCTGTGGTAATAAAAGTGCACATGTGGATTTAAATAAACCTTATCGAAAAAGGACAATTAAACTATTATTTTTGTAAATAATTAAATTTTCAATAAGTATAAGTGTCATTAACTATCATTTTAAAGTTGTGTGTGATTTTTTTAAGAAAGCAATTCAATTACAAGAAAAAGTTCAAGACAAGGCAAGCAAAACAAAAATGTTGTCATGTTAGACAGTGTTTTGCAACCGTCAGATAATGACAATCGTAATTAATTTTTAATTAATTACTGTAGAATATTACTTTAGTTAGTCTCTTTTGTTTTCTTATAATACATTTTTATATTAAAAAGCTTTAATTTTATTATAAATAAAATGTCAATTTAATTTACAAAAATACATTTCTTTTTTTATTTAATGGGGAGCATATAACAAAAATAAAAAAAAAAATACGAGTTTTCAATTAAAACTACCATTGTTTTCTTCTCAAGTTTCAATTAAAGTTTTAATCAATTTAACTAAACTTTTTAATTGAGGTTGTAAAGAAAAGCAATAACTCTTTTAATTGATATTATTATTATTTTAATTGAAAGAGTTTTAATAAACTGTCTGCAAATTTTTATAGTTAATACTATCATTTCAGTGGTAGGTGCAAAATCAATTAAAATATTAATTGATTCAATAAAAATTTTAATTGAAACCCGTTTTAAGTTTTTTCTGTGACACCAAACTTTTGAACTAGTTTGGAAACTACAATTTAAGGAGGAATAATAGGGAGCAAAACTGGTACTAATGTGTCACTCGCGGAACCAGTTCTGAACTAACTCTATGACACCAGTACTGTACCAGTTGGTTTAGAACTTAATTGTATACTAAATTGTATTTAATATATTTTGTGTTTATGATTTATATTCAGAATAAAAAATGTATAAGGTTGTTCACCATGGGTGCATGTGTGATGGTAAAATTTTGTTTTAAAATAAATATACAACAATAGATGATAGTACGATACCTTCCGACTACAAGCTTTTTTAAACAATCATCATTTTTATAAAATCAATGCTCTACTTAGAATTTTGAGCCGTTATCAATTTCTGACTGGATAGCACTGGTCTCAGCCAATTCTTTGCGAGTTTTTTTTTTTTTTTTGTAGACCACTAAAATTATTGTAAAATAAACAATGCTCTGCCCGACGTTCGATTTTTAAAATTCAAAATGCTGGATCCAAAATGAAATGTGATAATTTTTTTTGGTAAATCTTTTTCTTGAAAAGTGGTTTGTTTCGTTGTAATTTATTTATTGGAATGGTTTGAGGGTCGCTTAATACAACGACACCGATCACTTTTCAATAAAATGGTCCGCCATATTGGATTCGCAATTTTAAATGTTTAAACTCTGATTTCAGATTCGTATTCAGCGACCACCAAAACTTATATATTTGATACAAATGTGATGGACTTTTAAAAAAATCATATTGAATTTTGAAACTCCAATATTAGATTTGCATTCAGCTACACCCAAAAGTTTTCCGTTAATAAAATATTACAAAAGTTATCAAGTTTAAAAAATATCACAATCCTTATTAAATCTTGAAAATCTAACGTCAGATTCGCATTCAGCGATCCCAAAATCTATTGAAAGACAATTTTAAAACAAACTCCGAAACTTTTTTGAAATCATCCGCTATATTGACAAAACAAATTTATTCTTTAGAGATACTTTTTCAAGAGACTTATAACAAAAAATTAAAAATTTTTAAATGAACCATTATTTTACAACACCAGCTTTTAAAACTAGTAAGAAAATTATTTTTTTGTTACAGTAAATATGTGTTTTGCTCTACTGTAAAATGTATGGTTTTTAAAATAAGTGCTTTTGTTAAAAGTCCACAGAATTATTTCCCTTTAAAAGTAAAAAATACATCAAATTACAAATAAATGTTACAAAATGTTGTAATCCTTTAAAATAAAATGTTGCAATCTCCCATATAGTAATTCAATACTTGAAGTTTTTAATGCTAAAAGTTACATTTGTGGGTTTGTTACAATATCATTACAACTTTATTGTTTTTATTCCAAGCCCGACATAATGAATCATTAACAACTCAATGAACCGGTACAAAAAATTTAACATTTATAATAGGCTTAAATTAAAAAAACAAAACCTACATTTTATTCTACAAAATTCAGCTGTGTTTGGTTTTTAATTCAAAAATAGGTACATGACATTTTTATTATTATAAAGTTAGGGGGAAAATCTTAGAATTAAAAAGAAATTAACATTTGTTAGGAAATAAAATAATAAAATAATACAAAATACCAAATTACATAATTTCTTTTATAGATACCAGGAAACAAGTTTGTGTCTTAAGTCTTTTGTTTTGTACTTACAAGGGAGGTATCCCGACCCGAACTTGCAAGTTTTAATGGTCTATGGATATGTTTTAAAGGAGCAAAAAAGGAGACGTATTTTTTTAGCTACCCAATCTCACGTTTAGGGGTTAACAAGTGGGGTTAAAAATTCAATAAAACTAGTAATAAAAAGGATCTTCGGGAAAAGTCGCATAAAAACCGAACGATTTCTAATATCAGAAAAAGCTCAGACATCCCCTCAATTAAATTAAGTAGGCGTTACTATGTATTATTTTTAGCTTAATACAACTACAATACCTTAATAAAACGCCAGAATTAATGTTGCTCAAACCACATTTAATAACAAAAATACTTGAAAGTCATTAGACATAATTTTTACACCAGTGAATGCTTCTCCAAAAAATCTTTTATTTGTTACAAAATTTGTCTGTTGTTACTTTGAATAGAACGAAATAAACCAAACGCCTAAACATGAGATTGGATTCATTAAGATCTGCCGGTCCGCGTCGGGATACCTCCCCTGGTAGACAATATTTTTTAGATTATTTAGTTGTGTACCATAATGTTGGGTAATATTTAACAAAAGAATTTCTTTTTTATTGTTTTTTTTTTTTTTACTTTTAGTAAACTTAAAAATCAAACACGTGAACGCGAATCTGAAGTACACGAGACCTCAACAGAAAGCAAAAGTTTGCGACAACAACTTAATGCTTTAAAAGCAAGTCGAGATCAGGCCATACAAGAAAATGTGTAAGTTTTTTTTTACAAATTTGCATACCACTTATTTTTTTTTTTGTTTAACAAACGTATAGGAAATGATTGAATACAAAGAAACTAGTTTACAATTAGATAATTTCTAACAATTAAATATAGAACAATTTTTTTAATATTTTGTCCCATAGCCGACTTACCAATGATTTAGCTGAAAGTCAAGCTGAAGTTTTAATATTAAAAAAACAACTTAAGGATTCTGAAAAAGAAATTGAACGTTTAAAGTCACAACTTAAGAAATATGTGGAAGAAGTTAAAAAGGCGGAAGATTTGCTAATGTATAAGGTAAGTTATAAGAGAACATTGACAAGAAATTTAAGATATTTTTTGTATTTGCTTTTTTTTTTAAGGAAAAAGAACGTGATGAAATGTTAGAACATTATAGAAGTTTATCACATGATGCTGTTATGTTAGAGGGTAATAATCAAAGTTTAGAAAATGAAGCTGCAGAAGCCAAGTATGTTTTATAATAATTTTTCTTTAAAAAAAAAAGATATAAGTAAATTAATAATAGATTGGTATATGGTTTAATCAAAGTCGACATTTCTAATATATTGAATTATTTTTTTAACATTTAATTTGCTTTGAATCGAAGATCTCTTATTCCGGTTCACAGTATCTAACTGTGATATACTACATTATATAAAAAAGTCCATAGGATGAAGAAAAAATTCTCTCTGCAGTATATCACACTTAAATATTGTGAATCCAGCTTTAATTTTCTACAGATATTAGTGAACGGATTCGCAGTTATTTTTTTTTTTTTTATAAAAAATTTGTTATATTCAATACGAATTCGAAATAAAACGATATTAAAAATTAGTGGCAACGGTGCCCCGTATGCCCCTCGGATCCAAAAAACGAAAAAGGAAAATTTCTTTTCATTTGAGCACCATTTTTACTAATAAAACACGTTTACCATTTTTCGATCCTACCCTAAAAGGTTAACAATTTACTAAAATGGCTCTAGTACTATATTTTATGCTTTTTTTTTGTAATTTCCTTTCATACGAGAATAATTCTTGCATATAAAATAGTAAAATTTTTTTAAATTTAAATATTGTATTTCCAAATTTTCATACCAACACCTGACTTTAGTCACTTATGCCAATTATCCTTAAATATTCTCTAGACAACAAACTACTATACATTTTACTTCAAAATTGATACAAATACAGGTTAAGTTTTCTATAGAAAATAGTATTTTAAAATTTAAATTAAATTTTATTTAGAAAACTATCTTCTCCGAATTCTGAATTGATGATGATAATAGTATTCTCAAAATTATATATAAAATTATGTCATCCGAATTCGAACTAATTTGATGCTAAACATATTACAATCTTAATGCTGTGTAAATTGTTTATATGAAACTAAGTGTTGCGAATTTAGAGCAAATAATTTTGAATATTTATTCCGAAATCCAAACACTATGTTGAAAATAGTCTACTAGTTCTAATTCTGAGTAAATATTTTATTTAAAATAAATAGTTAAAAATCTATATTACGAATAAATAAATAAATTTGTTGGAAAATATTTTACTGCTGTCAAATAATTTAATTTTAAACATCTTTTAATTTAAATTCGGATAATTAAAAAAAAAAAAAAACGAAGTAAAAAAAACAAAAACATTTAATTCCAAATTTAAAGTAAATTTTCCTTTAAAATTGCGTATTTTAATTTTATTCAATTTTAGAAATTGTGTTTCGAATTATTAAAATTTTTTATAGAAAAACTTTGTATAATTATTTTATTTCAAATAAAAAAAAATCTTCTGATTAGTAATTCAAAATCAAAAATAGCAAAAACTAAAATTTTCTTTGCACATATAGTGCAATTATGATGAAATGCTTGACTATTAAAAATTGCAATAATATAGATTACAACGACTTTACTGTAAAAACTTCTAAAACGTCTGCATCTTATATAATCAGTGGAATTATACCGACATTTTATTCAGAATAAAATATTTTCTATAGAATTTTTTTTTTTTTTTGAATTGGAGCAACACTTTAATAAATATTAATGGTTTTTACATCTAGTGCATTAAAATCTCAATGTCTCTCAATATTCTCTTTCCTCTCTCTCTCTTCTCTCTCTCTTCTCTCTTTCTCTCTCTTTGATTTTTTTTTTATAGCTGTAGTTGTTGTCGTTGTTGTTGCTGTCTTAGAATTAAAAATTTACTTTTAGTAGATCAATAGTAAAATATTCAAGCTGCAATTTGTATACAATATAGTTTTAAGATCGACATATTAAAAACCATTATTATTTTTCTTTAAAAAAAAAGACGCCAAGTAACGGAACTAGAATCCGAAATTATTATCCTTAAAAAGGAGTTATGCTGCCGTAATGCTTTAATCTCTGAATTAGAGGATAAAATTGCAACTCTCACTGCCAAAACGACATGTCTGGAACATAAACTAGAAGAAAGTTTAGATGAACAACGTCTCTTGAAGACCGATTTACAAGCTCGTAAAGAACTATGTGATAAATTGGATAATGAAAAGGATAAATTAAATGCCGAATTATATGAATTAAATGATATTAAGCGAAAGGTAAAGAGAACACATTTAAATTAAGGGAAATACTAAATTAACATTTTGTAGTTGGAATCGGCAAATGAAAAGCTGCGTATGGAAATTGATAAAACCGAAAAGGGGAAAAAAGTGTCTTCAGAGACTTTAGAAGAGCTCTTAACAAAAACTCGACGCGATTTGGAAGAACAAATCAAAGTTGATAGTAAATTAAGCCAAGAATTGGTGCGTTTAAGACAAACAAATGAAGAATTATTAGTAAGTAAGCCAAGTAAGTTATTAATGTCCCCACATATTTAAATAAAATAATTTCCTTTCAGAATGATTTAGAACGAGAAAAACAAAAACGTGAACAAAATCAAATATTGGCCCACGAATATCAAGTACAAAATCAAGAGCTGCGTCACAATCTCACCGATGATCGTTTTCGTCAAGCTCGCTCTCGTGAACAAAGTCCTCGTTTTCCAACACAAACCTTATAAAACTATCGCTTGTTAATGTTTAGAACCAATTTTATTATACAAAATTATAATTTGTTTTACAAAATACATTCCTAATTTTTATCTGAAACAAAAAACAAATTATAATTAAATTATTGAAAAATATACAGAAAAAAATAAACAATAACGGACAAAAACTATTTACAATTTTTTGTTTAACGATTTAATACATTTTTATTAAAATTCAATTTATTTTTGTTTTTATAGTAAATCTTTAACAAATCTAAATATGTATTCATCATACAAGGACAATGTGTAAACGATGGTGCATTTTGTTCGGAATAGCGATTCATAGATTCGGAGTATTTTGGACCAGCATTTGTACTTTTACAGGTATGTTGATAAACGTTTTCTTTCAAATCTTTGTATATGGGTTGTTTTACAGTAGTTTCCGAAAGTATACTGTTGGTTTGCTTTCTTAAAGGATTAAGGAATTCATTCTTTGGTATTACGGTGTCTAAATTTTCATTACTAAGTTTAGCTGAAATAAAAAAGATAATTTGTTTGATTTTTAAAAATATAATTTTAATTTGATCAGCATTTTCGATTGAGATTTAATTTAACTTTAAGTAAAATTATTTATTTAAATTTTACTGTGCATTGTAAAATATTCTGTATTGTTTAAACTATTTTATAGAAATTTGACACCGATTTAAATATTATTAAATACTCACTCCGAATGGACACAATTTTTCACATAAACAAATTTTAAATAATTACAAATTTAACTTAAATAACTAATATCACTCTAAATCCGGACAAAATGTTTTTATTGTAATTTATTTGAAAACTAAATAAAATATGTAGAAATTTTAATCCGAATCGTACATAGTTTTCTAGGGACTGTTATATAAAAAAATTTCACATGTAGAAAATGTACGTCAAGAAAACTTTTCGCATTAGATACAGAAACGGGATGCAAAGCCGATTATTTTTCTGAATTTGGTATACTAAGTACCAAAGTTCTAATAGCTAATCGGGGCTGACCCTAGTCCCGAATAAGCCATATTTACCATGATTCTTATTCCGAATTAGGGCCAATTCTAGTCTGTAATAAGGCCTAGCAAGAGCCATGACTCTTAACCTGAATTAGGTCCGACTAAAATCCCGAAAAAGATGAAAGAAGTTAAATGATTCTTATCCGTAATTAGGGGCGATTGTAGTCCAAAATTAATCCTTTAAAGTACCAAAATCGTAGTACCGAATATGGACTTTAAATTGTAAATCCAAATTGTAGCTACAAAGTACAGGAATGTAATCCCCAAAGTATCACGATAGTAAACCTTACCGCGGTTTAAGTCTAAAAAGTGCCGCAATTGTAATTCCAAATTAGTGTTATAAATTACCACGTGTGTTTCCCGAATTAATGCTTCAACGATTACCTTTGAAAATAAGGCGAAAAAAGTTATATGGTTTCAGTCCATATTGCAACCAAAAATAAGGCCTATTAAGTATTACGATTATTATTCGAAAAAAAGCCTATAAAATACCACGATTGTAGTCTGAATTGTAATTCGAAAAAATGCCCTAACGTGTCAGAACGTAGTCTAAGAAAATATAAGTCTGAATTTATTTATTGGTCCAAATTTAGTCTACAAAGTAATACAAAAATTCAAATTAATTTGTCTACTCACATATCTTTTCTTGACCTGTTGTAAACGTTCTTACTGATCCTCTTTGCATATTGATACATTCTTCCTGTCCAAAACTTATGGACGAAGTGGATCTATAAGTCTCGAATTCACATGTTTCAGCTGTAGCTTCATTTACACGACATGTTTTTAAAATGCTTTTTAAGGGTAACGGTGCTGCATCACAGATTGATTCTTTAATAAATCTAGCAGATGTTCTGTTTTCATAGATACCACCTGATTTTTGTGAGACTCTGGAAAGGCTAGGTAAAGGAATATAGTCTGTTTCCGATCCATCGGGTGAACAATAATGTTCATATTCGTAAGTAGTATAGGGAGCCATTAGAGGGAGATATTCGGTTTCGTGACATTGATTAGAATTATAATATTGTGATTTCTCGGTATCTTGAGAAGCCTGATATTCTACCGTAGAAGGTGATTGCTGTCGACTATCATTAGGTGGAGGAAAGCCAGGAATATTTTCTTGATATTCCAAATATCTTTCATAATCTTCTGCAGTTTTCAAATTTTGAGGTTCTGTGTGTTTTTGGTAATGATAAAGTTCCATCTCAGCTTTATAACTATAATAATCATTTATATCATTTGATATATTTGCGGAAGGTGTTTTTTCTTCTTTGTTAGAAAGTATACTTATATTGGTATCGTCTAAAGTTTTATGGGGAAATTTTTTCTTTTTCTTTGTTCCATCTGAATTTAACCCATTTGAAACAAATGTATCATCTTTCTCTAAAAGATTTGTATCATTTGTCATAGTTTCTTTCTTAGATTGTGGAGAATTGTGAATTTCAGATATTTCCTCTTCGTAATCAGTTACTTTGCTACTTTGTGTAATACTGTATGCTTTAACAGATGTTTCTTCTTTGGGTTTATGGCACTTTTCCAATACCCTTATACCAGCTTTAAATTTAGATTGTTGATTAGGTTTTTGGGTTTCTGATGATGTTTTTTCATCTAAAGAAACAGTAGATTTATTCTTTAACGATTGTTTTTCAGCGCAAATATCAGTAGACATATCCTCTTCAGAAACTGGCCTGGAAGTTTTACTTTGACAATCCATGTTTAAAACATCCTCTCGACCATTATATGATATAAATTGTGCATGGGTGTATAGAGTTTCTCCTGAATCTTTCGATTTTTCTTTTAAAAGTTGACGTTCTGATTTTTTTTCCTTTGGAGACCTGTCTTCTTCCAAACGTGTCTTGGAAGTTACAATTTGATTTGTTGTGCAAGAACTAAGTTTGTTGATTAAATCATAAGCTATTGTAGAAACTTGACTCAAACATTCTTCCTCTAAGCCGTATTTTTGGCAAGAAGTTAAAAGGTTATTTATATATCCTAAAGCCTCTTCCGTAATTGTAGATTTTTGAGGCTGGCCAAACGTTTTATAAGTTGTAATTTCTTGTTTTATCTGGTCAACCAACGTGTTATGCTGTTGCTGAATAGGTTTATCTTCAAGATTTTGATTAGAATAAATAGGCTGTGCCAACTTATCTTCCAAATATTCCGTTTTAAAAGAATTTTGTAGTTTAGTAAAAGTAGCCGAAGATGCTAGTTTATTTAGAAATTCTATAGTTCCTTCCGTGTCTGTATGTTTTTTAGGCGTGATAAAGGTTTGATCGGTAGTTAATTTCTCTTGAGTATATCTTGTTGTAATTATATGTTTATTCTTGGAATAGCCACCATATGATGTTCGGGAACTTAAACCGTCTTTCAAATTGTGTACTAAATCATCTTTTTCTTTTTGTTCTGCCATTGGGGAATCTTCTGTTTTAGTAAAAGTTCTTGAAGATTCTTGTTCAGTTCCTTGTCTTTTTGGAATTTGTTTATTTTGACTGGATCCATCTGTTTGAAAATTCAAATTAAAATTAATTGCTTGTTTAAACTGCTCATGTAATGAATTTGAATTTAATTTAGGTTCAATTTTTGAACTTTCCATTGGCGTTTCATCTTCCAATGGAGCTCTTTGAGATTTAATGTCTTGATTTTCAAATATTCTAAGTTCTTCTTTTAAATTTGGAAAATTTGTTTTAAATTTTCGATTTTCTTTCTCTTCTGTTTCTTCGTATTGTGATTTATTCTCTTGTAATTTTTGTTTTGTTCTATTGCGCTCCTCATCTACTTTGTAAGAAATTTGTTCTTGTTTCAATTCTTTAACATTGTTTGAGAAGGATGATGGTTTTTGATAGAGGTAAATATGTTCACAATGATCGTTAAAATTTCTACTCATTTGCTGTTCATGATCTTTAGATTTTCTTGAACTTTCATTATATTTTGAGCTGTCATAATCTTTATAATCTTCACTATGATATTCTATATTCCTTCTGGATATAAAACTTTTGTCTTGTTTAGCTTTAGCTTCTTTAATACCGGAAAATTCCATATTAGTTGTTTCATAATCTTGATTATCTTTAATGTGATAAATTTTCTCGTAATCATAATGATATCGTGGTTCATCATAATCTCTTGTTTTGTGATATTTAGGTACATCTTTAAGAACATGTGTTGCTTGGTTGGAGCCATTATATTTAAGATCTTTATATTCATGTTCGTATTTATTTCTATGTTCTATAGCTTTATCATAATCTCTATTACCATTAAATCTATATTTACTCTGTCTTCTTGAGTCAAGATTTCTTTCGTTATTGTAACCATTTTCTTTGGCTCGTATATAATATCGTTCATTTTCAGTCTGTCTTCTCGAATTATATTCTCCATCATATTTAGGGTCTTGAGTTCCTTCAGAATTTGATCTATATTGTGATAGCTTAACTTGATATGTTTCATCATTACCTCTTGCTTGGCAATATCTAGGCACATTTCTAAATACAAATGTAGGTGGACTAAAGTCTCTATAATTTCGATCTCTTGGCCCACGTTCATTTTCATGTATAAGTTCTATCACTTCATCATAATCTCTGTCACGGTCTGATCTGTATTGGATATGTCTTATAGAGTCATTATATCTTTCGTTTTCGTAACCATGACCTCTAATTCGTGTATCATAATATCGTTCATTTTCTGTGGAATTTTTTCTCTGTCTTGAATTATATTCTATATAACTTATATCTAGAGGTCCTCCAATTTCTGCAGTATTTGATATATATAGATGGCGTTCAACTTCATTTTGATGCTCTTTCTGACTTGCAAAAGCTTTACTTTTATTTCCGTTATCATAATCTCTATCATTTTCTGATTTGTATTCTGTCTGTCTTTCCGAATTGACATTTCTGTCTTCTATGTTAGTTGTACATTTGGCTTGATTATCATAATGTCGTTTTTTTATCTCTGTGTCCTCTAGTTTCTGCATTATTAAAGTTTGCTCTGTTATCTTGATTTGAATATTCTTGCTGACTTTCGTAAACTTTATTTATGTTATCGTAATCCCTAGCTCTTGTAGAATCAAATTCAAATCTATCATTATCTGGTTTATTTTCAGTTGCGTATGTCTGCTGTACGGACTCATAATCTCGACCTTCATTTCTTAACCCTCCTTCTCTTTTCGAGTCGTATTTTTCTTTTTCATCTCTATAGTTTTTTCTATAAAATGGATCACATTTTTCTCTTCCCAATTTTGTATAAGAGTCAAAATTCCTTTGCTTGCTTTTATCGTAATCATTACATCCAGTTGGACCATATTCATATTTCTCATCTACATAACTACCATTAACTTCAACATCTACATTTCTTTGATATCTGCAAGTTGAAGATTGATCTTTGTAAACATGTGGTTGACTTATGATATTTAATGAAGGCTGATCTCTGAATGCTTGAGAAGGGTTTGTTGAAGTTTGTGGTTCATCTCCTTGAATTCGATGTTGATCTCTGGAAGTTAGAGTTTTATCATTGGTAGCTTGAAGATGGTTTCTTAAACTTTGTGTTTCATCTCTTGATTCTCTGAAAGATTGCTGCATTGATAAATGAACTTGATCTCTTGAATTTCGTGGTTGAAGCTTCAAACTATCTTGTTCATCTCTTAAAATTTGATGTTGTTGCTGGGATATTGGCTGGAATATAGAAAACTGATTTGTTGGAGTTTCCGGATCACAACTTGGCCTTGAAAATTGTGATTGACCTCTTGAAGTTTGTTGTTTACAAGTTTGTAGTTGATCTTTAGAAGTTTGAGGAAAATTTGTTGAAATTTGTGGTTGGTCAAAGGATTCTGTTATAACTTTTGGTTTTTGCAAATCTGGTTGATCTCTTGAAATAGTTTGAAGTTCGTCTGTGGAAGTTTGTTGGCGATTGCTGGAAGTTTGTGGTTCGCCTCTGGAAGTTTGGAGATTTCTTGAAGTATGTGGTTGATCTTTGGCATCTTTTGAAGTTTGTATTTGATCTTTTAAACGTTGTTGTTGATCTTCTAAATTTTGTGGACCATTTTCGAAAACTTGTAATTGATCTCTGAAAGCTTTTGGCAGATTTTCTAATGTTTTTGTTTTTGATAATTGTGTTTGATTTATTAAAGTTTGTTTTTTTGCAGTTTGCAGTTGATTACCCAAAGTTTGTACTTCATTTTGGCAAATTCGTAGTCGCTCTTTAGAGGTTTTTGTTTCTTCTTCACTATCTTCACTATCTTCTTCTATTTCTTTTCTGTATTTATTAATATATTCTTTATAATTTTTAATTTTGTCATTTCTTTCCTTAAAATTTTCTTTAACTTTTGTTGAGCTTCTTTTAGGTTTAACTCTCATTTTTTGGCTTGGCAGCCCGGCTTTATATTCTCTTATTTTCATTTTCTTAAGCATATTAAAAGTCTCTAAAGGACATTGTGATTCTTGTGAAGGATTGTCATCATAACACTCTGCTGAATCTAAGCTATAATTGGGTGTGGCGCAGTTATTCTGAAAAGTTTTACGGAAAATTGTCTGTTTAGTTCTTACTTTGAAAGTAGATGCAGTGGCCGTAGAAGACTCATCAATTTGTTGGTTTTCAATATATTTGGTATTTTTTAAAAATTTACCGTCCTCATCCGGGTCACGATCTAAATTTTCCACCAATTTTGAAGGACTTTCATTTTGTAGCTTTATATATATAATATTTCTGTTTTTATGTTCAGAGATCATACTTTTTGTTTTATCTTTTTCAACTCTTGATTTGCTACGCTCTTTACTCTTTGTCCGCTCTTTTGTGTGTTCTTTTTTCTCTTGACATTCTCTTTCTTTGTCTAAAGCATACTCTTCACATGTCTCTTTAGGTTTTATATCTTTGTCTGCCGTTTCTTTGTGTTTTTTGACCGGTTTAGAATTCAAACTTGTTTCGTATTTTTTAATAAGATCACCATGATGTTGTGTAGATTTAGAAGTTGAGCGAGATTTAGGAGAAGTTGATTTATCCTGTTTATGACAATAAAAATGTTGGGTATTTAGATCTGTACAATGGCGCCTAACATTAATTTGTGGAGCGTTGTTATTATCATAGTAGAACTCTTCTCGACAATAACTATATTCTCGTTGAGGAGTTACTTTAGACTCATGGTATTTTCTTTGATTACAAAATACACGGTTACAATCGCGCAACATATTACAACGTTGAAAAACCACATTTCGACCAACACTGTAGCACATACCATGACAACAATTTATTATAGCGTCGTTTTGTGCTGATATGTTTGGAAAGTGATTTTTGATTTTGGTAGAAATATCTTTATCATATTCCTGTTTAAAAGGTAGATCATTTAAAGAAATAAAATCCCCAAAAGCTCCTCTATCGGCAGCTACTTTTGGGGTACCCATTTGCGATGCTATCGTACGCATTTTAGGTCTAACAGCCATATCTTTATCCGTATAACGTGGAGAAATACTAACACCTTGATAATGCTGGGAAAACTTTTCTACTGTAACCTCCTCTTTTCTTGTTGCTTTACCATCATTTGCTATTAAGTTTTCAGCCCAGGTAATATCTTCATTTTGTACTCCAGAATTTGTAGTCTTTTTATTTTTCGTCCTTGGATACATACTAAATTTTAATCGACTCTGCTCCTTCTTTAAATTCTTAATCTCATGTTGTATTAGATTCTCCAAATTATTGAAATGTTGTTCTTTAAACTTTTGATGTTCTTCTTTTTCTAAAAATAAGGATTGTATTAAAGTTATTGTTATGGTCCCTTTGGATATTTTTTACCGCTCTTTTTACTCTCTTTTGCCTTTTTCTTACTCTCTTTGTTAATTGTTTTTGTTCGTTCCTCTCCAGGAAATCTTTCTCTAACTATTGTATGTTTTCTTCGTATGAAGTTATTTAAAGTCTTTTCTATTTGTATATTCTCTTGTCGTTCTAAAATTATACTATTTCCTAGGAGAAAGGGAGTTACAAGTAAAAACATTTGGAATTTGAAATTTTTAAAATACCCTTAAATTGTTTTAATTCCTCATAAGTGATGCCCATGTAACTTGTTTTTTTTTTTTTTTTTTTTGTTGCTAAATCTTCTAGAGATTTTCTTTTAACCAATATTAAATTTCGAATAAATTTGTTTAACAAAATTTGAATGCTTGAGAATTTTATTTTAAACGAAAATAATCAAAAATAAATCTTTTTGTTTAAAAAAAATATAAAATGAAATTAATAACAGAGTGTTTTAGAAAGGTGAAAAATTTTTTGTTTAATTCTATCAAAAAGTACATTTCCGATCAGGACAATATGTATATCATATGAAAGCTCATTAACCCTTAAACCACTAAGACCGTCTACAGACGGTGATCAATTAAATCCAATTACATTAAAATTTAAAATATCCCAGTGGCTTAAGGGTTAAAATATCTTTCCCATGAGGTACTATATTTCTCAATAACATGCGCGGCTCCAGGAAAACTCCCCCCTTTTATATTCGTGTATCATGTACATAAAATATGTATTTAAATTCGTAAAATATGTATGTACTTAAAATTTTAATTTCAATATTATTTCCACAATTTTAGAAATTTTTCTTGTAATTAGTGGTTAAAAAATTCCGAATAGACATCGTCAAAAAAGATAGTAATTGCATTTTTCTGTTATGTATAAATTTGAAAAATACTTTATTTATAAGATTTATAAATTGTGTAAAGTTTATTTTTAGTAAAACATCAAAAAATTTCTTAAAAACATGCATTTTAATGCAAAATATGAAAAAATATGGATTTATAGCAAAATATGCAACAAAAAATTCCAAAATATATTCGAATAAATTTGCAACAAAAAATTCCAAAATGTATTCGAATAAATTTTGACGATTAATCGAATAAAACGAAAAATTAAAAAATACTTTTTTTAACATTATCTAGGTCAGCTGTGTGTCCCTCTTCAAAACAATGTTGCGCCAGTGCAGTACTATGTCTGCTTTCATTTTATTCGTGTACCCAAACTTCGTTTTGTTGTACCTACATACACTTTACCACACGTTTCGTCTACTTTGCCTATGCACTTGATCTCATATACAACATTACTTTTTTCTCTCTTCTCAATTTTCGTTTTTGTTTTAGTGAACTTATTGTTTTGCCTGGTTTATTCCTAATATTACTTTGTAAAGTTTGCCAACCATGATCAAAACAGAAATAGTGTCTGGTTTTTATTTAAATACTACTTCACTTATAAAAATTATAATGTCAGCCACACGAAATTTAAAAAAATGGTAAAAACACGACAGTTTTCAAAAAAAAAAAAAATTAAATCGTTAAAGCTAAAAAAATAGTTCTTTTTATATTTTTAAATAAATATTTGTTAACAGAATTATACAAAATTAAAGTTTTTAAATAATATTTAACCGTCTAGGATTTATAGCATGTCAAAGTTTCAACTTTGGTTGCTAATATTTCCACTAGAGGGAGCTAAAGTTACTAAAATTTCTAAATGAAGCATGGTTCTATATATCTGAAAAGTTTGATTGAAAAATGTAAAGCGGATCTATGACGTGAGTTAAGCCTACTAAAATGCGCTGAATTAGCAAGAAAACCGCACAGTTGGCAACAATCAAAAAAACGTTTTTATCGATAATTGTTATCGATAGCTTACATACTTAGATATTTGTTACTTGTCATATATATCTGTATGGCAATACTGGCAATAAAGCCAAAAATATGCCGTTGTAAAAAATATATATATATATATGCGTAAGAAAAAGTGTCAAAAGTAGTGATCTTTGTTAAAAATTTAATAAAAAAATTGAAAAAGTTATTTTATGCATTTGTAAACAATTAAAAAACGTTTAAAATAAACAATTCGATAAACAAATAGTGCTGAAATGGTTGTCTGTCGTGTTTTTAAAACGATTCAAATGTTTAAGGTCTAAGGCTGTGTGTAAAGTCTTAAGATTTGTGCTAAAAAATGCTAATTGAATTAATATATTAAAAAGAAATTAAATTTTGTTAACAAATTCAACTTTAATAGATTGAAAGCTTAAAAAAAATTGTGTTTAAAATATTTTTCTATTACTCAAGTAATACGCAAAGAATCACTCCCAAGAATAGGGTTCTTCTCCATATTAAATAAATGTGCATTAGATGGGATGTGTGTTTTTCTGCAAAATCATTAAATTCTGTAAATTGAAAACGTAAAACGGTGTTAACTAGTGGTTAAATTAGATTGTTTATGGACATTCATCTTTATTGAAAGCCAATTCCTTTTGGACATATGTCAACCGCTTTGGCAATACGTTTTTGTGGAATACATCAACCCATTGTTATTTAGTTAAGGTCAGTACAAACTATTTTTTGGAATAATTAAATCTTTGTATTTTATCTAAATTGAATTTAAATTGGGTAACTAAACGTATGAAAACTATTTTGTTACAAATTTGCGGAAAAATTCAAGTTAATTTTTAATTCTGGTCGAATATATATGAATGAAATGTTGATTCTCTTCTAAAAATCGGAACTGCTTTTTAGTTTCGTAGAAAAATAACAGAAAAACCTGAAATGGTGCAAACATCCTTTGACTAATATTTCCACGCTGAATATGCTGATGGTAAAATTTTTTAGCGAACGCGCCCCCTTGTCGGGGGAGGGGTCCAATGGTGAAATTTTGTTTTGCCACTTTAGAACAAAAAAGTTTAGCCGCGTAAGAGACAAAATTTTAGGAATTCTTTCTTTCCAACGAGGTATAATCTGTTACCCTTCATTAAAGTGGCTTAAAATTGTATATATTTTTTTGCATTTGTTGTTAGTTTTTTTTTATTAAGAAGCCTATGTATATTATAAATTACCCATATCAAAGGTAATAATTTAATAGAAAATATATATATAACAATAATTTATAGAAAATATATTGATCTTTCTTTCATTTAAGTTATAATACAAATCGCCAAACTTAACTTGTAATAACTACAGTATTTAAAGAGGCATCTCTATACCTTAAATAAAAGCTGAATATCTTGTCTATAAATTATTAGCCACTTAACATAACTTTAACCCCTTGACGACGAATGGTTGATATATGTCCCATTTTGTTGTTGTATTGGCTACAATTTTAACCGATTTTCCGAGTGTGATGTGTATCGACAAAGGATAGATGTAGTTTTCAGATCATACCGCGTGGACCAGTATGGTCTAAGAACCGAATAGGGTGACCCCAAAGTTTAAAAATATAAATATTTTTTTCATCATATTAGGTACATATTTTCTCGGACGCTACTGGATCGAAATTTTGGTAGGACATTCCTTCAAGTTTCAAGAAACATTGAGATATTTGGAATTGATTCATTCTATCTCCTACAGGATACTAGTACATTATGGGACAAACATTAAAAACTACAGTTTTTGTGTTTAGTAATGATTATTTATATTTTCTTAGTAGTAAAAAACAACTATATAATTACTAGTTTTTAAACCAATGAACATATTGACTGAAGAAAAACCAACATACTCAACGTCTGTTTAATTTTATATACCAACTGCTATTAAGAGAAACAGTTTTTAGAGGTTTTTTAATGCATTTTTTTTAGTGTACAATAAACAAAAGTTTGTGTCAATTATACGAAACTTATTTAGAGAATGCATTAAACAACACAAATTAACTTTAAATTTTAATTAAAATTGGTTAAAAGCACGTAAATTAATCAATTAAAAGGTAACACTGTGAACACCTTTTATTCGAAGCTCTCTTAAAACCAGTTCAGGTTTTTAGAAATGAGCGTTGGAAACGGCTTGTTAAATCAAATGAAACACCCAAACCTTATAAAATGCCTAATGGATTCTAAATTTTCATTTTAAAAATTAAATAGTTGCTGAGTTTCACTATATGCAATAAACTTTCCATCACTGGTCATGTTTTGTGGTTAACAAAATAGTTGTTTTGAACAATCTGAAGTTGCTGTAGTACTAAATATGGAGATTTATCCTTCATAAAAAGAATATCGTATTGATCCATAAAACCGACCGTATAGTTATTTTGTATAACAAGGACGTGTAGTTTTCTGTATATTTCTGCTCTTGAAAAATTCTGCGAACAAAAACTTTGAAAATTAAATTTGCAATATGTTTTGGTCTTTTATACAGTATTTAAATTTCATTGCAATCGGCTAAACCAAAGAAAAATTAAAAAAGCTTCTGTTAAATTATGATTTTGGCGCTTACGTCTTTTTGGGGGTCATTACACTTTCCCTATAATTATACATATTTTAAGAAATATAATTTAGTTAAATGTACAATATTACTTTTTTCATTTCAATTATTACTTTATTACTTTTGGAAATATTCGTAGTTTTAGGAGAAACCATCAAAGTTCACAATCGTGAGCTCGGGTGTTAAAATTCAAATACCTTATAAATTAATGGTGCAATTAGTACCGGTTTGGAGAAAGATTTGGGATATATGTCATTTACAGACGAGTTGTTCCAACACGGTGACAAATTTCTAACTTAACATCTTCCCAATAAAACACATTTATATTGAATTTTGTTTTTACGGTTAAATAACTCGTTTTATTTATATTTTTCGTTCTGCAATATTTAATTGTGTTTTATTTTTTGTAATTAGTTTTTATTACTTTTTTCAAAATTCACACAAACACATATTTTTTTATATATATTACATCAATTTGAAATGTTTTGTAATGCATTTAAAGAGAGATTCTACAATTAGAAATATATTTATGTATTTAGACATTATACAAAATATATATTTGATAGTTATAATAATTATAATATATAGGTAGTATTGTAATAATATAGAACGACACAGTTTTACAAAAAAAACAATCTTTTGTTTTTAAAAATTATAATTAAAAAACAAGAAAAAAATATATTTATTTAATAATAATAATAATAAACATAAAAATAAAAATAACAAATTCCTACAAAGAGTAGGCAATGGATTATAGTTACAATTTAACACTACAATAGTTAGATAAACGACAAGTTTTAAGAAGAAGAAGGAGTAGTGTTGGGGAAAGGAGTGAAAAAAACACGAGTATATGGTTTTAATATTTATACTTAAGATATTAATATTTAATTGAATGTATAATGTGAGGGGGATATTTATATAATAGACTTACTATAGTTTCAAAGCTGTATAGATAACGAAACATTAAGGTTTTTAAGCGGTTATAGTGTAATTTATATATTAAAGATTCTGTTAATGTTTGTTGCCATTTAAATAACATTAAATTTTTTAGAACAAATATCTTATTAAATTTATTAAAAATTGTTTTTTAATTTAGAGTCAAATCTAACCCTAATAAATCATTAACAGAACTACTCAAACATTACAGAAACACCCTATTTTTATATTTAATAACATAGTTACTAATTTGTATTCTGCATATATCAGTCGAAACACTATTTACCAACATTTTAAAATATCTATTGTGTTGTTAAATCAGCTTTAATTAGTAGTAGTATAATTATATTTTTTTTTTATTTATGTTTACAACGATTTTATTTAGTACAAAGTTCTTTAAAAAAAAATACATGTTATGAAGAAGAATTTATAAATTTTGAAAAATTCAGAAAGTTTAAATTAATAATAAACATTTGTTATAATTATTATTAAAAAAAAATCAATATTTTAATATAATGGTATGTGGAAAGTTAGAAAAAAATAACACAATAAAATATACAATTCTAGAGTTCTATGTTACAAATTTAATTTTTAGAAACTAATCGTTGTTTTTTTAAGAATTTATTTTATATCTATTACTACAATTTTAATGAATTTTATGACTAATACACTGGAATCTCGTCTAGGTGATTTTTATGAAACAAAATTAAAAGTGTAAAACTCGATAGAAATGCCAAAAAAAAAAATTGTGCAAAAAAATTATTGTCAATAAAATTTCAATTAAACTTTTGTTTCATTTCAAACCCACTTTCAATTAAAAGTTTAATAATACATATTAAATGTTTACATGATATCAATGAATTTTTGTCTTAGAGCTATGAATTGTCACTGGAATTCGTCTATTGAAACTTTTCATTAAATTAATGCAGTTTTTTTTATAACATTTAAAAAAAAAAATCTTTTAAATTGAAAAAACTCGCTAAAATTTGTAAAAAAAAAATGTAAAAATCGCCCAGGAAAATTTTTGGAACCCCTTCTAAAATTGCTAGTTTCAAAACTAGGGGAGTTATCAAGAATATTTGAATCAAATATTCTTGCCTGTTCTTCAAACGCTCCTTTAAACTAGTTCTAAGGGTGACAATTTCAAACAAAAATCATGGGTTACAACTGTCTCTAAAGAACTAGTTGTGAAACTAATACAAGTTTTGCTGGGCTCCAAAATGGAAAAAAATCTCCAATATTAAAAAAAAATTCGCTAAAATTAATACATTTTTTTTTTCAAACTTAAAAGATTTTTAATTTTTTGCCAATATTTTTCAATTTTGACAATTTTTTCCAGTTTTTGAGGATTTTTGGCGATTTTTTTTTTTTTTCAAATTTGGAATTTTTTCGATTTTACCTTTTTTATTTTGATTTTTGTAAAACTAAAAATTTGTTTATATTTATTAGTGTTTAAAAACAAATCATCAAAGAATTTAAAAATATATTTTTTGGCAAATTTAAGGCCAACATAATATCTAAACGAGTATATCCAGTGTATTATTGTATACAACTTTTCTTTAATTTCTATTAATATTTAAGCACTTTTCTAATTATTTAAAAGAGCAATATACTGTTTAATTAAAAGCTTTCTTATAATATATATGTCTATGTTTTTTGTTATTACAAACGAAGCCTATATAATTTTTGAATATTTAATTTTGTTGCTAAATATATTTTTTGAGTATATGTATAAAATAAAATATTGCACAAATGCACAACTCCATGTAGATTTTTAGCAAATTAAAAAAGAAAGTAATGTAGTTAAACTAATCAAAGTTTAAAGTAATTATAGCATAAAGTTACTATTCAAATTTATTACGGCTTTAAATATTTATGATATTTTTTTGCTTTTAATAATTTTGCATCAAAATTTAAAAAGTATGTATAATTTTTTCTTTGTTACGGTAAAGGTTATTTATAATATTTATAATGAAACATTAACTATTGCTGTTTTTTTTTTTTGTTTTAAGAATATGGCAATCAAAAACATGTTTAATATTTACTGCTTTATATATCTATAGAATATGTATATTATTTATAGTTTTTTTTTAGTTTAAAGTTTTTAAGGAGATTTATACTCATCATCAAAAATTGTTTTTTAAATTTAATTATAATTTTCCCCCGTTTACAATACAAACAAATTAAAAAGCTTACCACGGTTTAGTAAACATTCTCTCACTCATCCTTAATGTTCGTGTATTCGTTCAATATTATTTTTTACATCCTTCTTATGCCTCAAAAAACACGCCTATAAGTTTACACAAAAAAAAATTTTCTAAAAATTGTGTTTCCCTTAAACACTTTATACTACTTTTCCTATTCACTTTTTTTGTTTGGTAGTAGCTATATTTGTAGCTGATTTATTTCCTACATTACTTCCGCTACCACTAACACCACTTCCTCCCCCGGTATGTTCATGTCGTCCTGTTGTAGTTTTTGTAGATTTTCCTTGAGTTGTTATTGTATTGGTGGTTGTAGTTGGGGTGGATATTTTACTAGTTTGCTGTTCACTTGCAGTTCTATTGCTAATTGTATTAGTTTGTTGCGTAGATGATTTATTTGTAGTTTTTGAAACTGTTTCTTGAGTTGCTAAAAGAATGGAAAAAGAAAAAGTTTAAAAATAAAACGACGTTTTTAAGGGATTAAGAAAGGTTAAAAGATTAGATCAAAATCAAGAGATATTTCATTTTAAAATTTGTATTGTTTCTCAAGCGATTTTTTGATTATATTTTAAGAAAAAGTTACGTTTTGGGTTGGAATCGGTTGGAAACTAGTCTTTAATTTCTAAATTTAAATATTCGTTACTTTTATTTAAAGATGTTGACACTTTGAACCATATGATTAAAATTAAAACTTAAAATTAATTATATGTATTTGAATTTCAAAGTATTTTTCGAAGTCTTTTCCCTTAAAATATAATTAAAAAATTGCCTGAGACAATACAAACTTAAAAAAAAATATCTCTTGACTTTGACCTAGATAATAATCTTTTAAAACGGAGTATGCCATTGAATTCTACTACCAAAAAAGAAGTTTATGTGTCCCGGCGTTTTGGTGTGCCAGTTTTAGGTACTTACAGTGTTATCAATCAATATAACTTGTTAAACTCCTAGTTATCTTACAAATCAAGGATTTAAAAAAGATTCTTACAAATCAAACATTTTGGAGACAAAATCAAACAAATTGAAATACCTACTCCGCCAGTAAATGTATACCTTTTTCAATTTAAGATTATTTTTCGTTTTTCGTTATTACTAGGGCAAGGAAGTTTATCTAAATACATGTTACCCAAAGGTAATGCATATTTTGCTTTAAATACATATTTTACTACAAATGCATATTTTAAATTAAAAAAAAAAAACCTTATTTTTATACTTACTGCTTTCGTTGCATTTTAATTTCATATCCACATTAACAATATTTTTCAATTCCTTGCCGCAATCACCCCCAGCACCTTTACCAGAGGATACATCCTGTTTTTCCTGCTTAGCTTTGTTTTCTAATGCTTTGTCCTTATCTTCCTTAAATTGTTGATTATAATTTATCTCACCCTCGTTTTCATTAATGGTTTGCATAAATCCGGGAGCAGTTTCAGAAGTACTGGTGGGAGAATCTTTTTCTTCAGCAATGCGAGGTAACATTTCACCCGGTGCTGGTAAAGCTATGCCTCCGGAAGGAGTAGTAACCAATGAAGCTGCAGCAGCCCCAGATGGATCACAAATTAACAAAGATGATGATGATAAAGATTCCTCCAAATTTGAAGATGATAATAATTGTTGTTGCTGCTGCTGATCACACGATGTAGATACAACCAATGCTTGTTGCTGAAGCTGTTGTTGTTGGAATTGTGGGTGAGTGCTTAAAGGTGGCAACGACGGATTATTGTTTATGGCTTGTGTTGAAGAAGAAGTGGTAGCTGTTGTAGTAGTCGTTGGACGCCATACACTACCAATTACCCGTTGTGGCTGTTTAATGGGTGGTGAACAACATAATGGCGATATTAGAGTACATTTTGATTCTGCGCTTCTAGGATGTAAACGATCCGGTGATAAAGCACGACGCAGTAACGGCGATGAAGGTTCAGAAGACTTTGTGCGAACAAAACCGGTTTTTTTAGTACCAGCTGTAACAGTTTGTACTACTGGCAATGAACCACCAGGACTATAAGATTGTGTTGTATTAGAGGAACCCGGTTGATGGCCAATCAATGGAAACGCTAAAGGAGAAGGTGATCGTGTTGGCGAAGAGGGTAGTGGTGAAGGAGATGGTGTACGAGCCAATGGAGATAGGGGTATATGTCCTACAGATTTACGCCGATTGGGTATAGAGGCGGCCGAATTGGTGTGTAATGTTTTAACACCACCCGTTCCCGAAGTACACACTGTGGTGTTACCAGCACAACCAGTGTGCAATTTATGTTTTAGACCATGTAATGTTGACGGTCTTTGATAAAGTTGTGGTACTGCTGTGGGAGATACTATAAATAATAAAAAAAATTAATAAGTTTAAGTATTTTGAAGCTGAATTTTATATAAATTTCACCTGGTATCGTTCCCATAACACCTACTGGACCACCAGCAGTAGCAGCTCCCGTTACCGAACCGGCTATAGGCAACAATACCGTATTGGAGGTGCTAACAAAACCAATACCAGTATTATTGCCAGCTGAAGAAACACCACCACCAGCATTATTATTACCACCAGTCGGTGTATTGGGTGAAGATGATGAAGGTGATGTTGATTGTGATGAAGTGGCTGCAGATTGACAACAACTGCTGCTGTGATATGAAGAATCCAATGGAGATAAATTTCTACCAATAGCACCACCAACAATAGCTGAAGGGGTTGTTGGAGAGCTAATACCAGCAGCAATCTAAGTGAAATGAAATATACATTAACTAATCATTAAAAAATTTCAAGACATCAAAAAAACGCTTTATTTTAATAAAGAATGTCAACTAAAATATGTTTGTTGTATGTTTCCAGAAAATTTTAATCTACAAAAATCCCTCGATTTACACGGTAATTTTTTCCCCATTTCACTTTTATTATCGAGTAGTTATTTAGTAAAGCGCGGAAAGATATTAGTGTTTAATTTTTGAAATACGAGAGATTATTGCTTCTTATTAAATGTGATTTATTATACATATTTCTCAAAATGAATTTAGTTTAAGATATTTTAAAAGCACAAAATTTTTTGAATTACCAACGTTATGCCAAGTTCGCTTAAACCAACGTTTGGCCACTGTTAACCGATTGATAACAGTAGCCAACAGTTGGTTAAAGTGAGCTTGCCGCCGTTGCCATAATAATTCCAAAAATTTGGTGCTTTTAAAATAGCTTAAATTAAATTAATTGTTGTCTGTTTCATTTGTAACATATACCCTCCACGTATAAAAAAAATTGGTAAAACCAAATTAAATGCTTTTACTTGTTTTTTTTTTTAGCTTACCTGTTGTATTTCTGCCGAAGCTCTTTTACTGCTTATACGACGGAAAAGAGAAGTTTTTCTTTTTTTATCATGTTCTTTTTTCGTTTGTTTCTTTTGACGATTAACCCCCTTTTTTGCTAATTTACTTTGCATTAAATCACGTTTTCTACCACCACTTTGTATGCTTGTATGTTCCAATGGTGTAGCTCTCAAAGTGACATGCTCGCCACCACTTAATAGTAATTGTAACACTTGTGTATGAAATAGACCTTGAACAGTTTCACCATTAACATGGGTAATTAAATCGGCCGGTCTAAGGCCAGCTTCAAAAGCAGGACTGCCTTCATCAACAGCCATTACCAAATGATGCATAGTATAGAAATCGGTATCACCATAATAGACACGAATGGTATGAACAGTAAAACCAAAACCGCGAGGACCTCGACGTATAATTATTGGAGGTTTGAGATTAGTAACCAAAGGAGAAAGTTCACGACAGGGCGAAGTGTCACGAGAAGAGGCCGTGCTAGAACCACCACCGCCACCACCAGTAACACTACTGGGTGATTGTATACCAGCGGTAATATTGCATAATTGTTGAGCCAATTGAGAATTATCAACTGTAAAGGGAAATATGTATGATTATTATCGATTATAGAGAAATGTTCTTTTAATATCAAACTTACTTGCTGATGACATTAATGATAAACCTAATGCTGAGGCTGATTTTACTATTGACGAACGTGAACGATGATTTTTTACCCCAATATGTGAATCCATAGATTTTTGATGTTGCAAAGCCAATGGCGATTGTTCTCTGGTATTTTCAGCCGAAGATGAACCACCACTAATGGTTTCATCTTCAATAGATATCGAAAATCTTGGCAAAATATCACGAGCACAAACACCCTTACGTTTGCGTGCTATTTGAGGTGAAAAATCATCACTATCTGTTTGTGACGATTCGGGTGTACTACGGGCTGTTACAAGCGTAGCTAATTTATGATGAGTATCGGCAAGTCTGCGATCGGTGGTTATAGTTGAAATAGTAGAAATTGTTTTTGAATTTATTGTACTTGAGGTGGTAGTAGTGTTGGCTGTGTTATTGTTGTTACTAATTGTAGACGTTGAAGAGGAGTTGGATTGTGATAATGATGTTGATTTAGAGATGGTGGTTGGATGAGACAAGTCTACAGGAGCATTAACCATAGCTGCTGGTGGTGTAGCTGGTGTAGTTATTATTGCAGTAGTATTTGGTGGCATACTATGTCTATGATGTCTCTCGGGTTTAATGGGTTGCAATGCCAACATTTGAGAATTGTTAGCGGAACCGGATGGTTGATTTAAGAAATGATTTAACATACGTATATCATTGTCGTTACCAATGGTAACATTATGCAATAGTTCGGGTAAATAATCGGCATCTGGTGTTGAAGGAACTTTTAAACAACTTGTAGAAATCTGAAAATTTGCGCAAGAATCAAGAAAATGTTATAAAATAATTATGACAACAAAATTAAACAAATCACAAATTGAACAAAAATTTAAAAAACTCCAACAAATTTTAAAAAATTGCCAAAATTATAAAAAAATTATTCAATTCAAAAAAACGACAAAATTAAAAAAAAATAAGAAAAACGCAAAATTGCCAAGATTTAATAAAAAAAATACCAAAATTTAAAAAAAAAAAAAACTACAATTTAAAAAAAAAATCGCGGAAATTAAAAAATATAAATAAAAATGTTTTTCGTACATGGAAGTTTCAAATTTTATTTAGGAGATTTTTTAAATTTTAGCGATTTCTTTCAATATTTAGGTTTTTTTAAATTTTGTCAACTTTTTTTTAATTTTGGTAAATTTTTCAAATATTAGTGATTTTGTGTTCAAAATTTAGAGTTTTTTTTTATAATTTTAGCGAGTTTTGCCAATTTTTTTACGATTTTTTAATTTTGGCATTTAACCCATTAACGCCTACTGTCTCCATACACCTCGATTTTTACGATTTCAGTTTGGACGACGTTTCTCAGCAATTCAGAATGGTTTACTCTACAAACATCTCAGAATCCTGCCTTACGTACAGTCAATGGATTCCACCTCATGTCCAGTGAAGACCATCTACATAATGAAGTACAAATGATTTTGGCTAAAGAACACAATGAACTTCTAACTAAACCATATATTTTGTATTGCCACCAACCTCACCATCCAAATCATCAACTACTAACTCCTAGAAGAGTAACAAACGATCTGCGCTCTTATCTAAGAAGTATTGCCGACCATACTGCTAACCAAAAGCTCACTCAAGAAGCTTATAAATCCATATTGAATGTTGTGCTCGACGCATGCAGCAATCGCAAACCTAATATTGTACTTGGCGGCCGTCCTCCTCCCATTGCGGGCTCTGAACAACAACTCTATAAAAATGCCAGATGCACGCTAGCACAGCTTCGCTCTGGCTGGTACCGATTGTTAAATAACTACAAATTACGTATTGATTAAACTATTGCAAATGTATACCCAAACTGCGGACATGGACCACACGACATTTCACATCTATTTAGATGTCCTAACAATCCTACCTACCTCAGACCAGTGTCACTATGGACTCACCCAATCGAAGCTGCCCGCTTCCTGGACTTGGATACTCAGGGCACTGTATTGAATATTTAATTATTTAAATAAACATTTCATTATAACCAACAATTTAAAATCACATATTTCGCTTTTTACAACAACAACTGGCAAAAAAACCAGATGTTTGCTAGACCAGAATATGCTATAGGTTTTAGTCTTGCATATAAATAGAAGTCTTGCATATTTTAATTGCATGTATTTTGTTGTTGTGGTCTTGCATACTATAGCATTTATACAAGGTCTGCAAGAGTAGTTTGCTACCAATAGTGAACACCGCTTATAGATTTTGAGAAATTTTTACTATAAAATAAACTTTGTGTTTCAAGATTTTTTTACTGCAGAAAAACTTTAAAGGAATTTTTTATATGCAAACACTCAGATTTGAAGACTTTAAAACTCACCTCTATCTTTCTTAGTTGCGGTGTATTTAAAACCTTATTCACCATATGTTGTGTTAAAATATTATGCGAACTTGGAGAAGCCAAAGGCGCTGCAATTTTACGACATTTAGCCACTGAATCTACAGTATTTGTTGGTGATGAAGTACTTTCAGTAACTTGTAATTTAGTTTCAGCTAAGGCAGTCACAGTAGCAGCCATAGCGTTATTAAGAGTTGATGTAGAGGTGATAGAAGAAGTTATTGATGTGGTAGAGGCCACGCGAGACCAAGAATAATGTTGTTTACGATATTGGGGAGTATATGAAGAGAACGAACCAAATACGGGTGTATCATCGGTATCATCTGTATCTTCACCACCTAAATCATGATTATACCGATCCATACGTGCTAAAATTGTAAAATATATTTCAAATTTTTAGTTTTTAAATGTTATTTTACTCCAAACTTACTGTCAAAATAACTAGTATCATCTTCATTCGATAATTGTGGTACAAATTCAGCTTTTGTCTTAACAAAGAATTCCAATCTAAACCTTCAAAGTAGAAGTGTTCCTTAACTTCTAATGCCCCAGCTTGTGTACCCAAACGATCACGAGGATTTTGTTGCAATAGTTGGGTTATAATATCTTTAGCTTCTGATTGCACAGGCCAATCATCATTATCCGGCCATTCGATATCATCATTAACAGTATGAGCAAATAACTCTTCGGCAGTTTCTCCAAAAAATGGTACACAACCAATTAAAAACTCATACAAAATAATACCCATAGACCACCAATCTACAGGTTTACCATAACCTTGACGTAATATCACTTCGGGTGCTATATATTCGGGAGTACCATAGACCTGATAGAGACAAATTAAAGGCATTAAAAAATTTTAAGATTCTAAGTACTTTTTCCAGATTCTTATATTCTAAGAACTTTTTTCATTGAACACATTTTAAGATTTTGACTTTTTCTGTTAGAAAAATTCTTAGATTTTAAAGACATTTTTACTATAGAAAATTTGTTTGATTTTGTGAACTTCTCCGAGGAAAAAATCTCAGAATTTGACGATTTAGATTAAGATTTTGAGGATTTTTTTCTTTAAGAATATTTTCTAAATTTTTCAATAGAAAAATTCTTAGATTCAAATGATTTTTACCTTTAGAAAAATTCGGAGATCTTCTGAGATTATGTATGCAAGAACAAAAACACCGTGTATTGAATAAAACTAGTTTTAATCACAACAAAACTCGACCTGACGATAGATCAGTGCGCTAAAGCCCTCTGTCTAACGTGTAGTGCGAGTGCGAGTGCATGTGGCATTAGAAATCAGTTTATCTATACCACGGTCAGTGATTGCACAGAAAATTTCATATAGACGCAATCGAACAAATTAAAACATAACAAATATTACATTAAAAAAAAAAACAGGGTCACTGACGAAGGTTCAATACCAGAAACTGCGCAGTCTGATTCAGAAAATTGAAAATTTACAATGTAGTTATGATTTTTAGAAAATACACTCATTCTTCTCTACCACGCCTTTGACATTTATACTTACTTGTTTATCTGAAAATTGTCTAGTTTCCGAATCAATATAACCTTCATAAAGATTTGTAGCCAATGACATTAAACCCATTTTCGATAAACCAAAATCTGTTAATTTGATATGACCCAATGCCGTGATTAACAAATTATCCGGCTTTAAATCACGATGCACTATACCATAACTATGTAAGTACTCTACGGCCAAAACAGTTTCAGCAAAATAGAAACGTGCCATATCAGCTGGTAAAGGACCAATATTTTTGAGTAGAGTAGCACAATCACCACCCTCAACATATTCCATGACAAGACATAAATGTTTTTTCGTTTCAAACGAACAATACATACTAACAACAAAAGGATTATCGGCAAATGATAAAATATCACGTTCGGCGAAAACTTGTTCCACCTGATTGCGGAGTATGAGATTATTTTTGTTGATTTTTTTCATGGCAAAACGTTGACGTGTTGTCTTGTGTTTTACCAAATAAACAGCACCATAAGCACCATTTGAGATCAATTTAACAATATCGAAATCTTGTTCATTGGGTATAGGTTGGGGTGGAGATGATTGCTGCTGCTGTTGTTGGGTAGCAGCTACGGGTAAAGGTGATTGTACGGTATTGTGAGTTTGTAGTGCTGATTGTTCTTGACATGTAGCTAATTGCATTTTTTGTTGTTGTTGATTAATGTGCGCTGCAAATGAGGGCATATTATCTGTACTTGCTACTGGTGTTTGTGGCGGTTGCATTGGCATGGGTGGATGTGGCGTTGCGGTACCACTATTAGCTAATAAATTTAATTCAGCATTAGGATTTAAAGTAGCTGAAACACAAGTTAAAGGTGAACTTAATAATAGAGAACATGGTGTTCCAGAATCATTAAATAATGATGTATTATTGACTGCTGCTGCTGTTGCCCCTGAACCGTCTTTAGTATCACACGCTTCTCTGGTCTCCTTGGCCTCCTGTTGCATTTCTGCTATAGGATCTCGATTAAGACCTAGCTTATGTATTATATACTGCGGTATATCTGCCTTTATACCCTGTATAGCTTTAGCCTGACCTTCTGCAGCCTCTAATAAATGATAAAATTCTTCTGGATCAAATTCCAAGCACTCTAATAAACGAGCCGGTCTTGATATTATCAATAACAGTTTTTTAATTACACCCGCCAATTCTACTGCTGCCTCGGGACTTTTCTCTTTAGTTTCCAGTAAAAGACGTTCTAAATTTTCACTCATTTCGTAGAAATATCTGGATGTTATTAATTTAGCCTCTGATTTATTTAAACAATCTCTAGCCATTTCTAATACCTGATGATGTACAAATCTCACTATGGGTTGAGAGTCTCTAAAACTATTGCATACCGCCGATTTATTTTCATTGATGAAATGTTTTAAACGTTCTTCCATTTGTTGAGTAGCTTTCGGAAATCTTTCTTTGTATAAAGTATTCATTATAGCAATTTCATTATCTATAGCTGGACTGCGAGATGGACTTGATAGTGATCTTGATCTGGGTCTATGAAAAGGAGAAATTCTGCCACTACTTGAATTGCTGGTATTATTGTTATTTAAACTCGAGGAATTAGAATTGTTATTATTATTTTGCGATTGCTGTTGAGGATTTTGTTGATTAGTTCCATTACCACTACAAACCATACTAATGTCAGCACAACAATTTTGACAACTTCTATATAGGGCATTATGTATAAATCCAGCTGGTGGTATTGTTGTTGGCACATGTTGTTGTTGTTTAAATTGTTTAGGACTATTTTGTCCCGGGACGGTAGTTTTATTCGTTGTTGTTGTTGGATTATTAATTAAAGCACAATGTTTCATACAATGAGGACGATTTGTGTGTGCAGCTATGGCTTGTTGTTGCTGTTGCATATGTTCAGCACAACAATTAATAATGCTATTAGGATTTCCGTTATCACCAATTAAAACATGCAATTCTTCATGACCGGATATATTTTGTAATTGATGTAAAGCCTCTTGGCTAGAACATTGACTCTGAAAAAAAAGGAAAAGAGAAAAATTGATCACATTTGATTTAAAATTTGACAAACATAATTTTTTTATGAGAAAATTTCGTACTTTAAAAAATTTATAAAAAGCAAAATTATTTAAAATTCGTATTTGCAATAACAAAATGTTCATCACTTTATTTTTTATTTAATAAATATCTTTATTATTCAAGGAGTATGAACAACAACAAACATATATTCACTCAAGTCAACGTAACTAAGTTATTATTGCCAAATTTGCTGTAGATAATTTGTGTTGTAAATAACGGTGTGCTCTCCGTTATTCGTTATAGATTATGAAATGCTTTTCGACTTTTGAAATATATAATTTTTTTCAATAATCGAGCTTGAGGTTACTTTCTTTTTTATATCTGTACTTTTTTATATCTGTAATTTTTGGTTTGAACAAACATATGTTCAAACCAAAAATTATTGCCGCTGTCCTCCACTCATGTCAACGCTACATTCTAAATAGCACGTCGACTTGTTGCTAGCGAAAAAAACATGATTTAGCGGTATTAAACATGATTAGCTTTTAAGTTAGCCTTGACAAAAGACGTGAACAACAGACGTTGTTTTACTCTGTCAACATTTACGTCCCGGAAAATTATAAATTAATCCGCTAGGAAATACAATTTGTTAATAAAATCTTTAAAATATTCCTCCTATTTTTTATTTTGTTTTTGACATTACTCCATTCTTAGTGGTGTAGGGTATAAAAAGTTTTGTCACAGCCAGATTTGATGCCCTTACTTGTATTTAACCAATTTTTTCCCACATGTCTTTGAAAACACGTAACGTTTTTAAGAGCCTATAAACTTTAATAGGAAGGCTATATAAGAGAGAAATAAAAAACATGTAAATGTTTGAAAACTTGACTACAAACGTAATTTAAAAAAATTTTAAATTTGTAATTCCATGGTTGCCATATAAATGATTTGAAAAAAAAAAACAATTTTAAACTTTTTTTAATGCACTTTTCTCAAAAAATATTTAAAAGTGATTTATTGGTATCGATAAAGACCTACAAACATTTTTTTCGAAACATTTTTTGTTGACCGTGTACTTTTCAATCAAAAATTGACTGATTGAATCAAGATTTTTCCATTTTTGTAAAAATGAAAGTATGAAGAAAATTAATCCGTTTTGTTTTTAATATAGAAAATGAGATCATAGATTAATGAGCTATTTTCTCTCATACAGCAAATGCGCGTATAAGTTTGAGTAACCAATAATCAGTTTTTTTGCACTTTTTTATAGATATTTGACTTATTAAAAAAATAAAAATTAAATTTTAAAAAATATTAACCATTAAGTGCGTTCAAAGAGTCAACGTTTCAATTTAAATTAATTATACCACCACTAGGGGGCGCGATTATGCTATACAGTTTACTAAAAATGTTTACCGGGAAACCAACTAGCCTATCTTTCTAAAAAGTTTTGTCAAAAAGTTAGCACGGAATCTATGTTAAGAAAAATTGAGCATTTTCGAAAAAGTTTAGTTTTGGCAACTAGTTCATTTCTCGTTTTGGTCTAGTTCAAAGGTGACAAGACTTTTTTCATTGCGTGCCAAAATCCGATATATTTTGTTGGAAAAAAAGTTTTGCGTGCCACTTTTTTAAAAGCCATTTTCTAGCGTAATCTATAAAATTTTGTGAATTTGTTCTTTTAAAAATGTCATTACCAGAGAAAAAGAATTTGTCATATTTGCTTTTTTTTTTTTTAATTTTGTAATTTTTGTGCGTTCGTGTAAATTTTTATTAAGAAATTATTATATTTTTTCAACCTTGTTGTTTTTTAAGTGTTTTTTTTTCGAGCCTTTTATACTTTTGTTTATCTCCAGTCTTTACAATTGCAATTTTATTGCAAAATTCAAAATATTTTGTTAACTTTTCTGCTAGTGTTTATAGGTATGTAATTATATTTAAGACTTTTTTAAACTTTTTGATAATTTCGCCGATTTAAAAATGACTACATATTTTGAAAAATTCATTATTCTTACCGATAAATTTGAACTTCCTGGTGTAGTACCATATCCTGACGATGGCAATGAAGCCACCGACCATCTTCTACTACCATCTCCCCGACATGTTGCTATACGTTTAATCGGAGCAAATGCAAATTGCATAGGTGAATTAATGCGTGGTGAATCAGCCGGACTGGTTGAATAGGGTGAATGAGATCTTGAATTGGCCGCTGCTGCAGCAGAAGCTGCCGCTCCTATGCCACCGGTAACCAAACTCAAACGATGATGAGCTACACCACTTGAAGCTCCACTGCCACGCATAACAACACCATGTAAATGATGTTTACCAATTCCTAGACCAGCACAACTACCAGAACGTGATATATTTAGGGAAATCGAGGAGTTAGATGCAATATTGGCTGTAGGTGTTGAAGAAGAAGCGTGAGTGGTATTATTGCATGATGATGAGGAGGGTGATTGGGTGAGAGCGTTTGGAACCGCTGTAGTCATACAGATACTATTATCACGTTCACGAAATGAACTGCCTGTTAGACAGGGTGCAGATTTGCCCAATGATGTATTACGCATACGTACTAAATTTGAAGAATCTGGAAATAAATTAAATTTAAAGAAAATTTTAATTTTTGTAAGAATATTAAACAAAAATTTAATTCATTTTAGGGCGAAAAACTTTTCTAAAAGCAACCAGAGTTTTACATTAAACATAGATATTTCCATATAAGTTTGACATTCTCAACTATGTTTAAGCTAAAACCTTTGGTTAATTTGAGATAAGTAAGCAGGTCTTAACTTAAGAAGTTGTTAATAATTCCACTTACCATTACTTGATGATCTCATTGAGTAGGCATGTTGTTGATAGGATATTTTACGCAATAGAGCACCATAACCCCTAGCTGGCAATGATATAGAACTTCCCGATAAGCCACCCGAAGAGGATTTAGTCAAATTCATATTACGCAACAATGACTGTGATGAAGACATTGATGAATCATTTTTTGGTGAAGAACCCAACATTTCAAACCCCGTTGAAGATTTCGTTGTGGTACCATCATGAGTATTATTACCACTACCTACGCTGCCAACACTGCCATTACTATGATTACTACCACCACCACCGGCAGCACCTCCCGATTCTTGATCAGAATCTTCAAATATTAATACTCTAGCTGAATAGCTTGATTGCGGACGTATACGTGTTATAGAACCAGATTTAATGTGCCTCTTAGCCACTGGACTACTCGAAGCAGAATTGGATTTATTAAAACTGCCACTAGCTCCTTTGTTACTACTATTACTATGATTTGGACTTAAAGAGGTATTGATGGTAGTTATGGTATCATCGTGGAAAACATTTGAGGTTTCCGTGTCAGCCAAACCACTTAAGTCTGCCGTTGCATTAGCATCCGGATCTTTCTTTTGTGGTGTAGAGGTGGATATTTTATTAATAGCTAAGGGTGAGACAGCTGTAGTAGTAGTAGTAGCTCTAGTAGAGGTGGTAATTGTTGTTGATGCAGTCGTAGACATATTGGTTGTTATTTTGTTTAAATTTCGTAAACAGTATTTTGTTTTAACAATTCTTTAGCATTTTTATATTATTTTTGCCTTTTTTCAACCTGATGCTAATATTTTTTACAATGAATTCAATTCCTTTTTGTGTTGTTTTATGTAGTATACTACTATTGCTGTTATTAATAATAATCCACAAAGTTAAATTTGGCAATTTAACTATAATTAGTTTATTTAAAACTAGAACTTTTGATTTCGTTCTTAACAAAAGCTCATTATTTAAATTAAAAAGTTTGTTTGGAATGAATGTCCTTACAATTTTTTTTTATTATTTTCTTATTTATTTGATAAATATTCAGGCTATATATACTGTTTGTTGTAAGATGTTATTTTGTATTGAAAACTTGTAATTGTTATCCAATATGTTTAAATTTTTCATCAACCATAAATGTAACCTGTAAATATGGGAACACATTATAGAATATTTAATTAACAAACCTAAAGTTTTAAATATTTTTAGAAAGTGCGCTAATATTAGATTATATAAAAAGAAATAATTTTTAATTTAGTAATTTTTTGTTCGTAATTGTAGTAATTAAGGTTTTTTTTTGTAAATGGAATAAAACAGGGAACGAATAGAATCCCACCAAAAATTAGTTTTCTTCTAATCTGGCATTTTTATCGGTGAATTTAACATTGGCTTGTCATAGAAGGGAATCATTCCAAATATTATTCTTTGGAAGTTTTTCTGCCTAAACAACTTCTAAACTTCTTAGTTTTGAAACATTCTGGCATGTGATGAAAAGCTGTCGATTTTGATTTCGAGTGATTTGGTTAAAGAACAAAATTTAAAAAGCGAATAAAAAGAATAAAAACGATTAAAATTAAAATAAATAAAAAAATAAATAAAATGATTGATATAATTTTTATTGTTAATAAAAATTATGATTTATTCGACCTTTATTGTGCAATGAAAATTAAGTTATTCATAAATCATAATTTTTATTAACAATAAAAATTATATCAATCATTTGTAAAAAGACATAGTATGGTCTTAGTTTGTTAGTTCCCCTTTAAATAAAATGGGAAACATGAACGAAAAATGTGTATTGTAATCTACCAAAGGTGGGTACTACACAAAAACATAAAGTATTTCAATTTGTTTTTTGATTATTATTGGTAACTTCAAATACTTCTCATTTTGTTAGAAAAATGAGTTATATTAAGCATTATGATGTTACCACTCTTCTAAATTGTTCTGATGATGGGGAACTAGAAACTCCCCGAAATAGATCTATCAACAAATTCTCGGAGGTGTGGTCAAAGAATAAATTGAAAAACTAAAAAAATTCTATAATTTATTTACTAGGACAATATTCTGGTAAATAAATGTAGAATACGACCTCGAACTTGAATAACTTCATTTTCATTAAAATAAATAAAAAATAAAATTATTTTTAATCGCTTCAGATGAATCCGGAATAGAAATTTACATCTTTAGATCTTTTAAGTGAAAAAAAAACCGGAGTAAAATTTATAAAACGATAGATTTTATTTTTTTTGAAAATTACTAAAATTAGTATTCTACAAAATTTAATTAACATCTTTATGTTCTTTCATACATCTCTATAATTATAAAATCAATTTTTATCATTTATTTATTAAATACAATAATTTATATGCACAATGGGAAATTGAACATGTGTTTTATTACTGTAAGTATCTGTCCATTTTATTTCATTGTATCCATAAATGTTTTATTTAAATGTGATTTAATTGTCAACCTATACTTTTTCTTTATAGGGGTCGCGTTTTTATTGTAATGTGGTTGGCTTGGTTTATTATTCGTTTGATTGATTATAAATCCCAGCTACAAAGAACGTCGCGTGAGGGGCCATTTCATTTAAGATTAACAAAAACATTGCATTGTTTTCTTTTTTTGTCGATATGTATGTATTTTTATTGTATTAATAAATTGATAAGTGATATTTAAATTAGAAGGTTAATCATTTTAATATCTTATTATATATTTTATTGATTTTATATAGTATTGATTTTTTTTTAATACATATTAATAATTTGACTTATTTAAGATTAAACTGTTTAGTATTTGTTGAAACATTTCATAATAATTTTACTATTTGGACTTTGGGTTGACCTACAGGCTCTGAGACTATCAGGCTAGGTATTTCTAGGTATCGATAAAAAGCTACATCTCTCTGGTATCGATCACAACTAGGTTGTAAAAATCACTCAGCAAGCTTTCCTTTAATAGCATAAAATAAAAATGTGACCTATGTCAACCATAGGTCGTCCAAGGGTTTTCAGGAATATAAATCTTTACAAAATTATCTTTCATTTGAGTATAATCCTGTCTTTGATTGTTTCATGATATCTTACCGGTATTGCAAGGAACATTTGCATGTTTGTTTTATCTATATAAATTGTAAACTAAACATTCTATTTAAATTTAGTACAAAAATTTGTTCATTGGAATGTCTAGTGTATGCACAATAAAAATTAAACATTTTTTAACATGAATAAGTTAATAAGAATAAAACTAAAAAAATTAAATTTTCAACTTGCAGTACCAGAGCGATATCCTGATACAAACACCGACATGATTATACTAAAATTAAAGATAATTTCTTAAAAAACATTTAATATCTTAAAGACAAAAAGTTATTTCGGCAAATGTTTCTTAATCAAGTTAAGAATGGCTGACGAAATTCGTTTCCTTTTCGACTAAACCAAGTTTAACTGACATACAACAAACTCGGACCAAGCTTTGTTAATAAGGCGTGTATTGATACATAATAATATGTTTAGTTCAATTTTTTTTTTTTTTTTACATACTTTATACTTAAACTATTATAAACACTAGTTAACAATAACAATTTTATATACAATGTCTCATAATCGAGCTCTCAAGTATTATTTATATAATAATAATTTGGTTTTTACAAATTGGTTATAATTTTTTTTTTTTTAATCTTATTTACAATAAATAAATATATATCACCAGCTTTTTTGCAATGAAAATGAGTTTAAAAAAACATTGCATATATATTATGGAGTGGGTTAAGAAGGGCTAGTGTCAAGGGATAAAAAGAAGGAAAATTATACTGTTTATTCAGAAAACCACCAAAAGTTTTTCGTATTAGATTTTTGTGTAAATCTAAAATCTTTAATTGATATGCTAGTGCTATATCTCATATTTAAATGTTCTGAATTAATATTTCCAGTTTTCATATTGGCACGTCTATAGTTATGGTAAAAAAACCGGGATGCCATTTTCGTTTTGAATAATTTTTTTGTTATCAAGGTAAACAAAAGCCTCAGGTGATACAAATCCCTTTTCCAAGGAATCAATTATATATTCATAATTTGTGTAATATGGTGCCATTATATTATTATTTTCTATACATTGGCTACACCTTAATATATTATTTCTGATAAGGTTTATTATAAAATTATCTATTCTTATTATATTAGCATTATTATACAATTTCTTATTAGATATGTATTTTAGATATTCGCTTTGTGGAGACCTGTATAATGATGTACATGCTCTTAAACATTTTCTTTCAAATACTCTAATCTTTTCCATGTTTGAAGGAGATATATTGAACCAAATTGGGCAACCATATGTTAGTATAGGTCTAATAAGGGATTGATACATTATAATTTTAATCTTAGGTTTAATGTATTTTGAATGAAATAATGGTCTATATAAAGAATGCTTTTCTTGCCTTTATAAGTAGTTCCTTGACATGGTGGTTAAAATACAAAAATTTGCCCAAGTATATACCTAAATATTTTACTACTTCCTTATTTGGAATGCTACAATTTGATAAATTTGATTTTATTCCAAACTGTTTAAAGTTTTTCCTTATGTTTGAGTTATATTTATCAACTGGTGGTCTAAAAAGAATGGTTTCGCATTTTTGTGCGTTGATTTTCATGTTCCAATTAATTGTATGATGTTCAACTAAGTTGTAGATGTTTTGAAGATTCATATTTTCATATGATATTATCTACTTTGTTTATCAGATCTAAAATGTATAAATTGAAAAGAATAGGAGAATTTACGGTTCCTTGTTGTAATCCCTTAACAATCTTAAAAGATTTTGAGCTTTTCGAGTTTTGATAATAAACCATGAAGTCTTTTTGATGTTTAGTTCAAATTTAAAGTGAAATTGCACAAAAAATATACGCAAAATGCGCCAATTCAGTATAGTTGTCTAAAAACAACCAATACTGTTAAAAGATATTAATTTAATTTTTAAAAAATCGTTTACATAAAGAGTTTTTCTTGTGCCAAAAAATATTTGGAATTTTTTTTCCATAATGCTATTATTTTTTGTGATTTTTTGTTTAAGTACATGCGTAGTTAGTAGTACATGTTCGCAGATCCATTTTTTTTTATATCGCGTATATTATTTAATTTTCTTTCTTACAACAACTTGTATCTTTCTCACTTATGGTAATTGTACTAAAGATTTGCATTTTTTTGTATTAAATCGTACATTTTGTTTTGTTTTAATTATGAGTGGGTAGTGTGAGTGACACACAAATGTCTTATTATTTCATTTTATTGTTATTGGATGCTGGTTAGGCTGGCTGGCTAACTGACTGACTGACTGACTGGCAGCGTGTATTACTCATTGATCACTTAAGGAATTCCTTTACTCATCAATAATATTAATATTAATGAATTTCCCGTACTGTTTGTTTAAATTTTTGCGTTCAATTTTACATTTAGTACTATTCGTACTAAGAATTTTTTTAAACTTTTCACATTAAATAGAAAAACAGAAATATTTTAATCACTTGTTTTTTTGTTATTTCGATACGAGTTGTTCATTTATCTACTGTCTAGATTAAATGCAGAGTAGTGCAAATAAAAAATTGTATATTTAAATTTAGTATTACAACACAAAAGGTATAAAAATAATAATATAAACAAACAAATGTTTATATGTATGTATATTTATGTCAACGACGATAACGCCAACGAAGACATGCTATTGCGAAAACCAAAAGAGATAGGGCAAAACGGACAAATTTTTTCATATTGTGAATTGCTATCACATTTCAATATTTAACTGGTTTTGCCGCATATGCTGAGGCAGTCAAAAAAACTTAATAGCTAACTTTACACAAAATTTATATTTTAGTAAAAAAGAATGGTACTTTGATATTTGGTGCTTTTAAGAGTATAAAATCTTGTCTTTAATTTGAGCCATTACATTTTAATTTTGGACTATTTGTTCAAAAGTTATGGTCAAATTAGTTTTGCATATTTTGAAATTAATGAACCAGTTAAGAGATTAAATTCAGCCAGGACCGGGTGAAATCTCGAAACGCATCACATCAACAATATTTTTATGAAATAGTTTCATCAATATTTATGAAATATTTCATTACACGAAGAACTATGGTTTTTATTATATTTATGAAGGTTTTTGTAAATACTATGAAGCTTTTTCTTTTAGTGCATACTTATCGTCCAAAAAATAAGGTCTTTCTTACAGATTTCCTCTTTACTAAAGGTACAAGATTTCCGAATTCGAATTTTTTTCGAATCTAGTTACGCGGTAACCCCCCCCCCCCGCACATGCGTTTGTATCGAATTCCCGACCGACTCAGCATATAAACCAAGGGTGCCCAAGCCCTATGCGCTTCGTGCTCATTTGTTTTTGTAAAAACACTTAGCTATAGGCTGTGTGTTTTAATACACACATAGAGCACTCAGCACTAGCAATACGAAATACACAAACAACTTTGTCTTATTAGTTTTTCTTGTCGTTCTTCACTGTATATACGCAAGTGCAAAGCAACAACACTTTCGTATGCTTTGCTGATAAACATTGAAATATTTTTTTCTTTGTATGTATTGGTTTTTACAACAAAAAATATTGAATAAAAATTAGTTTTTCTTTAAATTTATTGGTGTTTGCTCTTCCATAAGGAACTCTTGGGCACTCCTGATATAAACGAACATAAATCTGCCAACTAGTTTTCCATGATCCCAATATGTTCAATATTGAATGTTGGATCCATATAAAGTTCTACACCTCGCAGTTTTATCGATTGTATAGACCTCTGCCTAGAAAATGCTACATTCGAATGTTCCTCTAAATAGATCCCCGACCTTGTATATATCTTAATCTTTAAACCGTTCGAGAAAACCGACTAAAACTACAGTCCTCCCTGGTTCGCAAACGTTCCAAAAAGAGGAAAAATTACTCCTTTTGTAGAGTGCCTCTCATCGCCATTTTTTTAGCTGCACCATCACCCATAATCGAGTTTATCGCCTTTTCCTCCAGCGTGGTTAACTAAGGTTTTCTGTGGATAAATGTCCGTACCTCCGAGAGCATCAATGATATACATATTTGCGTCATACGTTTATGAAGAATGAAAATACATATTCATAGCCAAAGCATCCTCAATAGTGCCAAGTGCTGTTTCCCAAACCTTCCTTTGGGGTATGCATATTGGGCTCAGCTGAAATTATTCGTCGTGAGGATACCTTTTACCTTTCCAGAGTTTCCAATTGGAACGACCTTTCGTTTAGACTAAAAAAAAAGTCAGTAAAGTCAGCAAAAGTTTTGGAGGGAGGATTTAGCATTAGCAATTATTCTGCAAGGATCCTCTCAGCAAAAATGTTACTGACTTTACTGACTTTTTTTTAGTGTAGTACTTAGAGTATTTGGGTATAAAGATCACCCTTTCCCTATTCCGATGGTATGCACCTTGATGGCAGGCTACCAGTAGAATACATGACATACCGAGACTGATTTGCAGGTCTTATAGATCTCCAAAATATGCAAATTTTTTTATAGAGAAATGCAAAAATGGGGTTATTTGCAACTCACTGTTTAAATCTTTCAAGTTATATTTTGGCCGCTAGTTGTGTTTCTACTGCATTTTCAAAATTTATCGAAATTTGAGTGTTTGTTGCTCTGAAGTATTTTCCTCTTAGCATTATGTGTGCGTTTGATAATTTGTACAAGTTTTTTTTTATTAATTTTCTTTATGTACTACAAAGTGTATACAACGACAACTAGACGATCTCTGATAAATTTACCAAATAAAAATAATTTGCTGTTTTAATTATCATGTGAGTTTATTTTGGGCTGCCAGTTTAAGTAAGTAAGTAAAATAGAAAAAATATTGAAGAAGCAAAACAAATATTAAACTAATCGAATATCTATAAGTTTTTACTTTAAAAATTAAAAAAAAAAATATAACATCAAATAGTTTGTTGGTGTGCTCGAATTCTCGTGTTGGTATTTTGAAAATGTCAACAAATTCCTCCAAGTAAATTTTTTATTTTATTTTGTAAAGGTTGTTCGTTAGCTGGGTGTTATTTATCAGTGTACAGTGGGCTATTGGGTTTGGATTTCAATAAAATTATGTAACCGTAGTTAAACGAGCTTAAGCTTTGGCGATGAACCACACAAGCAAATCAGAAGTATATTGATTTCTTACAAGGAGAGTCTCCAAGAGTTTTCTCCTATCTTGAAAAAATTCTGATATGTAAAATAGGATAATTTTTTATCCCAATTTTTAACCACTAAACTTGAGATTGGGCGCTAAAAAATATGTATTCCTTATTTTGTTCTTCTCTATCATATACATTAAACAAATTATTGTTCCAGGGTTGCCATATAATCATTAAAAAACAATTTTTAACATTTTTTCATAGCTTTTATTTGAAAACTTATTAATTTGTAGAAAGAAGTCCGGTGTTATAAATGTGAAATGTTAATTTGGTTAAGGACGTATGGGAAAATTTTTTGTGTGCGAAAATTTGATTGTTCAATATCGTAAATAATGAGCTTCTTCTTTTAATCCATTAACGCACACTGTCCCCATATGAGGACACCTAAATTTTTTGCGATTTTCTCTGAACTATTTGTTTAATAATTTAAGTAAAATTATTTTCTAAAAGCCATTTAGATCAAGAAATAAAAGATTTTCTAATCACATAATTTCTTCACCATCATCATTAAATTCACATCATTTAACAACAAATGAAAAAATTAAAATTTAGAAAAAATTTTTGGCAAAGAAAAAATTTTAATTTTTAAATTTTTTGGTAATATTGATATGATATCGCACTTGATCAACAAGAGGGTATTAACTCAAAATTTTTAAAATATCACTTTTTTCAAGAAATCAACTAACAACATCAATATCTATCTATTGTAAAAATTTCAACGTATTCCGATTACTCTTTCATCTCGAAAACCACTTTTGAGACCATTTTCATGATAATGTAGTGATTACCTTTATTTCAACAAAAAGATATTATTTCGAGTTAATACAAAAGTTTAAATATAAATGAATCGTATATTTTCATAAAAAGGGTATTATTTTGATTTGAGCCTTTATTTATGTTAAAAATGATCAAACCGTTTTATTTATATTTGGTTGTATTTTGAGTTGATACTGTTTTGTTGATAAAATTTGTTTTATTCTATAAATTTAAATCGATAAAATTTCAAAAAAATGGTATTAACTCAAAAAATTGATTTTTTTTGCAATGAGTGATAAAATTTAAAACAAAAACAATGTATATATATATTCAAATGGAATTTGCTTATTATGATATGTTTGAATTTTTTAATTCTGTTAAAATGTGGCCATAAACAGTTTTTTGACTCTACTGAAAATTTTAAAATTTTGAGTTAATACCCTCTTGTTGATCAAGTGCGATATGTATTATTAATATTTCTTATTTGTTCAGGCATTAATTTTAAACCTCATCAATCAAGTTTTACAGTACCAAATTTCGAATCGGTATGTTTCACTTTTTGTTGCTTGCAAATTTACAACTTTTTCAATTTTTATTTCACTTTATCCTATTTCACGCCTTTGCTTATCATATAAATACATTTACACTTAATTCTCTTCAGCAGATTTCATTTGGGCGTTAATGTGTAAACAAACTAAAAAGTTTTAAAAATTGACCAGCCATTGTTGCCAAATTACAGTTTAAAAAATTGTCTATAAACACCTAGATTTTTAAAAATCGTGGAAACCCGATAGATCAAATAGTGTACATTATTTTGATAGATATTTGATTTGACAATCAATAAAAATTTTAATTTTCAAACAATCTCCACCCTCCAAAGTGTTAAAATTTAAATTTCAATAAGAACAATATTTTGAGTATTCGGCATATCTTTATAACAGATTTCTTCATACAATCTCAGCCCCCAAAGTGTTAAAATTTAAATTTCAATAAGAACAATTTTTTGAGTATTCGGCACATATTTATAACAGATTTCGTCATATTCCCACGGGATAGATGAGTGGTACAAAATGGTTTAAAAATATTTGTTAAATTGGTAATAAATTATTATAACATAACTACGATGCAACACATTGAGGCCTTATGATAGGTCTCGAAGTCCATTATCAAAACTTAAGACTCTCAAAAACTTTGCCTACGTATATTAAAAATATTATTGAAATCCAACTGGCCTCTTAGAAATGTCAAAATGATTTCCTTACTATTATGTATTTTTTGCCCCACTGTGCAGTAGCAGTAGTAGATTAATATCTAGTGAAGTATTCACAGCACTATTACGAATAGGTAAGCAGATATATAGGTTTTCTTTGTGCGAATATTATAAATTTAAACAATTTTATTTACATTAAAAAAGAGATAATTACTAAAGTTGATAATAAAAAAAAATAACAAAGTAATGAATGTATGCATGAGTGTACTTGTAAGTTTGTCTATTTATAAAATACAAAAGGGTCTGTGGTTTAATTTGTTGTTTTGCAATAAAAAGAAGCCACTAAACCATAATTAAAAAGTAAGTTTTTACTGAAACCCCCCATTTTAAAATAATGAGTTATAGATTTATTACAGAATCAAAATAATTTAATGATCTGATAAGGAATATAAATTACAAGTAATATAATTGTTAAACTCAAAAGCTGTGGGACTTCAACAAAAATTTTAATAAAAATCCTTGCAAAACAATTTGCTTCGTATAGGCAAACTTTCTAATACAATAAAGTTTTCAGAAGGAATGTATTAAACCAAATAAAGAAAGCTGTTTTTTTTTACCTAACATTCGAAATCTAGTTTAAACTAGATTAATAAATTTAGTTCATGATACACGAATACTCTTCCATAAGATCGAAATCTAGTTTAATTTAAAAAATGTAAAAAATTTTATGCATTTACTGAAAAACTAATAAGTTTCATGCTAATAATGAAACTTTGCATTCATATTAAAAGAATTTTGTTAGGTGAAGAAAATTTGTTTTTATTTATTGGCTGAAATCTTTCTATGTGTAATTGTAACTACAAATATCTCGGCAAATGGCAATAATAAATACATACACGGAAAAGTAATTTAATAGTAAAATTTGCGTTTCCTGGTAAAAATCAGTTTATAGATTACATTACTTAAAAAAAATACAGTTGTTTAAAGATCTCCAAACATACAAAAATATCATCTAAAATTGTTTAAATTTTAAAATTTATTACAAATATTGACGTCTTTATTTTATTTCTGTGGCGTTTTTACAAAACAAATGACTTTTTTTGAAAGCGCTTAACACCCACTCAATGGTTTTTCCTATTTTATTAGCATTTTAAGCGGTCAAAAAAGTTTTTTTTTTTATTATTTTAATGATTTGTTTTGAATAATAACAAAATATTGTTTTGGGAAATAAAAACGAAATTTATTGTAAAAATAAAAAAACATGCGCAGAAATTTAACGGCCAAAAATTGTTTGCGTCTTTCAATGTACAAGTTCGTATTAGTTTATTGTAGTCATAGTCATCCCCAATCTCACCACAATTTTCTTTTAATGCCGATAGATGATGATGAATGAATGTTAGTGTTTCTAAAAACGGTTAACCGAAAACTCGGGTTTGGACCAAATTTTATTCGATCTTTTTCAAGACTCGAATATTTTTTTTCTCTACTTCTTGCTATAGCCTGCTATTTGGTAAAGGCATATGGTGATTGCGTATATTGTTATTTTCTTTTATCCCATATCATTTTACACAATTTATTTATTTTATTTATTATTTTTTACAATTTTTTTTTAAATTTTGTTCTCGGTATTATTTAGTAGCTTTTATTAGTCATATATGGCCTAAATAAATGCAAAATGTTTTTGACAAACCGAATTTTTTCTGTCGGTTAACCGGTTTTTAATTTTTATTTAAATCATATGATAGAAATATTTAGTTTTTAAGAATACCAAATTTTTTTTACCGTTAAAAATGTTTGTTTGAACTTTAAATGACTTAATTAAACCTTAAACAATGAAGGTGAACTAATTTTTTATTTTATTAGGAAGACAAAACCGCAACTCCTCATATACAATGGAGTGAAAATATATTCTACAAGAATTTCAAGTCTTTAAATTAGAAAATAAACTGTGTTTACGGATTATAAATGCTTTTTTAATTGAAATCCAACCAATTTAACATTAACATATATTCGAAATAAAAAACTTAAAAAAAAGTCTTGATTCTCTCGCAACTGCTTTAAATGCGGAAACATTAGCAATTTATCTGGTGAGGTGAACCCTGATATCTTAATGAAACTTTAATATGTTTGTCATCTAGGGCACTTCACTAAAACTTTCGAAAGTTCTTTATATTTAGATTTATAATCAATTTCGTATAAGGACTTCTTAAATACAATTTATTTTATCTAATTTTCTTCCAGGTTGATATGGCACTTAATAACAAGAAAATATTACCTTTAAACATCATAATTTCAGAAAAATCGGTGTGTATTAGTTTGGAATACAATAAAGTTTAATGCATTTGTAGACAATTTTAAGTGTTTTGTATGAATCTATATATATAAAATACAATGTTTGTATGTTTGTCCTCTATAGACCAACCGATTTGGCCCAAACCGGTTTCATTTGAAAGGTTATAGTCCAAATTAGGTTTTCGGCTATATATATTTCAAGTGGGCGTGGCCCCTCCCGCATAAATTGAATAACATCATATATCTTGACTATTGTGATAGCAAGAGTTTTGAAACATTGCAGTATCCCATATGTTACTGATTTGAATAATCAGGAAAAAATGGGCGGGATCGGACCAGTGGGAGTGGCAGCTCCCATACAAAGTAAATATTTAATATCATATATCTTCAGTACTATAATAGCCATATTCTTAGAAATTTGTGCACGTTGATTATTTGTTAATGTGAATAGTCATGGGAAAAATGGGCGTGATCGGACCAGTGGGCGTGTCAGCTCTCATACAAAGTAAATATTTAGTATCATATATCTACAGTTCTATAATAGCCAGAGTCTTAGAAATTTGAGCACGTTGATTATATTATGAATAGTCATGGGAAAATTGGGCGGGATCATACCAGTGGGCGTGGCAGCTCCCATACAAAGTGATTATTTAACTCATATACAAAATTAATATTAAATATCTAGGGTTCTATATTAGCTATATAGCCTTAAAATTTTGTACGAGTCCATCAATTACAAATATTAGTAGTCGAACTGAAAATGAGATATCAAACTATTAAATCGGTTATGTAGTTCTGAAGATATTTACAAAAAACCTATGTTAATATTTACAAAAAACCTATGTTAATCTTCAAGCTATGTTACACGAACACAACAGTCTCATCCGTCTATTCAAAACAGCCCTAGACCAGATGCCGACAGATGAATTTACGGTTGTGATAAGAGCTGACCAGACAGCGGCTGGTGAGCATGAGCGGCGCTTTAATGCACCGGTAATAGGTGACGTCGCAGTTGTTATGGCAGTTGTTTTCAGCTATTCATTTTACATACTTCAGCAAATAAAGGCGATAGAAGGACAAAGAGGCGTTGGGCTTCCCATGAAATTACAAATTTTAAAATGATTTACTAATGTGAATTTATTTTTTTAATTATTTATTTGCGTAAAAGAAATTTTTTGATTTAAAGAATTAATTACAATTAAAATTTTAAGGCAAAACAACGTTTGCCTGGTCAGCTAGTAATGAACTATTTAATCCAAATTCTGAAGTGTAATTTTCACGTTTTTAAAAAATGTTTGTATATTTGTAGTAGGAGAAATGCTGATTTAACCTATTAACCGGTTAACCTATTAACCGGTTTTTTCACCATTAGATAACAGAAAAACCGGTTTCTCAAAAAGTCGGTTTTTTGGAAACACTAATGAATGTATATTATTTTATTTCCAAAATTTTAACTGCATGCAATTGACAAAATCTCCCAAAATTAAAAAATGAGACATGAAACCACCTACAGATATAAATTTTATAAATATGTAAAAAGAATATGGCCAAGACAATCATCAAAAAGTATGACGGACAAATTTTAGAGATCAATGTTGGCAAAATAAACTTGGTAAAGGTCGTATTATTATATAATAAAAAAAAAACTTAAACTAAAATTCTCAACAAAATACTATTTAATAAATTTAGAGTATTTAGATTTTGATAAACAATGCAGTGGTTACAACTACAAAAAGTTTTTTACAATAGCGCTTAAATATACAGTGAAGAAACTGAATTATAATAAATTATAGTTTTATAGTAAAGAGCCCTACTTTAACAAAAACTAACCTATAGATAACTAACTATGGAAGCGTTCAAATATCTAATCTTAAAAATATACTCCAAATTTACCGTTAAAAATCCCTTTTTTCTATTAAAAAAAACTAAGACTTAAAAAACTTTTAATCCTTTACCTCAAAAAAAACTAAAAATATTAAAAGTGTTAATTTTTATGATGTTGACCAAGCCTTAGAAAGTTAAAAACATATCTTAAAAATCTAAGATCGACCTGTCTCGGCTTTTATGTCACGTCGGGATTTTAATGAATCAAAATCGAATTTGAAAATATGCGTTTTTATTCAAAAGTACTCTTGTTACTTTTTGTAATACTTAAATAACTTATATATGTACCTTTTTTATGCACTTATATAAATTTTATGTATATCATCCTAGGTAAAAATTGCCAACCGTACAAAAAAAATAGTGCTGGCCGACGATGTTTAAGATTACCAAAGGTACAACAAATATTGTACTAGAAAATTACCGTTTTGTTTGAAAAGCAAGTGTTTTGCCAGTATTGTTTTTACCAATATTACAATCATTCAGTAGCATTATCTCTTTTTAATATTTCACACGTTAAATCAGCAACTACTTATGTACAAAACTAATATTCGTAATTTCAAGCATCGTTCGGTATTTATTATAAAATTTATTTTACGACATTAAAATCTTTCCTGTGTGCATTAAGAAAAATGCATAAAAAAACTGCATTTACATCAAAAACAGATAAACCTAAAAAGTTAAATCACGTTTTGGTTTGTTAACAGTGTGTTCTAAATTGTAATCTGAAAATTATAAATAAATTGGTTTAAAAAAAATTGCGAAATTTCCATTAATTGCGCCTAACAAAACGCGATATATATTTTTATATAGAAAATGGTAAGATATTTATAAATACATATTAAAAAATTGTCTTCGGGTGAAAAAAAATTACTCTACAGGATATTTAAAAATATTTTTCCAGTAATAAGCCAAAAATTACGAAACTTTTGTGCATCGATTGAGTGGTATTCCCTCAAACAATTCGAAAAACTGTCATACTCGGACACCCTAATGTAGATACAGGCATTTGAATCTGAAAATAAATTCGTTTGTAACAAAAAATATATATGTATATTAGTTAAAAAATTTTGTTAGGAAAAGACCTAACCAAGTGCGTGATTACTAAGAAGACAAGAATGGAGCAAAATTGTTGATTAATAGGTTTTTTGTTAAAGTTCTGCCTATTATGGAGGCTCTAGCTTTTCTAAAACTTCGGGTTCTGATGAGATCTTAAGCCAGATCGAAATACTAGTATCAACCTAGCTAATATGTTTGATTTGCTTTAGTTTTGTAAATATACGGAGGTTGAAAGCTCGTTATAAATTGAAAATAACATAAAAATAATCTTGATGTATATAAAAACAAAAAACTAATATAACTGTAAAAAATATTACTTGAGCCAGAGTACACACTAAAATTTTTTTATATAAATAGAACATTTTTGGTCTTCAAAGTTTAGTAACGTCATGATGCTTGTTAGGAAAAGACCTAACCACGTGCATGATTACTAAGAAGACAAGAATGGAGCAAAATTGATGATTAATAGGTTTTTTGTTAAAGTTCTGCCTATTATGGAGGCTCTAGCTTTTCTAAAACTTCGGGTTCTGATGAGATCTTTAGCCAGATCGAAATACTAGTATCAACCTAGCTAATATGTTTGATTTGCTTTAGTTTTGTAAATATACGGAGGTTGAAAGCTCGTTATAAATTGAAAATAACATAAAAATAATCTTGATGTATATAAAAACAAAAAACTAATATAACTGTAAAAAATATTACTTGAGCCAGAGTACACACTAAAATTTTTTTATATAAATAGAACATTTTTGGTCTTCAAAGTTTAGTAACGTCATGATGCTTGTTAGGAAAAGACCTAACCACGTGCTTGATTACTAAGAAGACAAGAATGGAGCAAAATTGATGATTAATAGGTTTTTTGTTAAAGTTCTGCCTATTTTGGAGGCTCTAGCTTTTCTAAAACTTCGGGTTCTGAAATACTAGTATCAACCTAGCTAATATGTTTGATTTGCTTTATTTTTGTAAATATACGGAGGTTGAAAGCTCGTTACAAATTGAAAATAACATAAAAATAATCTCGATGTATATAAAAACAAAAAACTTATATAACTGTTTTAATTTTGATTTGAATTAGTTCAATTGAATTTTGATTTGAATTAGTTCAAAAACTTGATAAGCCACAAAATTAAAGTAATTAAATAATCGCCTTCAAACTTTAAAAACAATGTAGAAAATAAGGCTTTAACTAAACCAGACTGTAAGCATATATAATAGGTGTTTAAGGAAGGCTCCCATCACATACCCGTTCATGGATGATAGAAATCCATCGGAAACTGCTTTTTTACAAAAAAAAAGTGTGGCTTATCAAGTTATTGCACAAAGATAAGTAAAGAAGTTCATAGTCTGAAAAATGGTAGCAAATTAAATGGTTTTCTTGATACTTGATACTTGTAAAAAGTGCCAAAATGTGTCTTCTATTACATAACCTTCTTCGGAAGACTATAAGACAGTAAAAACCATTTTATTAAGTCAATGTGGCTTATCAAGTTTTTGCAGAAATTTTATTTAGAATTTTTTAATTTTGAAGAAATGATATCTTTATTTCAGGCATTTAGTGCTGTAGAAACTTGTAATAAATGCCAAGATATTTTAGCACTTATTACAAGTATCTGTTGCTCGAAAATCCTGCAAAATAGCAACTATTTCCTCAAAATAAAAAAACCTTAAAGAGAATTTCTGCAATAACTTGATAAGCCACGTGGATTTGAAAAAATGGGTTTCACTGCCTTATAGTCTTAAAGCGATGGACATGTAATAGAAGACACCTCTTGGCACTTATTACAAGTATCTAAAAGTCCAGAAAAACAGCGACTTTTTCTTAAAAATAAGAAAATCTTAAATAAAATTTCTGCAAAAATATGATAAGCCACAATGATTTTAAAGAATTGGTTTTCAATGACTTCTAGGCAGCTATAAATGCTTGTAATAAGTGACAGTATGTGTCTTCTATTACATATCCGTCGGTGGAAGTCTAGAAGAGTGGCTTATCAAGTCAATGTGGCTTATCAAGTTTTTGCCCAAATTTTATTTGGAATTATTTAATTTTAAAGGCTAAGGTAGCTTTTTTGAAGGATTTTCATGATATATATACTTGCTTTAAGTGCAAAGATGTGGCTTCTTTTACATGTTCCATGTTCCATGGGAGACTAGAAGACAGTAAAAAACATTTTAATAAATTAATGTGGCTTATCAAGTTTTTACAGATAATTTATTTAGAATTTTTCAAGGCACGTGTATCTTATTAGTGTGGCATATCATGTTCTTGCGTAAAAAAATATTGAAATATAGTCGAATTGTAAAAAGTAACATTTGCTCTAGATCTGAAAGTATTTGGAATATAGCTTAAATCATTTAAGTGGATATTGATACTACGTTTGGTAATGCAATGACCACATAAAATCATTTTTGAAAACGTGTGGCTTATCATGTTTTTGCACTAAGCCCTGCAATTCTTAAAATTTTGTTTTTTACTTCTCATCGGGTAAATAAAACAATACGGGTAAAGCGTTGAATTTTTTCCTTCAAAAATTATAATTTGGGTAAATCTTCTACCCCTTCTACATTGGTCCTCTGAAGATTTTCGGTGACGCGAAATAAAACATGTAAGGACCTGTCAGTAGATAAAGTTTTCATTAAGTTAGCGGACGAAGACATTTTTAAATAATAAATAAACATTACAAGGTTTTTTGTTTAACAAAATATGAATGATTTTGAACTTGAATAATCTGGCTCACATCACAAAAAATATATATTTTATTTTCAAACTGATATAGACGGTTAAATCGTCAACGATGACTTTGCCATCAAAAACTTATTTTTGTAAAATTGTAAATGCAGGTTTTTTGAATATAGGCCCTCGATATAAAAATTCATAGAAATAATTACAAAGTTCTTTTGAAAAATTAAGTAGGTAGTTTTGGAACAAATCTAGTTTACGGGCTAAAAAAAATGAAATTAGGTTTAAAATAGTTGAGTTTAGGAAAAAAAAATTTGTGTCCGCGGCCTATATTTTCCAAGTAATGGGCCTCTAAAGTTTGTATATTTCATTTAATTGATATTTATTTAACTTCATTCGAAAGTTTTTTAAGAACCATTAATTTGGTATAAAAAAATTAGTTTAAAAAACTTGTTTTTTTTTTAATAAAACTAAAGTAGTTTTTTCGATGTTGGTAATTTGCATTATCTCCAAAACCCGGTAGTAGTAGTTTTCTACTTCAGAATTTTCAAAGCTTTGCTGAGCAAACTGTTTTATAGCTAGCTTTTTATGATTACTTCAGTTCAACCACACGGAGCAAATCTAGCGCGCGGGAAATCAGCTAGATCTGGAAAGAAAATATAAAATCGGCGCTCTCGCAGTAATGTTTGCAATTTTACAATATTTTTTTATTTATATATACATATATATGTGTGTATATGTAGATATAACAAAAAAAAGTGCAAATAGAACATTTTATGTATAAAAAAAAAACTGAATCGTAATTTACAGAAAAAACGCCACGATAAAACAATTTTGCGTTTTTAGAAATAAAAAATGCGCTAAATTGACATTGCTGGCTACTTTTTTAGAAGCATTGGAAGAGAGATATAAAAAATCAGAGATAATTCAAGAGGGCTGTTTAAACTAGGAATGAAGGGGTACTACATAAAACCATACGCACAAATTATTTGGAGTTTTAGCTCCACTCTATAAAGAAAACAAAATAAACGAATAATGTGGCTGCTTTGTATTGGTAGTAAAACAGACAACTAAGTTATAATATAAAAACACAAAACGACATCACTATACACCTTGGTCAATAACAACAATAATTTCAAACAAATTCACACACTAAAAATTAGACACAGTATAACAACACACATGCACACATGTCAATCATTATCATTATCAACATTCATCATAATCATCATCATCAACGTCTATTGTATTTTATCATTTATATATCCACAACACCAAAAAGAAAACAACAACCATACGGCTAATGTTTCTTTTCATTTAATTAATCCTGACGCACCTTGAATTTAAATTTTCTTTTTGTTCTGTTTTTTTTTTCTTTTTTGCAATATATACAATACAAATAAATACCTTTAGTCCTCTATGTTTTTTGATACTTTCATTAATGATTAATTTTTTTTCCAAGTTGTTATAACCCCACTACCCCTGCACCAAATCCCCTTGAAACTAATTTAAAGCAAGTTTTTTTTTTCTTTTAAATATTAATCATATTACAAATTTAAAATTTTGTTAAGCAAATTCTAGTCAAATAATACCATAACTTTTGCAACTTTTTATTTAAATTTTTACTTTTATCATAAAAGTCCAAAAATTTTAACCAAAAATATTTTAATTACTTTTCTTTATTTTTTTCTTCATTGCACTTTTTTCATTTTATTTTTTCCAAAATGTTGAGCATTTTTATTAAAGATTTCGCAATTATCTTACATTTTGATTTTTAAGTTTTAAATTCCGTTTAGTTTATGCGAAATGTTTGTTTAAATTTTATAGGTATAAAATTTATAATTATTTTTCAAGTATATTATATCGCACACGAAAAAATATTTTTTCAATCGTGATTTTTTATTGTAGATATAAATACAAAGAACAAGGCCGAGCGGCTAGTAGACGACTAAAAGCCGCCGTGTACAACTTTTCATATAACCTGGCCGCAGCCGTTAGAGGTTAGTTTCGGCCGACAAATTGTTTGAAATTTGTTAGTTTTTTTATTAATTTTTTGTTCTAAATTTAAAAACATTTATGTTTAAATATTTTTGTATCGCATACAATTGTCACTTTTTAGAGTTTACAAAAGTTTCTGTTATGTTTTTCTTAAATTTTTGTTTATAAAAATAAAGAAACAGCTGTTTACGAGATAATCAAAAACGCATGTGAGCAGTTGATAATTGCAAATATCATAACTAAATCACTTAAAAATCTTGATTATGAATGCGGTATTACTTTTATGACGATACAAACTAAGCTTTAGATATAATTTAGTAAAATAGCCTGCGTCGCAGACAATTTTATACCAACTTTGTTCTCTGATTTGGCCATTTTTACACTACACTTCATTTATGTGCTTTAATCGCTTTTTCTGTTTATTAGGCGTTTTTATTTCCAGCAGCGAAAAAATATCCACCACGGCTGAATTTATATACAAATGGTCTAACAAGCGATATTGCATTAATGTTTTAGCTTTAGTACTATAGTTCTCCAATAGGGGGAGCAGTAAAGTGCCAAAAGCAGCACACATTTTATTTTTAGTCATAGACCTAAGCCTCCACGAAGTTTCGTCTAAAAAGCTTCCCCGATTAAAATTCGATCGTCAAAGGGTTTTACAATATAACGAAAAAATATAATAAAAATGTTCAACAATCATTTTGAGCGATTTGTCCATCCTAGAACTTTAACAGCATTGACCGGGGACTTTTGTGTAATCTCGGCTGCTTGATGGCAAAAAATTCCTGAGAAAAAACTAATATTCAGTTGTTCTACTATTATTTTTTTGGGTACGGCAAATATATATATATGTTCTTGATATTCTTGTATATTCTGCTTCTTGGCGCAAAAAAAAGTTTTCCGAAGTTCCAGCTAAAGCTGTGCTTGATAGTTTGCCAGTCATCAAGCAGCAGAGACTTTTTCGGCCAAAACGGCCTTTTGATATTATTCTATTTCACTTACACTCTTAAGTTCAATATATCTCCCTTTTTTTATTGGCAAAAACAGGGTTGTATTGCGAAAACTTTAAAAATTGTAGTATAATCAAGAGTGTAAATCTGCAAGAAAAACTAAAGTAGTAGCGACTAAAAATATATTACGTGTGAGATGCTGAGGGTATTCACGATGGTCATTTGCAGACAATGCTAAAATGCACGGGCCGCTGTTTGCATTCTATCAGCCTTAAGCAGTATTGACGTTGCAAACTGTAAATATTTGCATCGTGTGCAAATTACTATCGTGCCAAAAAATCGTATGAGTAATCCCCCATGTTCTTGCTAGTTCACAAAAAATATTACAGAAAGTGAAGTTTTTAAAAACCATCTCTTTTAACAGAGTTTTGGCTTCTGAAACTTCTGTCATGTCTGCTTAGTCTATGATCAATATTTAAATCTGGCTACATATTTCATATAACAAACCCTTTTAGCCTCAAGAATTTCCTACACTTTTCATACGACGCTGTTTTTTATAGTTGCCGTCTTCATTAAACACGGCCAAAAGAGAAAACAACAACACACATAAAAATTTCTTGTTGCCATTTAATTTCTAAAATATAACATAAATAAGGGTAATATTTAAAAAAAATTGAGATTTAAACAAATTAAAAGTGAAAAATTAATACAAAAGCTACAAATTTCAAAGATAATTGTTAAAATTTGGCTAAAGTTGAGAATGTTCTAAAACCCACAATTGTTTTTTTTTTATGGGTTGATAGTGTCAGAGAACGAAGCCGATCGGCCTAAAGTTGGGAATAAGCCGCCGCCGAATTGTTCGGCTAAAAATTGTTAAATTTTATAAAAAAACTTAAAAAAAATTGAATTGTGAATATCCGCAATTTGTTAACCACCTTCAATCTGATTTGTGTAATGTCGCAAGGAATATAAGAAACTATTTTTTAAGCTACTTGTACGCTACGCAATATTCTTGTGCAACTTTTGCTATTGTGCAAAGTATTACCAGTGTGTATTGAAAGGTTGTACAATATATTGGAAAAAATCAAAAAGGTTTTGATTCTTATTGCGCAACCAAGAAGTGTGAAAATATTTTGTAGTGTGTTGGCCAATATTGTGAAATTTGTATATCCCTCCACAACTTAACAAAAGAGTGGTGCCATATTTTGTGCAAAAGTATTGTACATATTATTGCATTGTGTATGGAAAATGAAAATACTGGCCATAATATTGCAAAGTGTGGGTACCTTAAACAAAATAAATTAAAAATGTTAAGTTTACTTCACCCAATGTGGAGACGAAATATTGGAAATAAATGATCTTAAGCTCGCTTAAACTAAGAAGAACAACATAAATTAATCGGAATTACAAAAGTCGCCGTCAAGATTTGTTTAGTTCAGCCGCCGTCGCTGAATAGTGTTCGACGTAGAGCACGTTCACAATAAAAGCGAAAAAATATCGCATACATTTTGTATGAAAAGCTATATGTATTTTACAAAATGTATGGGAAAATATTTTCGCCTTTTGTTTTAGCTTTTATTGTGTTGTGTACAACCTCTAAAAGTCAACTTTTAGCATCCACCGATTGTTGTCTGCTTTAGCCACTAGCCGCGATTTAATATCGGCTTTGTTCTCTGTGATGCGTGTGTTAATTTTTTTGCATATGAAGTTGTGAGAAAAAAGTTTTGTAGACATTGTACACTGTAAAGAAAAATAGAAGTAAATGGAGACAACTAAAAAATGAAAAACTCTACAAAAGCCTGCAAACCAATAAAACTATAAGCTGTCATCTGGCTCAGCTGGTTGATATAAACGATAAAAGTGAATAAAAGAAATACAAAAAAAATCATTACGCACCTTAACAAAAATTAAAGTGGGGTTTTAATAAGAAATAGTGCATGCACACGAAAAAAAGGACTTTTCTTTAGAGAATACATAAGAAAATCGTATATAAAAGAAACTTAAAGCATTACAAATTAAAAATTTTATTTGAAATTATATTTGATAAATAAAAAAATTTCAATGCGATTTTCATGCCGGTATAGGCAAAAACTATTTAAAAAACTTTCCAAGTGTGTGTAAAAGATTTTTGTGCATCTCAATCTTGGCTGTAAATTACAAAAAAAATACTTTTTAATTAATATTATAGCCTAAATTATTTAAGATTAAAGATTTTTATATATTTTATTAATTTTTTCCAGATGTTTTGCAACCCTTTAATAAACTATTTCCATTGATTATTCGAATTATACAAACTAGCAGTAAAAGGTGATTATATTTAATTAAAACCCCTAAAAGTATGTTTTAACTTTTATTTTTTCATTTCCTTATTCCACAGCCTTTCACTTTGGGCTATTCTTAAAGATTTTCCAAGTTTTTTTAAATTTATATTTGTGTTTCGTGCTTTTTTCCTACTTTGAATATACCTATTTCATACAAACTCAATAGAGTTTACAAACGACAGTAGTCATGCCCCGCGGTAAACGTCGTTCTAATCACGATGTGGGTGAAGATGATCGTCAAACTTCGAAAAGACAACGTAATACATATGCAACAGCACAAAGCAGGTAAGTAGAATTAAAAAAATTATAGGCTTAAGAAGCTCCTTAAAGTAGTTATTCAAAAACCTAATAGTATGTTATAAATATGTGTTTTAAGAGAAACTCATCAAACTACCTCCTTTGCAATGATATTTTTACCATGTGTTTGGTATAAAAAATAAACAATAAGTTCTCCTACCAAATTTTTTTAGTTGCCTACTTTAGGCGATATGGGCCAAAATAGTTTACGAGTAAATTTCAAAAACTAGTGCACAAAACCGAGTAGGATTAGGCGTAAATTATTCCTATTACTTAGATGTAGCTTAGGGCAATAACTTTTTGCATTTTTTGCAAATATCAAATCTCCCCAGACAAAATCGTGTAGGGCATGGACAAATATTAAGAACTGCGTTTTTAGTTTTTCGCTATCGTTAAAAAAGGTTTCGCACCAAACGCGTTAAAGTTTTGAATCAAACAAAGTTAAAAAAAAAAACTTTTTTTGATGCCTCAACGTCTGACCATCACATCTATATAATTAAGGCATGCTGATATCAATAGTAAAGTCCGTTTTCGAGTCAATGGAATAGTTTTCTTCCAAATTTGCTTACTTACATATGTATAAACCATATTTAAAAAAAATTGTTATTAAAAAAAATTTAAAATAAATATATTAAAGGCATTTTAGAAATCGCTGTCGGTGCGCAAGGTTTTTTTACCAAATTGAACTGAAATAGTTTTTTTTATCATTAATACAATATTTGCCATTAGAAAACCCCTGGGGAGAATGTTGTCCAAAAAAAGTTATCACCCTAATGTAGCTGCATCCTAAAAATTACATTTGTAATGATGTTACTTAAGATACGAAATTGGTCGAAAAAGCATCTTAACTGTAATACATATTGTTCAAACTTAAACGTGTTGACACTAATACCAGGTATATTATTTCTGCGAAATTTCATTAAAATACGTTTATTCGTTTTCAAGTTAAGACGATGTCCTTTGAAGTTATCATGATAAAGTTCCGCCTGTTCTTGGATAAATTAGAGATCATTATCAACGATCCATTATCAACGGGTATCATTTAACTTGAATATGCTTTTAAGTTTTTTGAAAATTTTGTTCTTTGAAAAACAATTATTTCTTTTTCCAGCCAATAAACAGCATTTTGTTTTTTAAATTTTCAAAAATCGCGACATTATTATTTTTTATTAGAATACCTCACAATTAAGCATTTTTTTTTTAAATGTAAGCAAAAAATTAGTTAAAAATTAGTTACGGCACCTTTTGTCAAAAATTTTGTCACATATGAAAAACATTTCAAATTATTCGATTCTGCATTAAAAAATTATTAAGGACAGTGTCTCGAATCGAGATAATAAGATTTTTATGTATTTTTTTTTTTTATCTTTTTGTCAAGCAATTTTTATAAAAAATTTTTAAAAAAATCTCATTTTGAATACATAGTGTTGACATCCGCTAATAATTTCAATATAATAATGTTTCTTATTAAATAATAAATAAAAATGGTTTCAGGATTCTCAAAGGAACTGGAAAATTCTAATTTTTTAGATTAATGCCTCTGGTTTTAAGCACAGCTAATATATTTGTTTTTTTTTCTACGTAACGTATAAACTGGAGACTTCAACGATTAAAATCTTGTATTAAACGTTAAAAATCATTGAATATTTTCTTAAATAATTGCAAAACAAACAGAATTTTGAAAAAGATTTCATATATTTTTTTAAATATTTATATTTCATTGTTCTGTTTGTGTAAAAAAAAAATAATTTTAGACATACAAAGTATATGTTACAAATAAATAATACAGTACAAATAAGGTTTAATCAGTTAAAAAATTTTTAGCGGATTTCGAAACCATGTATTAAAAATAAGAAAATGGATCAAAATGAAGCGTTACTTAATTTTTTTATAAAAATTTTATTAAAATCGACAAAAAAAGGCATGAAAATCATATCTCAAGCAGAGAGGCTGGTTTTTAGAATTTTGTAATGCAGAACAGTAGAATTGTTCGATTTTTCTTATATTTTACCAAATTTTTGATAAAAGTTGCAGTATATGATCCCTCCCACTCCTTCCCGACACAATATGGGTCCGAAGATAGAATTTTTGAAACTTCTCAGTTTATTTTTACCACGAAAACATTTGAAAAACCAAAAATGTGCCAAATTTCGAGATTCTACCTTTGTTAGTTTAGGAGATACACCAAACGTCCCATATTTCGTAGGTAAAGGCTGATTAAAAAAATATGACTTTGTTAACAAAGTCATATCGTGGTTTTTAACCAAATTTTTAAATCACAATATGGCAACCCTGACGATATAATTTTTATAAGTTAAGTAGTTAGTATTTTAATAAAAACTATCCATTATTAATGTCTTGAATGAAAAGGGATTACATTTTGTAATTTTTTAGACTTTGTGTATTTGAAAAGTTCATCGTCTGATTTGTCAGATTTTAAAACATTTATATACAATCGAATATAATTTTCAAAAAAGTCAATATCATAAAAATGGTATTATGTTCTTATTGTTGCAAATTACTTCATTAGAAACAAAAAAACATCGCATTATTTTTTTAACCCATGTCAAAAACAAGTTTTTGGTGAGTTTTTAAAGTGAAATGCTGTAAACCTATCCCAACTTTTTTCATTATTTTGTCTTTCTCTTACATCGACAAAAAAATCGCGGTTTTATCGCCCTTACGCTAGTTAAAACTTAATCACCAGGGCAACCAGAAATATGCTGTATCGTGTTTTGAAAAATGAATAAGACATTTATCCGATTTAGAATAATTAACGAATTCTGACATCGATTTGTTAGAGCATATGTTTGCATTACATATTGCTATTAATAGCATATTTTTGAATATTTTGATCTTAAGAGCATATTTTTAATAAAAAATCTTATTTTTTTAACATATTTTTGTAGTTTCTAGAACAAACCTGTATTTTAAGAGTATTGTTTATTACTTTTTTTGTTTTTCCTTTTTTTCTTCTAAAAATAAAATTTTTAAAATATTTTGATTCTATATTTTCTGGGGTTTGTAACATCAATTTTGGATATTTAATAATTTATTTTTCCTGTTTTTGAGTTTCCTGTTTTAATAATATCCAGAGTCTGCTACAATCTTTTATCTTATGTTTCATTTCATTTCATTTATTAATTTAAAAACCAAGCCCATAGGCCAAATATGGTTCGTATTCTACAATCATTTTTTACAAAAAATAAAAAAATAAATTTATAATTTAAAGAAATGCCTTAAATAAATAAAATTATAACTAAAGTTTAACGGTCCAAAATGTAGCAATAAGATTATCAAAATAAGTAGACGATTAAAAAATAAAACAAAATATATAAAAAAATATAAATGTAAGAATATTACTGCTAGTACCCGTAAATACCTCCAAAGCATAAATTAACTGGGGCATAATAAGAGCACTAGCTACACGTTTCCTTACATGTAGAGGCAAACAAAGATCAAGAGACCATAATCGTCTCAACGTAGCATTCACTCGAGCACACACGTAATCAACGTGTTTCGAAAAACGTAACTTATCATCTACAAGAACACCCAAACACTTCATTTCCGAAACAAAGTTTATACTAACACCTCTCAATGATACACTTAAATCACGGGAATCAAAACCGAAGCACATAGCCTTCGTTTTGCTAGGATTTATGTCTAACCCATTTGTGTCCATCCACCGTGCAATCTGAACAAGGTAAAATTCTATGTTTGCCTCCAAAACATCAAAGAATATTCTTTCTCCAGAAAATAAAATCTGTACATCATCTGCATAAAAAAAAATTTCAAAACAGTTATTATCTATTACATCAATAAAATCATTCAAATAGATCATAAATAAAATAGGACCAATTACCGATACCTGCGGAACACCACTGGTAACCTCCAAAGTACAAGAGTTCCAATCTCCAATCGAGACGAACTGCGACCTATTTTCAAGATATGAGCTTAGAAGTTAGCAAGCGGATTTAGAAAAATTTAAATAACTACATAATTTAGTTATCAATCTAGAATGCACAACACTATCAAAAGCCTTAGATAAATCCAAGGACAACAACACACCACACTTCTCATTGAGCTTACGTCTTATGGAATCAGTCAGCCCAACAAGAAGAGTTGTAGTACTATAATTCCACCTTGGCTTGGATGAAGCAGTTTATTGCCATCAATATAATACATCATTTGATCCTTAATAATGTGTTCAACAATCTTTGAAAGGATGGTTATAACAGAGATTGGACGTAAATTTTCTAACAAATTAGAATTGCCATCCTTTTTAATCGGTACAACACGTGATATCGTCCAATCATTAGGAAACTTGGATGTTTTGTTAGAAACTGAAATAAATTTCACAATATTTACTTCGACTTGGATAAAAAATAAATTAAAAAAAAAACGAATTTTTAACGCAAAATCAGTTTTTAAGCGCATATTTTTTAAATCTTAGGAGCATATTTTCCATTTTTAGGGTCATTATGGGCATAAATTGGATTTTTTAGAGCAAATTTCTGGTTGCCCTGTTAATCAGAAATATTTTCATATAAGCAATAAAATTTGGTTGTTTTAAGGTACGTTAACATGTCTTTAACGCTCTTTGAGAATTCAGTCTTTTAAATATCTTTCATTTACAATTTGAACTATTAACGATTTAATAATTTTCAAAATTTTCTATATAAAATATCAATTTTATCACCCGCCCGCCCTCTTAATTGTTAAATATGAAAATATATGTTTGTTTTAAATGTTTAACACATTTATTTCCTATGTATGTATGTTTAATAAACAAATGTCTCTCTTTTTGTCTGTCTTTTGATCATGAACATGATTTTGAAGACACCTTGTGTTAATGTTATAATAAATTGGCATTTGTTTAGATAATTTTGCTACTGAAAACAAAAATAGATCATAAACAGAGACAAACAAAAAAAATTAAACAAAATTAAGAAAAATCCCTTAAATTTTCACATACAAAACCAACCAAAATGGCAAAGTATTTAAAATGTATCAAAACTAATGCAAATCTAAAATAATTTACATAATTTTCTCATTCCAGACGTCATATTAAAGCAGAAGATACGTTCAGTCATAAAAGATGTTTATCATGGTTTAGAGAATACACAAATCCCGATGAACCAGACACACTGGGTGAGTTTTTTTTTTTTTAATATCTTATGCTTATATTTAATATACTGTAAATTATTTTCTATTTTATCTCTTTGTTTTAATAAGGTCCCGATGGCATGGAAAAATTTTGTGAAGATATTGGTGTTGAACCCGAAAATGTCGTTATGTTGGTATTGGCTTATAAAATGGGTGCCACACAAATGGGTTTCTTTAGTCAGTATGAATGGTTAAAAGGTTTAACTGAATTAGAATGTGATTCTGCAGTAAAAATGCAATCAAAATTGGACTATTTAAAAAGTATATTAAGTGATCCAAATATATTTAAAAGTATATATCGTTATGCTTATGATTTTGCTAAGGTAAGAATTTATATTTTAAAAATATATGATTTATGATATGATTCCTCATCTCATTGATCTTTAAATTTTCAAACATTTTAAGAAAACCCCGTATTTCAAATAAAAATCATTTTGTTGAACTTGAAAGAAATTCTAAATTTTTTCGAAGAAAATACAAAAATCTTTGCAAAACAAAATCTGATTCTAAGAAAACTAAACGAATACGGAATTCTGACTACAAACATTGTAAAATAATTAGAAAAGAATAAAGAGCTTAAATACGTGTTTTGGCAGAATACGTGTTTTGCTATCTAAATGTGGCTTTAAACTGTGTTTACATAACTGTAAGAAAAAAAATTTTAACTGTGTCATTTATATTTCCAATTATTTTTTAAATCAGTTCCTGTTTTATGTTTTGCCAATTTATAAATAAGAAATTCTAATATGAAAATTGACAAAAGATAACACTGTATCTAGTTGAAACCCCTAACAAGCGAGGCACCCGGCGGGTAAACCTAATTCGGGCCGTTTTTCTCGGTTAGTGCTTAAAAAAGGTATTTGAATTTTAAAATTGTAGTACTCAGGAGCCAAACAACACGATTCTTAAAATTGTTCGTAAAAGAATGTTTATCCAAACTATTTGCTACTCTCCCAAGCAGATTTGTGTTAAAAATGATAAAAATAGCTTCAGCGGTTAAAAAGGTGTTATGGAAAAAGTTAGAACCCCACTAAAATATACATACTATGTCGTACATTTTAGCAATTGCTAAAATTTAATAAAGCCATATATCGTTGCATATAAAATTATATAGAAACTTATAAGGCCCTACGCTTTGAATATTTTTTAATAAACTCAGATGTAGTTATACTTATATGGTCCATTATAAAGCCACAATCAATTATATGTGGTGCCATATTTTCTAAGAGGCAATTTAAACGAAGAAATTAATTGCAGGCAATTTTTGAATTCTCTTTTAAAGTTGCTTCTAAAAATCATTAACATTTACACGAGGAGTTTTTGCATGCATTTTTTTGACGTTTATTTTGCCAATCTTCTTTAATTGTTCATTCGTTGAAATTTAATTTATTCGTAATAATTTAAAATAATATATAAATAGTTCTTTATTCCACATTATTTATTTTTTATTTTACGAAATATTTTCTCGATACACAACACTTTAGAACCCGAATACGAATAAAGCAAATTAACAAGAATACGAACGATAGCAAAATGAAATGTCAAAAAATATCTTGAAAAACGGAAACCGTGCAATTTTTGCTACCCCGCTTGCTTCTCTACCCTGTCTGCCTACAAACAATAATTGCACGCAACGTTGCATGCAAAAATTGCATCGTTTAAATGACCTCTAAGTGATTTTAGATACAATTATATAATATCCGAAATTAACTTTTCGGAGTTAACTTAAACAATTTTGATTTTTTTTTGTTGACAAGAACGACTTTTTCTCCCGCGAGCGCATACTTGCGCAAAAGTATGTATGTACTTTAGAAGAAAATTAACAAACAAATTAATCTTTTTCGCAACATAACTCTTTTTTGGCTTCAATAAATCAAACAATTTATGCAAAAAGCGCTCTTAAAAAAATTGTAAAATAAATGTATAGTCGAAAAATCGGAGAAAATTAAATTTTTCTACAGAACAGAGAAATATTATATTATTAAACTGTTCGGAGTTAAAATAGAGTCTGGACTAAAACTAATATTTGTCAACAATGACATGTATTCAACACAAAATAAGTTAAACAACTACATACGTTATTATTAGAGATGTCACGAATATTTGGTTACTATTCAGTATTCGGCATATTTTGAACATGCGACCGAATATCGAATAAAAGCACTATTCGTCAGAATTATTCGGTCAAGAGAATATTGCTTAAAAATCATCTAAAAAATTGAGAAAAATCTAGTTTTTCATAAAACTTTTCTTTTTTAAATTAATGAAAGATGATTTTTCAACCTAAAAAGTATTACGATTCATTTTAATTTCGTCCATATCTAAAGTACATTGAACATTTATTTTTTTTTATTTGCAACGCAATAAGCCATTAAGGCCATAGTGTATTGTTAATACATTGTACAAATTCATATAAATATTAACAAACATGTAAATAGCCGAATATACATAAAAAAATCCCTAAAACAAGATTATAGAAAAAAAAATGTCTAATGTTTCAAGTCGTATGCTCTACTTTTTTGGATATGACATGACTAAGGCACAAACAACACCATTGTACAATAAGTCCCTATCAATCACAACTTTTCATAATAAGAGCCAAACACAACGATACAACTATGAATTATTTCGGAAGTAAGCTAAAAGCATGTGCCTAAAAGTACCAGGTGTTGACGTGAAATTTTGCAAATGGTATGAATTTTGCAAAGTAGTTCCAATCCCTACAAGTTTTAATAATTAAAGATTGAGCAAAGATCCTACATGAAATAAGGGGTTCCACTATATGTGGGGTTGTAGTATATCTCGTGAATTTGAATCTTGAAAATAAATAATACGGCGCTCCATAGTACATTATTTTGTAAAAGAATAACAAATTTCTTAACCGCAAGAAGTCATTAAATAAACAACCCAGAAATCTGTTTGCAGCAGCGAAACATGATCACGACGTCCAACACCATAAATAATACGGCGCTCCATAGTACATTATTTTGTAAAAGCATAACAAATTTCTTAACCGTAAAAAGTCATTAAATAAACAACCCAGAAATCTGTTTGCAGCAGCGAAACATGATCACGACGTCCAACACCATACACAAATCTCACAATTCTTTTAACAATAAGTTCAATCCTAATCAAATTATAACCCCATGTACCAGAATCAATCTCGATGCAATAATTGACATGATGCAATAATTTCTAAGACCTAATGTAACTTTAGCGGAGATGGAGTCAATATGCTGACCGAAATTCAGACATTCATCATTTATCACAACCAAGCACATAAGTGATTGGACAAAATCAACTTTTGTACTACTCTGCGATAACGAGTACGAAACATGATAGCCTTTGTCTTGAAAGGGTTCATAGATAAATCGTTGCTAATCATTCAGTTATTTAGCCTATCAAGTGTAATTAATATAAGAACTATTTGATTTGGTATTCGAATCCACTATTTGTGACATCTCTAGTTATCACACAAACAAGGTGTAATTAAAAATAGTCGTTTCAAATTACATATAATTGTTTTTATTTATTTTTATTATTTAATTTAATTATTCATTTCAATAACCCCAAGCCTAAATTATACAAAGTAAAAATAAAATTTGATATAAATAAAATAATAAAAAATGAGATAATAATTAAAATACAATAATACTAAATATAAACAAAAAATATATATAAATAAATAGGAATGATAATAGTTTATTTATTTTTAAAACTCCAAGTTTTACAAAAAAACACACTAAGTTTAAAAAAAAACCCGTACCTAAAAAATTAAGTGTCTTGTAAAAATAATAGAAACATTTTCTTCCTATACGAATTAATCGAAAAATCGAACGTAAAAGTGGCAATTTGTTAAACTCACGGGCAACTCTAACAAAAAAGATCGCCCCAAAAGTGGGGTAAGTTTCGGAATAACCAATTGTCTATTCCTAGTAGATCTACCAAATTTGAAAATATTAAACAAAAATTTCGGGTTTTGCAATTTTTCTACTTTAAAAAAATGCAAAATACACCTAATTTGAACAAAATTATCGAATTTATATTATTTTATGAAATTATCATAATTTGATTTGTGCGCCCCGGTAGGCTAGTTGGTAGCGTGCTGGCTTATCAGTGCGGGGGTAGTAGGTTCGATTCCCACCAGAGGCGCTGGTCAGTTTTCGCTACAACGCGCCGAAGTCTATGAAATGATGTGGCACCAGCTTATTGATGTGTTTTACAAAATCTTAAAAAAATATGTCTGTAGTAGAGGAAATTGCGCTCGGAATTATAGCATTGCAAATAAAAAACAAATTCAAACGGCGAAAGACCATTATCATTGGGCTTCACAAACGTATAAGACCTCCAAAGAAGTTGCTTATGCAGACGCTGACGACTATCACAAAACAAAAGAAGAGATATTTTCAAGGTATAAAAATGCTAAAATTATTACAGGAACTCAAAGCTTCCATTCTTTTATACTTTTAGATTAAACTTCACTAAAAGTTAGCAAATATTCCGAAAGTCAACAGTATGCGTAAAATTATATATTAAATCTAAAAAAATGAAAATAAAAAGGGTAAATCCATATTTGTGGGGTGTCTGAAAAATTTGATAATACGATTCTTGTTCTAATCTATTAGAATTACAAAAAAATCTGTATAACTTTCAAAGTATAGCTACTTTATTTTTTTTTTGTCACACAATGATATCAAAATATAAGGAAGTTAACAAGAGATGCATTTACTTACAAAAATTTAAAAAAAAAAGAAAAAAGAACGCCATTTTAGTTCTTAGATATGTTGTATATATTAAATAGACCCTGCTAAAAATTTTTTTTTTGGAAAAAAAAAACACTTGGCCTTTGAAGTGTTTTCCCAGTTTAAAGTTTTATTTTTGGCAAAAACAAATTTTGAGTGTAATATAAAATTTTTACAAAGAATGCCTTCGAAAGCTAATTGAAATACCTTTCTAATGGTAACAAAATCTTTGAAATCGGTTCAGCTATTCCGTAATAGTCTCAGCTTGAAAGTACATGTTATCGTGATTTTTCAAAAACTTCGATACCTTGCCACGCCCACATATTTTCAAAATTGCAATTTCTAAATATGAGGCTGTGTTTGTATAGGTAAAATGTAGCTGTATGCAAAATTTCATCAACTTCTGAGGGGGTCGGGTTCAACGAATATCGGTTTTGATATGAAATTCATCATATGTAGTATTTTTACATAAATCTTCATACAAATGTATGTAAATAATTTTCTTAATAAATCATTTACTTCTTTTATTCTAACAAAATGTCAATTATTATTTTAATACGTATAATTAGTCTAAACTTATGGCATTATTGATACATTTTGCCTTAAATTTTTGGCATTCGGAAAGGTGAACAGCTCACAAACGTGAACACTCCCGGTTTTAATTAGTTCACATTATTGCGAGTGCACTGTATATGATTATTAATTAATAAAATAAAATAAATAAATAAAAATCATAATTTGATGCAATTATTGCAAAAAAACTAGGAACTGTTTTTATCAACTCTTATCCAATAATATTAAATTATATCTAATTCGATACAATTATATATAATACCAAAAAATTTGTATAGGGGAAAAATTCGGATGATAATATACATCTAATTGTACAAATTTGTATCTAATTGCATCGATATTCGATATGATTGTATCGAATTTGATTCAATTTGATAAATTTTAAATACAATTATATGTTCTCATTTTTCGGATAAAATTTGATATCATCTCATATCTAATTTATATATAATTTAATATAATTTGATGTTGCCTATCAATTTTTTTTTTTACTTGTGAAAGCAATAAATTCTACCATTTTGTTTGGAAAATAGGGATTCACACATTTGCACTTATAAGTTTTGAACCGTTGGGCCGATAATTGATAATTTTTAATGCGCTGCTTGGGAAAATAAATTATTTGTCAAAAAAACAAATAAAAAATAATATTACTATTCAAATATCGCTTTTTTTTGTAATCGCTTATCCAGAAACCACTGTCAGGATGCCCCGTTTGTAAAAAAATTTCCGGTTTTTGAATTATTAAATAAAATTCATCCCTGAAGATGCTGGAAAATTCGCCAGCGAAACATCGGATAGATGGAAAATGAAATAGTATTTTATGTTATGTTTTGAATTGACTTTAGATAGTTCTAAAAATCATACCAATATAATAATTTGCGAAAAAAAATAAAGTTCCGATTTGTAAAATTCGAAACAAGTTCAGTGTGATTCTGAATCATGTTTAAAAATTTATTTATTTCAAGTTTTTTCTTTTTTCTGAAACCGATTAATCTGAAAATGTATATTGTGTTAAATTTCTAGGATTCCGATCAACGCAGTATGGATATAAATACCGCAAAGGCTATGCTACAATTGTTACTGGGTAAACATTGGCCTTTGTATCTACAATTTGCACAATTCCTAGATCAATCAAAGTACAAAGTCATAAATAAGGATCAATGGTGTAATATATTGGAGTTTTCACGCACCATTAACAATGATTTAATAAATTATGATATAGATGGAGCATGTAAGTTCAACTTAAAATATAATTCATAGTGTGATCATAATTTAATTTTCCTTAAGGGCCTGTAATGTTGGATGAATTTGTTGAGTGGTTACGACAGCAACGTACTTGTACGAGTACAACATCAAGCTGAAATTTTTGGTATAACCCTTATTACCATCATCATCAATACCAACCACTACCACCATACTAAATTTAGTAGCAGCTTTCCCTCGTCTTTTAGTTTTTTATTATCCCCTAGCCCTTCATTTATTTGTTTGCTCCCTTAATTAAAACCCTTTTAATTTTTCGTAAAAATCAATTCCAATTGATATTCAGAAAACATTCTTAAAAAAATGGGTCAAAAACCAACACAGTTATGCTATACAATAAATCAACTCTAAAAATGATATCTCTAACTAAAATATTTCTAATAAATAAAAAAAAAAAATCAGAAATTTAAAACTAAAAAACTTTATTGTCCTTAAATAATTCCATTAAAGCAACTCATTACTCTACAAAAAGATAAACTTAAAATTGTTGATTTGTTTTCTTTAAATATCACCTACAAAATTGGATTACATTTTTTCAAATTCTCAATTTACAATGTTTTTAAAAATTCGCCACGATGACATTTTAATGTAAAGATAGCATCTGTTCGCCTCCCTCACCCTCACACATAAGCTCTGTGTTTTTGAAATCAGTCAGTTATGTTGAGCTTACACCTGCATCCAAATTCCGATATTTTTAAATTCACCACTGAAAACAACGGAAAAGAACTTAAAGATGTTTAATTTTGAATTAATTATATTCTCTTGAAATTTAATATTTATAAGCTTTTCTTTATTGATGTTGCAGAATTGTGAATATCAAAATCTCGGATTTTGAATGCAAATGTAAACGCAATATGTTATTTGTATGGATTTGATGTATAACGCCCCGCGTTATTTGGATAAGTTATTTTAAAAAATACTATTGTAGTAATTTAAAATTATCATTTGAGTGAAAGAAATGATGTGTGAAAAAATAATTTAAAAATGTATTTAATGAAAGAATAAAATTAAATTTAACGATTTATTATTTTGAGTGTAATAGTGATTTTTACAGCTCTGGTTTGAAATATTTTGCCCAAGATATATTTATAAGGTAGTCTTAGTAGCCCAGCTGTTTATCTTCCTCTTACCTGGTTTTGACATTTCTTACATGGTTTTGACAGTACAAAGACTGTATCTTGAGTATTTTGAAATGTCAAAACCCTGTTGTTTTTGTATTGTTTGTAGTTGTTGTTCTAGTAAGACTACCTATATGAATATATCTTGGTGTTTCGGGTTAATGCTTGTTTACTTCATTCAAAAACGTTATTTGTGAATAGACTACCATTTTCTTGCTAAAGCTGCATTTACATTAAACATCGAAATCCAGTTTAAACTGGATTTCAATCATACGGTAATGTATAAAATGATACACGAACTAGATTTCGAAATCTAGTTTAAACTGGATTACGAGGGTATGTAAACTCAGCTCAAAGTTTGACTTGCTTGCCGTTTTTACATTACTCCATTTTATAAAGTCACTTTAGCGTTTTTTAGTTGCACAAATATAGCAGAGCATAAAAATATCTACAACTGTTGAACTTTTAATCCCATCACACAGCTACTGTATCCTTTTACTAGTAATTTAACAATTTCAACTCAAATGTTTCGCCAAAACGAATAAAATTAATGCAACAAAAATATTTACAACAATTTTAGGCGATTTTTTCTTTTATATAAATATAGCAACATTGTTTCACACATTCTGGTGGAGTCTCGGCTGCTTAATGAGCTTCAAACTATCAAGCAAAATTCGGCCGAATTTTATAATTCGTCGGTTTTTTCGTTGATCATTCGTTGATTTTTTCGTTGATTTTCTTTAAGAGTTGCTTGTTTTTTACTTCTTGCCTTGTGTTTGCCGCGCGTTGCAGTTTTAACTCTATAAAATTTGGGAAAATTGTTAAAAAAAAACAGCAAGATTATTTTTGAAATATAAGAATGTCTTTTAGCTTTTTATAATTTATGTGTTGTGTAGAATCTGTTAAAATAAGTAATTAAAACTTTTTTATAATTTGTTAATTTATTTTCACTTGTTGAGTATTCTTCGTTTTTTAATTTTTTTTTTAAAAGTTTTTTTAATCACTGTCAAACTGGAAAATATACAATTTTAGTGTAAATAGTTTTGAAAGGAACTTTTTTTCTGTAATTTGTTTGTGTATAAGCTCGCTGAAAAATTGAAAATGGCTGCAAAAGTTGATGATAAAACCTCCGACATACCGGAGCGGCTTTATGATTCCACAAGCCATAAAACTTATAAACGAATGCGATTCTTTGGAAAGGTAAGTCTAAGTGCTCGTTGGTCAAATTCCCAATTATTTTGTAAAACAACTTCAGTTGTTCCATAAAAAAGAAGCTAAAACTTGAAATTCCTATAATTGCTCATTTTCTTTTATGCTCATCTTCGCTTTTAGTAAATGCCGGTTTAGTTTAAACATTTAACATCTCTGTGTTATACTAACACAGGGTGTTATCTGGATAGAGATGTTATTTTTTAAATATCGTTCGAGTAACCGAATATTTATACGGTGGAAATTTATTAATTTGCGAGGGCTCCCAGGGACAAAAATTCAAAAGGGCCGGCTTTGGCAAAGCACTGAAATGGGTGGTATGTGTACTTTTTTGTTTGCAGTTTAGTTTTAATATTATTAATAATACATTTAAAATATGGGCTAAACTCTTGTTTACGAGCATAACCTAGATTAGTTCCAAATTTTCACGATCAATAGAACTTTTAATGCTGAGCTCAATAAATACCTTTTTTTTTGTCGGCGACCCACTACAATGAGCAACAAAAAAGTTACATACGAAAAAGTAAACGGGTTTCGTCAAAAAAGTGCTTCATTGCATATAGAGGCCATTAAAAAATTTTTTTTTTATAAAATAAAAAGTATTTGCCATATTTTATTTTTTATTTTATTAATAATCATATAATTTCAAATTATATCTTATTACCCTAACAGAGCACTAGCTACTATGGTTTTAGGCGCGTTGTAGCGAAAATAAACCAGTGCCTCTGGTGGGAATCGAACAAACGACCCCCGCACTGATAAGCCATCACGCTACCAACTGGCCTACCGGGGCGCACTAGCCATATTTTAAAAATATTAATTTTAATGCAAAATTTTCCAAAAAAAAATATTTATGGAAACAATTCTAGAAAGTATTGCAAGACAGTAGAAATGGTATTTTATGGCAAGGTGGAGCAAAAAGAGCATTTTTGCAAAATAATTGAAAAAATAGCAAAATTAGTATTTTTTGACAAATGCCATAAAAAACTTGCCATAATAATTACATTAAAATAGAAGGAAAAAATACGAAAAAACTAAAAATATGGCAATATATGACCCCGCTTATTAAACCCTAAACATGAGATTGAACAGCTAAAAAATACGTGTCCTTTAAATTTGTATTCTCTACAACATAACCAAAGTTAAATAAGGTCTTTGGGTCCGGTTCGGCATACCTCCCTTGTAACTTAAATAGTGAATTATTTTTACTGCCATACCCTTACATTTGAAGATGAAATAATTTTACTTAGCGGCTCCTAAGCACGACCAAAGTCTGGCTATGCAAGAAGGCTTATCTCCATAAAATAGAAAACCCCTTAGCCCAGCCATAAAACGTCTACGTGGAAAGGCTTTTTTTTATGGAATTTTTAATGAGTCACGCCCACTTGAAGGAGGGTTAGACGACAAAAAAATTGCTTAACGTAGACACAAAATTTTATATTTACAACTAAATTTTACATTTTTCTCCAATATCCAGGGTGGTTTTGCAAAATGTTATGAAATCATTGATGTAGTAACAAATGATGTATTTGCTGGTAAAATTGTATCCAAAAAACTAATGATGAAACACAATCAAAAGGAGAAAATGACTCAGGAGATCACCATTCACAGAAGTTTAAATCATCCAAATATTGTAAAGTTTCATGGTTTCTTTGAAGATAGTTTCAATATTTATATTGTATTGGAATTGTGTAAAAAAAGAGTAAGTTTAATAATAAAGGGTGTTTTTTATACATGTATAGAACTTTAAGTTGGCAACACTTTTGTTAACTGGCGGCCATTTTGTCAGCTGTCAAGTGATTTAAGGCTCATTTAGCCTTGCCGTTCTGTGCCGTAACGAATCAGCTGTTTCGTTTTTGGTTTATGGATAGTGCGTTTAAAAAAAAGCACTTCACATAAACCATGAACGAAACAGCTGATTCGTCACGGCACGGAACGGCAAGACTAATGGAGCCTTTATGTTTAGTTTGGTTTGGCATTTCAACATGAATAGACTGACGCCTGAACAACGCTTCCAAATTGTGCAAATTTATTTTGAAAAACATGGTTCACTTTTGGTTAAATGGATACGTCAATAAACAAAACTGCCGTATTTGGAGTGATGATAATCCTCAAGTGTATGTTGAGACACCGTTACATCCAGATAAACTGACTTTTTGCTGTATTTTATGGGCTGGTGGGATCATTGGTCCGTACTACTTTAAAAACGATGCTGGTCAGAACGTTACAGTCAATGGTAAACGCTATAGAGCCATGATTACTGACTTTTTCGTTTATCAATTAAACAACCATGATATGCAGGAGCTGTGGTTTCAACAAGACGGCGCAACATGTCACACAGCTCGTGCCACAATTGATTTATTAAAGGAAACGTTTGGTAACCGCATAGTTTCACGTTTCGGTCCCGTGAATTGGCCTCCAAGATTGTGCGATTTAATGCCGCTGGACTATTTTCTGTGTGGATATGTGAAGTTGCTAGTCTACGCCGATAAGACCGAAACGATTGACCACTTGGAGGACAACATTCGCCGCGTTATTGCCAATATACGGCCACAAATGCTGTAAAAAGTCATCGAAAATTGGACCTCCAGATTAGACTACGTCCGAGCCAGCCAGTCATATTTAAATTATAATGCCAGAAGATTGTCTTTCGAATAAAGTAAATTTCATGTCAATTTAATAAAGTCATCTTTGTTTTATTCCATTTCAAAGTTCTATAATTCTATAAAAAACACCCTTTATAATAAATATTTTTTACAATATTCTATTGGAACTGAAAATCATATAAAATTTGAACTGGAAATAATGTTCAATTAAAATCTGTAAAATTTTTTTTTTCTCAAAGATTCTAATCTTTCTATTTTTTGTATTTTTGTTGCTTTCTTTTTAAAGTCCATGATGGAGTTACATAAGCGTAGAAAAATTATAACAGATTATGAATGTCGTTACTATATTCATCAAATTATCAACGGTGTTAAGTACTTACATGATAATCGTATTATACATCGTGATTTAAAATTGGGCAATTTATTTTTAAACGATTTGTTACATGTTAAAATTGGGGACTTCGGTCTAGCCACTCGTATTGAATATGAAGGTGAACGTAAGAAAACACTATGCGGTACACCCAACTACATTGCCCCTGAGATATTAACCAAAAAGGGTCACTCATATGAGGTGGATATTTGGTCAATTGGTTGTGTTATGTATACGCTATTGGTGGGTCAACCGCCATTTGAAACAAAGACTTTGAAGGATACCTATTCAAAGATTAAGAAATGTGAATATCGTGTACCCAGTGTTTTGCGTAAATCTGCTGCTGATATGGTTATATCCATGTTACAATCTAATCCAGAAAATCGTCCTACCATTGGAGATTTATTACATTTTGATTTCTTAAGCAGTGCTCCAGTGCCAAAGTTCTTGCCTAGCTCTTGTCTAACCATGGCACCACGTATGGAACTTAATGAAACTATGGAACATGAGGCAGCCAATCGTAAACCATTGACAGAAATAAATGGTCTTAAAGATGATACACGTTTAGAATCAACATTCCTTAAAAATAATCTACATGATGCTATAACCGCTTCGGCTCAGGCATGTCGGCATAATGAAGACTATCGTAGTGATATTCAAAGTTTACAACAACAAATAACAAATCTCCTAAATGCCAAGGTAACATTATATAAGTTTAGACATGTTTTCTGTAGGAGTTCCGTTTAAAATTCGTAAAATCTTGTTTTACTTTTTTTAGCCTCGTTTGTTGCAAGGCAATTTGGGCGATGAAAATACTGATCCTGCTGCTCAACCCTTGTTTTGGATTTCTAAATGGGTGGATTATAGTGATAAATATGGTTTTGGTTATCAATTGTGTGATGAGGGCATTGGTGTTATGTTTAACGATACCACGAAACTAATATTGCTGCCGAATCAAATGTAAGTAATAAATTTAAATATTTTATTTTAAAAACGATATATAGAGGTTGAGTTGTGCAATTCTTGACTTGATAATTCAAAATCCGGACTTGTTAATACTCTAGAGACTTTGTAATGATATTTTGATCTATTTAATTATTGAAAATAGTTTCTTTATCTTACTACAAAGAAGAGTTTGATCTTTAAATTTGTAGGTTTTTCTTATAATTGGAAAATTTTAATTATAAAAATTTATAGTAATAAAGTATCAGGGTTATAGCAAATGCTTTTCACTGAAAAAAAAAATCGTAAATAGAATGTCAAATATGTGTTCCTTAAATTGCAAAATGTCGATTTAGAATTACTTATTTGCAGGAAATCATATTAAATACTTTTAAATTCGCAAAATTTAAAATATTATTGAGCAATTCCATATGAAAGCGATCACCTTTTGGACGACCCCTCTCCGATTTTAAAATAAATAGTCTCAATCGATTGCCCAGCAAAAAATAATGTACCTACATATTTTTTTTTTTTATATAGTGACTGGTTTAGTGGTGGTGTGCACCACTGTCATGTGACAAAATTGAAGAATTCTTCATAAGGGACCTCATTGAAAGTTGTTTTTAAAAAAAACTACTAAAGCGATCGCAACGAGTGATAGCTCGTTGGAAAGGTATTGAATCAGGCTTTAATTGAAAAATAAAATTTTCCTAATTTTTCTCAGAAATTTACCTTTTTCCCATGAAAATTAAATTTTCCGATTTTCCACAGAAGCTCCTAAATTTTCCGGCTAATTTTATTTTTTTTGGATTCCTCATAATTTTTGCTTTAAGAATCAGCAATAAAAAAATGGGCCCCGACTCCTTGTTTGGACAGGAGAAGAGCATTTAAGAGACCACCTTGTTCTCATTGTTTTTATATTTTTTATAATTGAATTTTTAATTATTTTGCACTTTAGCAATTTATTTAAATTTCGCATAATTTTTAAAAAGTTCATAAAATGTCTCCCAGGTCTAGAGACTGCATTTTGTATTGGTTTGGGTCTAAAAGATAACTATGAGCAAACCAATAAAATTAATGAAAGTTTCAAGTAATTTTTTTAATTTTTCGACTTTTAAATGGCCATCAATTCTTTAGATCAGTGTTTCTCAACGTGGGGCGCTCGCACCACTGGGGGGCAATTTCAACATTTTAGGGGGGCAATGGGCTAATTTTTGTAAGTTTAACTTTTCATGTTTTTTTAATATATAAAAATGAAATTTTGTAGAATAAAAAAATCTGTATTTTTATATACTTACTTATATACCATTTCCATCGTCATATTTAGTAGAAACCGGATTTAGTGTCATTAGTGATTTGTTCATCCATACATGATCTAGAAACTAAATCCGCTATCATATTAGAGTTACCACAAAATTGCATTTATATATATTCCAGAGCACCATGTAAAATGCATTTAATTTGCAAAAATCTAAATTATTTACATACAAAGATGATGTACTTGGCGAAAAAAAAAAATTTGATACCCATATTGCTCTATTTAAAACGAAGAGTTACCACCCCATTGCATTTTTGTCAAAACGCTAACTAGCACGAATTTCAAAAAAAAGATGAGACCCGTATTTAATTAAATCGACTAAAGATTAAAATATGTTAATTTGGCATTTTTATTACAAACAACCCCGAACAAAAAAATCAAAAACTGTTTTTTTTTTTACAGAATATCCTTAAAAAAAGAACATGGATAATCGTCCTTGGACAAATTGTATATACAGTTAGACGCGCCTTAAAAAACCTTTCTCATGATACCCATATTGTATATGTTGGTAAGGAAACAGATTCTTAAATTAACAAAACATGCAAAAATGGACCCTTTTTCAAAATGGTCCAGCTCACGAGAGGTTAAAGCTAGAGCCGAAATATTTAAGATGTCATCATGAAAAATACCAATGTTCATTTTGAGGGGGGTACACCTTGCACAAATTTCGCTTCCATACAACTTGAGTCACTCTAATGTACATACATCCATTGAATTAAACAAATTGTTAGGTGTGTTTTTTATTTAAAGTACTCTCTATTGTACAGAAAAAAAATAAGGGGGGGGGACATAGAACATTTTTTAACCCAAAAGTGGGGCACGGCCCAAAAAAGGTTGAGAAACACTGCTTTAGATGAAGACTTTTCAACGTGAAACTTTGCATGTTGTAGTTTTTAAATATAGTCTACATAACCTTGTCCACCGATTTTTTTTTTTTTTTTTCAATTCAAAAAACCTTGAGAAATAGCAGGAATCTAGTCAGTTTAAACAGGTGTCGGAAATTTTTTGTGAATTTTTCGAAATACCAAGTCAGTTTTTACATTATATTTGTAACCAAAACTAACTAATTTCGAATTATAAGTTTCCATTTATTATTTAAGCAGGATTCTTCATCTGAAATTCACTTTAATTCAAATTTTCTTTAAATATTACAAATATTCTTTCAATTTGTGTTAGATTGGGTTGATGTTGATCTACTCGATCTTCTTCAAATCACTTGCTAGAAAAACTTATAAAAAAAACTTGTACATATTAAATGAAAATGTCTTCCTTTTTTTTTAATTTTCCTTTAAGTAATGTTCATTTTATTGATAAAGAAGGCAAAGAATCCTATATGACTACATCGGATTACTCTAAATCGTTGGATAAGAAAATGAAATTACTTTCATATTTTAAACGTTATATGACTGAACACTTGGTTAAGGCTGGAGCCAATAATGTAAACTTTGAATCGGATCAAATATCACGTATGCCACATTTACATTCCTGGTTTAGAACAACATGTGCAGTAGTAATGCATTTAACTAATGGCACCGTACAGGTAACTCTTTTAATTACATATTACGTTGGAACCCTGAAAATTGTATGCTCCTTTTGTTTTAGCTTAATTTTTCTGATCATATGAAAATTATATTATGTCCTCGCATGAATGCTATTACATATATGGATCATGAAAAAAATTTCCGCACTTATCGCTTTTCGACCATAATACAACATGGTTGTTCTAAGGATTTATATCAGAAAATACGTTATGCCCATGAAAAACTTAGTAAAATGTTGGAAAAGATGTTCTTTTAAACTAGCTACCCTACCAAGTGTCCTAAAAGTTAGTTGCAAAGACCTCCACATCTATTATATAAAAATTCAATCCCTTTCAGTCCATAAATTGATCTATTAATTTTTATTTTTTTTTTTTAATGCAAGTGGCTCGAGATTTTTTAAATATATTTTGTGTTTATTTTTTTATATAAAAATTTTAATTTTTCAATAAGTTTTATTTTGTTTGAGTAATGTTTTACTTTAATTCGTTTCGAGTTTTCTTTGATTTACACATTTTTTGATACAAAACTTTTGCCACTTTAAGATTTGTATACCCTGTCATCCCCTCCCATGTCCCTCATTTATGTTTTTTTTTTTTTTTTTATAAAAACTAATTTATCTTTCTTATCCTAAACAAAAATGTTTATTTTATATATAAAATTTTTTTAATCATAATTTTTTTTTTTTGTAAGATTTGTTGTTAAGTGTATTTTTATTTACTATAATATATTCGCATATCGTCATACGTATTTTGTAGTTGCCCACATCTTTTAAATTAATTATCACTCTGCTAAAAGAAAAATATAAATAATCTTATTCACACGCATTTCTTCTTTTTTTTTTTATAAAACACGGAAATAAATTTAAGTTTTACTTAATACAAATTTGTTTTTAAACAATTGTTTTATTTTTAGCCAAAAGAGCTACTCACAAGGGGTACTAAGTTCTGTATATGTTGTATCGTCCTAAATAAAATTAGAGATGGTAAAATTTAATTTTCACTTTGAATAAAATTTTCTGTTGGTTTTACTGAGGTTGGGGTTACTGCAGATTAACTGAGGTTACTATTAAAATATACATATTTGTTTAAATTTTACTACATTTCCTTTTCCGGCTTTGGACGGCGTGTCTCGGCATGCTGCTGGACTGTTGAGTCTAGCCATGTGCAAACCGTTCGGATTCCTTTGGAGACATCGTTTACTCCTCCATTGCAAAGGCAATGGTTGTTTTGTGCGCGTGTTGGTCTGATGGAATTCGTTCTTTTTATGGCGAGTTGGTGCCTCATCTCGCTGAGCCTCCATTGCGAGGGCAATGGTTGTGTATGTGTTGCTGATGTTCCTGTTCGTCTGATTTTGATTATCTTATAAATATCATGCGTTTCGGGTTAAACGCTTACTATAACTTGGCAATTTGTGTATTGATTATACCGCCATTAACATTTAATAACTCAAAAAATAAAATTTTACTAAATATTTATATATCGTTATGTCATTAATTTTGTACAAAGAAATTATAATTTAAAGGCAATAAAAAACATGTGTATACAGTAAAAGCTAAAAAAATCTTAAAAGAGGTTGTAACATTATGATGCTGTAAATTTTGCAGGTTGTATCCTGTTACCATCCGCATATGATAAAATAAAAGAGTGATTACGAAAGTTACAGTAACGGGATGCAAAGTCAAGTACAGATTTATTCTCTACTGTTAACATTGCTCTGTTAACTATTTAACATAACAACTACACTTAAAAAGCACATCACTAATTTGCTCACATCTCTAGTAGTAAACAAACGAAAAGCAACAAATATCCACGTGGTTTTTTTTATTTAAAACAATAATTCAAATAAAAATAATATTAAAAAAGTGAAAACGTGTCTAGAAATTCGCAAAAAACTGTGTAAGTATTAAAAGATCATATATTTATTTAAAGTAACTATAAGAACTGATACTCGTGAAGTGTGTTGTTGCCATTATATATATATATATATATTTTTTGGCAAATAGAATTGAGGGTTTTCTAAAAAAATGAATTCACATAAAGTTATTTCTTTTTTAACAACAACAGATATTTTTGTTATAATTATATTTCTTCCTTTCTTGATTGCTATCCGTAGCGTCGAGTATTGTGAATCTACCTTTCAAACTAATAATTTTATGTACATTCGCTTTTAGAAACACAAATATTCACGAATTTTCAAAAGAAAAATGGCTTAAAGCCACGCCAAAATATTAAGCTTTGAAATAATATCGGAATTAAAAAAAAAAAAACGATTTCTTTTGGAGTTGAAAACGATATACATACACACATTTATTTTAGAGTCAAATCTATTCATGTTTTTTTTATGTAAGCGTCGGCGAATGGTTCAAATTATGTACAGCAAATTTCGTTTCATTTTGAAAACGTTACCCACGTCGTAAAAATAAGTATTTTCTGTCACTGATGTGTGCTGTAAATTTTCAGTTTAAAGGTAACAATTTTAAAATCTCTCGTTAATTTAATAAAAACATTTATTTGGTCCCAGATTGTTTAGAAGGCTAAAGGAAACCAGGTTAAAGTTTTGTACAAAAAAAAAAAAAAAAAACATAGCACATAGAAAAGTTAGGTTAGGAACAAAATTTTTTTCAGTAATAACATTTTATGAAAAAGTTAAAATTGAATTTATTAAATTTTAAAATTGGTTTAAATCATAGAAAGTCCCCCGGTGCTGCTAAGCGACTATGTGGACTTCACAAAAACTTTCAATTAAAGTTCAAAAACTTTTTAATCAAAGTGGATTTTTAAAATCACATAAAAAAAAAATGGTAAATTCGTCTATAAAATTAAGATTTAATTTTTTGTTCGAGATTTTAAAGTGTTTTGAGCGTTACTAACGATTGAGATGTTTATTAGGATGGTCCGTTTTTAATTATTTTTTCGGAAGAGGTCTCAAAAGTTAACAAATGATAATAATCAGGGCAACCACTATTTAAAACTTAGTTTTCAGTCAGTTGTAGTAAATTTTGTAAAATTGAGTTCACTAGCTAACAAAAAAGAAGACAGAAAAGGTGAATTATATCTAAATAGGTACAGTCTTAAAACAGGAAATTCAAATTTGCAAAAATGGCTTGAATTTTCAAAATTGGTGTTGCAAACCCCAGAAAATGAAATAAATAAATAAATGTTGAGCATTTTAACAACAAAAAAAAAAAAAAATATTGAAAACAATTTTATTATTTTTGTTTTTATTAAAAGGTGAAATTGTTCGATAACGAAAAAAAAAAAAAAATATGCTTTTGTTCTAAAAACAACAAACATTAACAAAAATCGTATCAAAAATATTCTCCTAATATAAAAATATGCTGTTTTGTTCTGAAACGAATAAATATCTTATACATTTTTTTAATACTACGTACGGGAAAAACATGATAGAACATATTTCTGGTTGGTCTGATGATAATAATCCACGTCCAAAATTTTTGCGAATCTGTTTGTACCTTTGGGGTAAACTTTTTATTAAGTTTTGGATTATGACCACTAAATTTTTTTTTTTGTGACAAACTAAAAGTGCGATACATAATTTCTAATTAATTTTTGGATGCTTTACTCGAATATGGTTAATTTTTTTAATTGAAAATGATGTTCACAAAAAGTTTAAATTTGTTCATAAATTCAGGAATTTGCTATAATTAAAAAACCATTTGGCAGATTTAAAAATTTAATTCTATTCGTGTTCAAATTACATGTTGTAGGGTCATAACTCCTAGCTTTAAAAAAGTTCTCCTAGAAGATGTTGACATAGATTTAAAAAAATTAATAATTTTAAACTTAAGGTTAAAAAATTTCTAAAAAGTCCATTTAAGCAATATCGGATAACAATGACTGTTAAGATATGAGCAAACTTTTCTCTTATACGCTTTTCCAAAAAGTATTTTCTGAGTACACAGTATTATAGTCGATCCACTTTTATAAAAAAATTAATAATTATTAACATTTTCAAAATTTACCTCATAAATTAACATCTTTACTGGGAAGAGAAGTACATATTAAGAAAAATATGTAAAATAAGTGTTTTTGTCCAAAAGTAGACAGCTATAATTTAGGCTTCACCTAGGTTCTTGTCCCTTTTTAATTGCACTACTCAAAATTTTCTTTAAAATACATATTTTTTTAATAGACTTAGGTACCCGGGGTGGTTATTATGTTATTCGAATAGAACAATTTTGTTCGAATTTGGAAATTTTAAAACTCTTGTAAGATGATATCCGTACTTGAAATTACAAGTTTTTTTTTAACTTTTCGCATTTGCTAGACCATTGCCTGAAGGGATTCACAATGGACCGTATTGGTCTCCGAGTGGAGTTGTGCCCTTGGGCACATAACCCTTCCTAACCTAACCTAGACCATTGCCTACACGTTTTCAACATTTTTACCCATTACAAAGTACTCTTTATTACTTTATTTTCGTTGTGAAAATTCAGTTCGAATCAAATTACAAAATAACCCTCCTGAATCCAATGCTGTCAAAATTAGTTTTTTCTTATTTTGCAGTTTTTGAAACATCGTGGTTTTATATTTAAATCATTTACATATATATATATATATATATATATATATATTTTGCTTAAATTTTCGAAATATAATTGACATTACGACATTTTTTTAAGGATATAAGGAGGGACCGAAAGATGTGCCCAATTTTTGGTCCCACGTAATTCATATCGATTTTGGTATCAAACGACACATTATTAAGAGACATTTATCATGTGAAAAAATTTGAATGAGCCGAGTTATACTGAGGTATAGGGGCTCAAAGTTGAAAATTTTAGTACAATGGGATCGCTCACTGTTTTTTGAGAGTACCTTTGTTTTACATTAAATTCTTATCAAATTATCATACAATTTGTTGTAGTAGCCTTAGTTGCTGCTTATACATTAGGGCGGGTCGATTTAAAAATCGCTCAACGTTCAAGGAAAATCGTATTCTAGGGATCAAAATAAGAAACTTTGCCGAAGAAACCATACCTCTAAAACGAATTCTGATGTCCCGACTTTTGACCCGTATTTAGAGTGCCCCAATCGAATCCAACCCAATCGAATATAATTTATACATTCATCTGCTAGAGCAGAAATAGAGACCCTAATCTTGGAAAGACTCCTCCTACTTTCTGAAATACCTCTATCCCGAGATTTGTACATTTTGCTATAAAAACACGGCTAAAAAGGCCCTCTTTCAACTTATATTTTAACCCCTTAACGGTTACCTAGAATGATGATTTATGCATTAATCTCCTAGCGCGTCTCCCGAAGAAGAAGTAGCTCCCATAATCTTGGAAAGATTCCTCCTACTTTCTGAAATATCAAAGTGGGCTTTTTCAAAATTTGACCCTACTGGTCAAAAGTCGGGACATCAGAATTCGTTTTAGAGGTATGGTTCCTTCGGCAAAGTTTCTTATTTTGATCCCTAGAATACGATTTTCCTTGAGCGTTGAGCGATTTTTAAATCGACCCGCCCTAGCCTACATAGATCTATTAAATAAATATATTTATTTCAAAGCCAGGTTTTTTTGGCCGTTGATTGGTGTTATAGACTTATCCCACTAATTATAACAAACTATATTAAAATTTTATATTGAATTAGCATTATTTATTTAAAAACTATTTTTTTTATACATACAGGAAAGCAAAAAAATGTTTGTTCTTTATTTTAAAAATATAAAGCACTTAAAAAAAAAATAGAAAAAACAAACAAAAAAATTTAAAAAAACCATCAAAAAAAAAAAGAAGATAAACTACAAACAAAACAGTAAAAAATAAAGAAGTTCAAACATATTTTATTTAAGACTTAAAGAAGTTAAAGAAAACTGCTATTTTTTCAATAGTTTTCTTATTTAAATTTTTTCAAAGTTATTGTTTATATATAATTTATTTTAAAACGCATCCAAATGACACGTTGTTAATATTTTTGTTGTTGTGGTTTTTATTTTTGTTTAACTAAATACATATTTTTGTTTTAAATAAGTAATTTTACATTACAATATTATTACAATTCATTACAATAGTTTTGTTGTTGTTTTTTTTTTCTTTGTTTAAGAAGTTTTTGTTGTTTTTTTTTTTCTTTGTTTAAGAAGTTTTTGCTGATGTCTTATTTACTTGTAATGGGAGTAGAGGGAAAAGAAGTTATTTAGTTTTTTTTTTTTTTTTATAATAGAAAGAATTAAAGCAAAAAATTAATCATTTTCATTTATTTGTTGTTGTTTATTAAAACTAATTTAAATTATGTTTTTAAACAAACGTTAGCCATAGTTCATATTTGTACTGTGCGCTGGTGATTGAAAGCTATTCGATATGTTCTTTTGCTGGCTGGCGGCTACTGACGATAGAGCTGATGAATTTGATTGCAGGTAATTTTGTAATAGTTGTCGATTTTCTTGGCACCATTCGACAAAATCATCGATCAGCACTGGCCAGGCTCCTTCAGAGTCATAATTACTCATACTATCATCAATATGGGTGGCAAAATCAAGCAATAAATTCCAAGTGTCCTTTGGTATTGAACGTTTATGTTTTTCCTAAAAAAATATCAAAATGTAATGACAATATTAAAAATTTGTCTAACAATATTTTGCAATTGCTAAAACTTCAACATTTTAAGATTTTGTGCATCTGTCTTAGTCTTTGAGATATTGATAGTGTTCAATAGGGTTATAATTTTTTTTGTTTAAAATTTTTACCTCTCGCCACTTGATGGACAATATTGCATTAATAATAAAAATCGCTTATCCGGGTCAATTTGAAAAAAAAACCCGCCCGCATAAAGTACATTTTCTAAAAATGCATTTCTATCACATTTTTACCGTTAAAGTTGCATTAGTGGAAAAAAATTACAGTGCAACATATTTTAAATTACTTTTTATGTAATGTGTTCGTTGTTTTGCGATTTTTAATTTTCATATCACGCTATAATCTTTTTTTTTTTAGTAAAATTCGCCAAACGTTTGGGTCTTTTAAGTTCGATAGGCATCGTAATAGTTTAATTACTTTAAAATTTTAGCGAAATAGTAATAGTTTATTAACAAAAAAAAAAATTTGTTTCGAACTTCAAAAAGGTTTCTGTAGGAAAAAAAATAAAAATACGTTTCTTTATAATTTTTATGGACCGTACGGCTAGGATAGGTAAAATTTAATAATAGCAATAAAAATATCAAAAGTTATAACCATTGCGTCCATCCCAACTGTTCGGCCAAAAAACGATAATTATTTGGTTATTTGCAGCCGTAATGACAAGTTTTGATAGTGCAACAATTTTGTTCATCCGCTTTAAAGCGTAATCGAGTATCAAAGTTTAGCTGTAAACTTAACTGTTCGGTCGCCAAACATTTTACGATTTGGCCAAATAATTCCAATCGGCTAAACTAATATCTTTCCCTTAGCAACATATTTCTATAATGCGTCAGAATAAAAAAAATTTATTAAATGGCCGAACTGCCGAGGACACGGACTTTGATATTGATTGTTTTAAAGTACCAAGGTACAAGCAGAAAGCAACTGGGGGAATATTGTCGAAGTGTTATGTAGTTATTCAAATACCTATGTTTCAAGTTAGTTTTACAAAGTTTTAGTAAATTACATTTTTTGTAAAATAGCTACATGACTAGTAAAACATTTCTAAAAAAATATATATGAGTAATTTAAAAAATGTTCGATACCTGTTGAAACTGACTTTAGATGCCTCTTATTTCTCATGGTTTTTTGAATTGAGAGCAACTGTGGTCAGGATTAGTTAGACTATACGTGCTTAAAAACTACCTAAAGAATTGATGGCAATTTAAAAGATGAAAAATGAAAAAAAAAACAACTTTTTATTCATTTTATTTTTTGCTTATAGTTTTCAAATTTCAGATCTAAGCTAATACAAAATGAAGTCACTATAGTAATAGAATAAAAAAGGCCATATCGCTGTTTGGTGAAACGTTGTCTGGTGGTTTATAAGTGAACCCAAAATTTCCCGATTTTTAAACTTTCGCCGTATTTTCCATAGGGCTTTTGCGTCATTTAATGGAATTGAGTTTTGAGAACAGCATTTAAAAATTTATTTAATTTTATATAGTCTGAGCTACACCAAATTAATGTCAGCGCATCAATAACGAATACGAACATCACAAACTTTAAGGAATTGTCCTAATTTTGAAAACTAATGTGTTTTACGTCTGATATTCACAATTATATTTGAAATTGATTAGCGTATTGCATGAACTGTGTTTGAGTCAAAAAGACATTTAAAAACTTGCAAACATTTTATGAAAATTTGGCGAAAGCGGCAGTGTTTTCAAAACACATTTCGCTTTGTTACAACTGAAGCGCTGAACCAATTCTGTATCAATTCAAATAAAAGATTTTAAATATCATAAAAACTTCAAAAAAATACATGTTTTCTAAAACAATCGCGGGTTTCTTTTAAAGTTATATGGCAATATATATGACAAAAAAATGTTTCGAGTATAGTTTCACACGTTTTGGTGGTGTAATAAAGATTTTGTGTTGAAAATTTTTGAAACTCCTCGTATATTTTACAAAAATAATTGTAAAACTTATGTGGTTTTATAACTCTTTTTAATTCATTTAAATAATTTAACATTTACCTTTAAAAACTTGCACCATAAATCCAAAAACTTAAAACGTCCACTCAGTACAATTGTCCAATAGGCAATAGCCATATCTAAATCAATACCCTTTTGGCCTGGGTCCTTGGCATAGTTAAAAGTAAATTGATAGAAATCTTTAAATTTTCCCAAATCATTTAGTTCCATTTCTAGCAATGGCAATTTGACTTTCAGCTTATCAATGGAATCAATGCCTAATTCACTCATACCGTTACAAAATTCCTCGCGGGTAAATTCACATTGTACCTCGGCATGAAATCTCCAAGCTATGATTAAGACCAATATTGAATCGGGACTTAATTCTAAATCATCCAAAAAGCGTATGACACCCTCCGAGGTAATTTTTTGAGTATCCGTAGGATCACGATAGCGCACGAACAGTTGCTCGATGCGTTTACGATCTAGTTCACGATAGTAGTATTCGGGATTTTGAAAATAATTATCGCTGGCCAAATCCAATTTCCAATCATTTTGTTGCAAGCAATAGATGGCTGTCTGTTCGCCGGTTTGGGTTAATGAGATGAACTTTTTGACTTTATCCTTTTGTGTGGATTTCAATTTGTTCTGAAAATTAAAAAAAAAAAAAATCCAATTTAAGAACACAGTTTAGACACCCTGTATTTTTTTATAGAATGAAAATTTTTGTATATTCTTAATTTATTGCATAAATGCTTCTTTTGGTGGAAAATCTATTATTTTTTGTTGCACATTTTCTACGATTTTTTCTTTCATTTATTTTTTTTTAAACTATTTGTCATAACTTTCTATTTTTTGTGGATTTTTCATAGTCTTTTATTTTCTTACCATTTTTTAAACTTCTATTATTTTTATGTTTATGATCAGTTTCTTTATATTTATTGGATTAATTATATTTTTATAAAAAATAGAAATTCTGTTTTTTCCTAAAAAAAAAAACTATTTTCTTTGCTTTAACAATCCTTCACTTCGCTTTTCTTTATTTTTCCGCAATAATTCGTTGCTATTTTTATTTTCTTCTTTGTGCTTCTGTTTCTGCTTGATGAAAGCAGAAGAACAATGACAGCTGTACAGAAAGTGTTGCCAGCTTACAAAAAAAAAACAAGATGGTAATGCTTTTTAGTTAAAAAAAGATGGCTCGATTATATAAAACAACTTTATCGTTTTTAAAAACGTTAAAATTGTTCCCGTTTGTTCAATATTTTACCCGGAATTTTTGTAAAATTTCGGCGAAATGTTTCTCGCATCAATTTGATAGACAAAAAAAAAAACAAAAATATCGAGTAGTTGCTTTTAAACATCGAATACCCAAAAAAGAATCAAATACTCTATTTATAACCGTTTTTTTACCAGCACTAGTTTTGTGTACTTGGTACTCAGTAGTTTTACAACACAAATGAAAACATTAGAAAAAAAATCCAACAAATGAAAAATGTCTTCAGAATACGATAAAGTTAAAATTGGCAAATTAGTATTAAAAGGTGAAAAACACAAGTAAGTTTCTGTTTAAATTCTAAAATATGTCTAATTCTCCTACTATCCATTAATTGCGCTCAACAGAAAAGTAAAAAACGTAAAAAGGAGAAAGAACACAAAGAATTAAACAAAAAACGCAAAACAGAAGTTGATGAGGATGCCTTAAAACATGGAGGTTGGTGGCAAACTAAGCTGACATCTGAAATTACCGGTCCTGTAGCCATACAATTTGGGGAACGTGCGTACTTGAAAGCTCTTGACAATGGTCTTTTTACTTTGGGCCCACCACATCGTGACGGCGATGGCCCTGATCCGGAGGAAATATTTACTGCCTTTCCCATAAATGACTGTAAAGTATCATTTAAATCGGGATATGGTAAGTACTTAAAAATCGAAAAAGATGGCATGGTTACGGGTCGTTCTGAGGCAGTTGGTAGCATGGAACAATGGGAGCCTGTTTTTGAAGGTGGTAAAATGGCTTTACTCTGTGAATTGGGATTTTTTATGTCTATCGATCCTGAGGATGATGCCTGTGTTGCTTTACGTAAAAAGGTTACAGATTTAGAAATTTGCAAAATAAGATGTAATGCGTCACGAGAGTGTGTAGTAGATGATGAGCCCACGGAAGAAAAGGGCGATTTGACGGAAGTCGAGAAAAATTACGTGTAAGTTAAGCATTGAAATTATGTAGTTACAATTTTCTTTAATTCTTTTTTATACTTTATAATTTTAGCAAAAAATTTCAAAAGTTCCAGGACAAAAAATTGAAAATTAATAAAAATGATGTTAAAGAATTGGAAGTTGCCAAGGAAAAAGGCACCTTACATGAGGCATTATTGGATAGACGTAGTAAAATGAAGGCAGATCGTTATTGCAAATAAATACAATACGATAAATTGTTGCATTTAACTTAAAATTAGTAAACAGTTTGATATGAATACTTCTCTTTATAAATTTGTGTGGTCGACAATGATGAATAATAAAATCGGTGATTATCATGTAAGTTTGTGTTAATGAGAACAAAAATCAAAATATCGATCATACTTAAGGTTTTTTTTTCTATAAGCATTACTAGTAGTCAGTGCCAATGTCAATAAAAAATTCATTACCATTTCAATGCTGATAAATTTTCAATTGTCATTAGTTGGACCAATAGTAATAAATGCATAGAACAACAAATTGTAATTGAAAAACAACAAAAAAAAAAAAAAAAGAATTGTTTATAAAAACAGGTTTGTTTACAATCAGATTAAAAATGTAAAATTAAAGTCCTAACTTCAAAAAAAAAATTATTATTATTATTATAAACTAAGTTTTGGGTACTTTCTTGAATTTTTTATCTGAATTTACAAATATTTTTTTTAAACAATCAATTATCATTAGCGGTTTAAGCCATTGATCAATGCCAATTGAAAAAAAAATTTAATTGGCATTGTTTTTAAACAATTGTAATGGTACACATTTAATTATTGTACCATTAACATCAAATAATGCCAATTAACTAGTCCCAAGTATGTTATCGATAGTTTATATTAGGGCATTATTCAATAGATAAAACGTTATTCGATTAATCGAACAATTTCGAAAATATCCAATTGCTCAAATTCGAATAATTTATTAATGACGTTTTCTTTTCTGGAAAAATGTATTGACTTATTGAAGTGCAAAAGTTTTAAAATTTCTCCCTCACCCAGCCCCATTAAAATGCTTAATTTTTGCAATCAGAATAGAACAGAATTTTATCACATATTGTATTTTTTAAACAAAATTGTTAACGTAGGCTAAAGGCTCCATTAGTCATTGCGTTATGTGCCGTTTCTGTAACGTGCCGTTCCGGATGTCTGTTTTGTGTGGTTAGCCAGTTCCGTAACAACAGCAGCTACTGTGGCTAAATGATTATAGTCATTGTTTAACTAGTTGCAAATATAGTAGTAACTTCATTATCATAATGTGTCACAAAACCTTTTTTATATTATTTTGTACAATTTAGCTTTTAAAATAACAAAAAAAAGTTCTTGTGTTGGTTGTTTAGTTTTGTTTATGTGAGGGTAATCAGCTGTCTTTAACCGTCACTTAACGAAGTACAGAAAATTCTGTTTTTAACAGGTTCGTCCGGCACGGTACGTTACATTACAGATTAAATAACCACACACACGCATTTTCATATATCAAAAACAAATCAGCTGATTCGGAACGTTACGTACAAACTAATTTTGCCATTAATAATAAGCAAACGTTAGACAATGTTTTAAAACTAGAACGCAAGTTGAATTTATTTTCCATATCTATTTGGAAAAATTAATCTAATTAGGTATAATGGTGTGGTAATGTGTCCTCTTCATAATCATAGAGGCCCAACCTTTTATCCCTTCTTTATCCTCTACAAACTTAAATTGTATATAATAAGGTCATTGGCTCACTTTTGCACCAAGACTCCGATTAACTAATAACTGTACTTATATTAAAGAGCTAAGATCTTTAATAGTTGTTTAATAAATATATATTAAAACTAAGTACATTTTCAGTAAAAAAGTAACTAAATTTCAACAGAAAGTTTGGACCCATATGATTATGAAAAGGATACATTACCATACTTTTATACATAATTAATAGATTTATTTTTCCAAAAAGATTTGGATAATAAATACATCTTGCGTTTTAATTTTTAAACCTTGGCTCACTTTTGCAATACCGTGTACATGTGGGTTCATATCCCAACCAATGTGAAATATTTTTTTTAATAACTTATTTTTAATAAATTTAAATTTCCTAAAATTCTTTTTAAATTAGGGCTTGTAACTTTTCTAAAAATAAGCAGAGTTTAACTGTAACCACAGATATTTTCATATAAATTTGACATTCAAAACTATAGTTAACGTATTTTATGTAAAAAATTATTAAATACTTGCAAACAGAAAAAAATCAAAATAAAATATAATATAAAACAAAATAAATATAAAAAAAATTATAAATTAAATATAATAAAAAAAAAAATTGTGGTTCAATGAGGGTTTGAACCTGAAACCTTCTCCATCAGAAGCCAGCACACTAACCCTCTGCTACCAAGGTTAGAACTTATTCGCAAACAACAATTCAGTATATACATGAGATTGATAAAATTTAAAAAAAAAAAAAACAGCAAAAACCAACCCTGTAAATTTTTTGTGGGCATTAAAATTGCACTTTTTGCCTTTTTCTAATGGAGTTTTCTTTTTAAGTGTTGTCTTCTTAAAACATTTTTCAAATTATGCCTTCGCCCCATTAAAATGAAACATTTTTACAATCAGAATATAACACAATTTCATCACATATTACATTTATTTAAACAAATCTGGTTTTTAGTGTTGTTAAGGTTCGGGTTTGTATCCCAGCAAACTTTAAAAAAAAAATTTAATATTTTTTTTTTTAATAATTAATTTTGTTTTTTTAATTATTTAAAAAATTGGATTTAGCAGCTCCATACATTTTTTTCAATTAAATTTTTTTTTATAATTATATGAATTACATGAACACAATTTGCACTTTCTCAACTGAGCATGAATTTTGATAATAAAATTCAATAATCTGCAAGCGTTGTTCGTTTGTAAGTCGATTCATGGTTAAATTATAGACCAAACTGTACATGTTTAACAGTAGCATGTTACACGAAAACAGCTGAGCTGCCAAAAAGAAAGTTGCTAAAAAAATCACCCTTTGCTATGCGTTTTCTAATAGAAAGTGGCAAATAAAGATTTAGGGTAATCTACGCAGGGTACAATTTATTTTGTAACTGTTACCAGGTTATATGTCGACCGAATTCTAGATTGTCTTGTACTGCTTTCTCATCGCATTAAACCCTTTTTCAAACTGGTTGCACGACTAATCGAGCAGTCATTTTTTTAAGCTAGGATGTCACTACTTTCTACCGGAGCATGGCGATCTTTAAGTACTTTTACATGTGTACCTATCCAGGGGGTTATTATGTAATTCGATGCGAACAGATTTTTCACATTAAAAACAAAGTACAGTAGAAACTCGATTCTTGCACGTAATGAAAACCGGGCTCGGTGCAAGTTTCGAGGTTGTCGCAAGTACCGAGTATTAATTTTCCATACAAAATATAAGGCACATACATCTGTTTAGAATCTAAGTTTAATATTTCAATTCAAAACACTTACGTTCAACGTATTCGTATAACAGTAGATACATATTTTATGTGGAATTAAAGAAATTTAAAATTTTTGTTTGTTTTGTACAAAATCGCTTGTTCAGTACTACACTGCTTCTTAGTCTGTGGAGCATCATAATATCGTCTAATGAAGCATTGTTTTTCTCCGCCCATTCTAAGCAAATATTGAACGCTGATATATATACATAATACAAAAATGTTGCAAGTATCGAGTTCAAAATTTTCGGATGAAAATTAAAAATGCGCTCTCACTAATCCTTTTGAACCCGTACGAATTTTTGCATGAAATTTTTTTTTTTAGAATCTTAAGAATATTTACTAAAATACAAAATTATAAAAAAAGTCGATTTCAAAAAACGGCCATGACATATAAAATTTCTCACAAGAAAATAAATTTTCAATTCAAAAATCACAAACCTTTCGTAAAACGAATATCTTTAGCACAAATCTTTCTTTATTATTTTTTATACTTATGTAGTGTACAATAATAAGAACCATAAAATAGAACAAAAAAAAGCTGATTTTTTATTCAATATGTGCAAGATTTTCAAATTCGAAAATTTTTTTCGAATCGAGTTACGCGGTACCACCACCCCCCCCCCCAGATTGTTTGCATATAAATTTTTCGATATAAAAATATGCCGGTGTAAAAAATACAAAAAATCTATAAATTTGTTTAACGCTCATACAGATAAACACCACGTCACTGTTTTTAATTTTATTACTGGATGAATTGGCATGAAATCGACATGTATTCCTCAAATAGCTTTTAAACAAAAAGATATTTGTGGTTTAATTATTTCTACTAAAAAAATTTTCTTACAGTATACTTACAATTTTGGTCCATTTGTATCACCAACATTTTACCTAAGGTTTTACAACTATAATTCTGTATAAAAATTATTTATAAAAAAAAAACTAAAAAAAAAAATTATTAAGAAAAAAAGTATTTTTCTAAAATAACTTTTATATTTTTGGCAGAATCATATGAAATAATATTGTGCTGTGTTTCCACTTACATGTTTTAACAAAACATGGGTTTTGGTAAAAAAAAAAAAAATATATTAGAAAACATGTACAAAACATGGGTTGTTTCAAAACACCTCCAGTGAAAACGTATCATAATTCACTGACGAATGCGTTCATTTTGAATGTAAAAATATCATGTGTTAATGTGAGTTGTACCTCTTTAATGTGAGATTATTACTAGTGTCCGACCGGACAGTTCGGCCAAAAAACTATATTTTGTCGGTTTTTTGATATCTAGAGGCAATGATGACAAATTTTGGTATTGGAAACATGTTTTGTTGAGCCGATTTAATTCGATTTTGTGTATAAAATTTAAGAGAAAAGCCGAAGTTTAGCTATAAAGCTAAAAGTTCGGCCGCCGAACTATTTTCAATTTGGCCGAACTTTCTGAGGCCGAACAGTGAATTCATTGCTTAACTACAGACTTTTCTTCAAATTTGACACTCAAAATAGCATCTAATCAGCCCAATAAACATTTTTCCATCCGCCAAAATTGTCCATAATGCTTTAAAATACCGAATACAGACCAAATGCATTTTCTGGCCGAACTGTTCGGTCAGACACTAATTATTACGATAGAAAGGAAGTGTTATTTTGTCTCTATAACATATATCAATATTTTATTTAGCACAATCGGTGAGTGTATCCGAGAATACTTTCCTTGTTAGTATATTTGAATTTAACGAATGCTTTTAACATTTAATTTTGAAAATTATATTTTGGATCGTTTGATTTGGTTAAAATTAAAATAGAATTGCAATTATATTTTTTAGCTTCAGTAGAATCTGAAATATTCTGGTATGTTATGAAATTTAACTTTCCATCGAAATTGAAAATTTAATCGATTGTAATTTGTAATTTTAATTAGAACAATTGAAATTCAAAAATAATACTTGAAATTCAAAACCTTCCATTTGAAACTCGTAAAATACCACTTGAAATTTAAAAAATAGCAAATGTAATTAAAAAAATACCAAAAGTGATTCAAAAAATGCCAAAACAAACAAAATTTTTAATAAAAACTCAATTGAAATTAAAAAATACTATTTGTTATTAAAGAAAAAATCATTTGAAATTCAATTGATATTTTTTGAATTTCACTTGGTATTTTTTACATTACATTTGGCATATTTTGAATTACATTTGAAATTTTTAGCTTAGTTTCATTTCTTTTTTTAATTACATTGGGATTTTTTTTTATTTCAATTGTTGTTTATTACGAATTTTGTTTGTTTTGAAATTCAATCGTTACTCTTTGAATTAAATTGAATATTTTTGAATTACATTTGTATTTTTGTTTTAATATGAAATATTATTTTTGAATTAAATTTGAATTTTTTTGAATTTCGAATGCTTATTTTTGAATTACAATTGCTATTCTTTGAAATACAAATGCTATTAAAAAAAACGAATGTTTTTCCACTTCAAATGAGGTCGTTTGAATTTGATTTGCAAGCTATAAATTACATTTGAGAGTTTTTGAAAATCAAATTTCAATTTTGAAAATACAATTGTTATTTTTTGAATAACGAGTGGAAAACAAGATGGAGGTTTTCAAGGTCAAAGGAAGGCATACATTTTATGAATTATTCGGCGACGTTTAAATATTTTAAAAACATCATGAATGAAACGAATTTACTCTTAAATTAATATAGTTTTTTTTAAATGAATTTCTAAAATAACTATTGTATATTACAGTGTGAGTTCCGTTCATTTCCGATTTCAATGAAATTGACCATAACTGTCATACTCTACAATACATCGACGAAATATAAATTTCAGATTCCGAAATATTTATTTATAATTCATATATAATACTAAAGTCCACAAGACCAAATAACAGTATTACATATAGTAATAAAAAACTGAGTATTAATCTTAAAAAAAAAATATATAATACAACCTTATGAAAATTGAAAAAACGTTAAAATTTCACCAAGGTATCGTTACAAAATTGACTATTTTAACTTTTAAACTATACAAGATACAAAAATCAACATCGCGTATCATGATTTATTTACAAACAAATTTTGCGAATAAATCTTAATTTGCGATGTTAAGATACCTCTAAAATTCTGAAGTCATATTCGGATTCAGCGCACTAGTCTCTTGACCTCTCTAAAATTGTTTAGGTTTATGTTGTCATAACTTTTAAATTTGTTTCCAATTTTTTTTTTTTTAATTGGTTTTTCTGAAATCGAAAATATAGTGACTTCAAACCATATACTCACTTATTATGTGTATTTTTTTTGTCGGTTACAAAATGGGAATCCGCGGACCCCCAGGGGTCAGTAGAAGTATTCTAGGGGGTCCGCGAAGAGTTTCTACAAAATGATTGTTTAAAACATATTTTAAAAAATTTCAAATTGTTTTTATTTTTGCAAAAAAAAAATTTATTGAATATTTGTTTGCCCTGCTTTCAAACGAGGTTAAAAAATAAGATATAATCATATTTCTAAAAATAAAAATTTTTTATGAAAGTTGTTCTTTAAAAAGTTCTTTTTTTTATTCAAAAACTACTTAAAAAGATTAAAAAATTTCAATGGCGCAAATATTAAACCTTTTATCAAATTTGTTTGTGTTTTTGGCGATTTTTACTGGAAGTTGCGTACAGTAAAGTAAAATTCGTTTCAGACGAACTCGGTTAAGATGAAACCTCGATAATTGCAAACTAATTTAAATACCTGACGTTTTGGTAACAAGTAATACGAACTTGCTTAAGATGAACCATCGGTTAAGATAGATTGTTTTTGACAGCCCCACAAAATTTTTTTTTTTCCATTTTTGATACAAAATTTGCAACATTTTCCAAATTTCTTTTGGTTTTAAACCGAACACACATGAAATTCTTCCTAAAATGTATCAAAAACTATTTATTTAGTGTACGAAATCAAATGAAAGAATTCCACAATATTTAAAAAAGCTAATTCAAATTTGTAACATTTTGTGGACAATAAAAAAAATTGTGAAGAAATTTTACTTCACTAAAAACGAACCTCGCTTATAACCAAGTAATTATTTTGCTCCCTCGGATCGGAGTTCATCTTAACCGAGTTTTATTGTATTTGATTTTTGTTAAATGTCTTTTTTTATTTTTTAAATAAAAATCAAATTTTTGTCTGCACTTTTTTTGATACAGTCAAAGCCCGGTATAACGAATACTCGGTATAACGAAAACAACAACAATATACAGTTGAACCTCGATTATCCGGGTTGCACGGGAATGGACTCAGCACGGATAACCGAAAACACGGTTAATAGAAGTTATTTATTTTTCCCGAATTTTTTAACTCTTTGTATGAAGGTGAAAAGAAAAAAAAAACAGGCAAATAAATGTGTGCTGTACGGTTAATAGAAGAAAAAAAATAATAGCACGGATAACAGAGGTAAACACGGTTAATAGAGGTATAAATCAAACCACCAGCATGCCGGTTAACAGATGTACCCGGTTAATAGAGGCCCGGATAATCGAGGTTCAACTGTATAACAAAATTCAAAAATTGTAATAAGAAAAGAACTTTTTTTGAAGAGCCTTTTTATTTAAGAGTACCTACCTACAATTTCAGTTTTAATTTTCGTTGTCAATAAACTCAGCATTTTGAAAAATTTTAAATGTGCAGTAGATTTAGTACATTAAGTTGTTGCGATATAACGAATGGGTCTTACAATATATCATTCGTTATACCGACTTTGACTGTATATAAAAAAAAAAAAACAATTTTTTTTTTTTGGGTCCGTGAACCAGTAGAAGTGTGTCTTTTAAGGGGTCCGTAAAGACCATCTGTGTCATATTACCAGAGTTTATAGACTAAAGAGATCCCAAGTAGAAAATGTTTGAAAATGCACTCTCTTGAAACTTGTATAGATAGCCAGTCTGTCGAATTCCCGACACGAAAGAGAAGGTAGAGGAAAATTAAAAAATATAAAATCATCATTGTTTTTCTTGTTATTCTTAAATAAATCGGTACAAAAAACAATTTTAATAGTAAAATTAGTAATAGTTTTTTTCAACTTTAGTTTTTTTTTGTATCTAAACACGATTTTATCAAGGTTTTTTATTTTTTTCAATTTCCTTTATTAACTCTCATTTATTGTTGAATTATGGACGATTTTCGTATATTTTCTCTTGAAGTTCTGCCAGGAAATAAAGATTTGATGAAACAGATTTAATGGAAACCTCCCTACTTTTACCGCAACGTATAGTTTAGCCAACAGACAGAGTTTTCTTTTTACAAGAGCAAACTGGTGTTTGTGCTTTTTGTTATCAAATGCAACCCCAATTTGTCTTCTAAAAATTGTGTTAAATTATGCCAAACAAACCAAATTCAATCCATTGATATTTAAATACCTACCACGTATAACTAACAGCTGAAAATAAATAGAAATAGTTAAAAATTTATCATGACTGCATATCAGAAGATTCCAGGTTCATAATCGGGCATTATTTTTGTCAGCATACATGTGTGTGATGAAAGTTAAGTTACATACAGGAACCAATACGAAGGTCAATATACAAAACGAAAAAAGAGAAATACGAAACGGGTGAAGCTACCAGGAAGTTGTGTGTGTATGTGTTAAAATAAATAAAGTCGATGGCGTTTGTGTGATTTAGGCCAATAATTTTGATTGTCTTTTTACGAAGCAGGAGTAGGAGAGTTTTGCTTGTAACTAACGCCAAAAATTAAAATGAAGACGTAAGCGTTGTATAAAATTTTGAAGACGTAGAACGTCGTAGTAGTATTGTTAAATCAAAAACGAGCGTTAATAGATAATGCGTAGGATATAATATAGATGATAGACGTAGAACGTCGAAGTTTTTCTTAGTTTTGCTCAATACATTTGTATTTTTTTTTTTAAAGGTGCGTTAAATAATAAAAGATGCGATGCGAAATTAAGGTGGTGTGATAATAAATTAAAAAACGTTTAACGTAGGACGTAGGAATATAAATATGATGAGTAGAATTGTGTAATATAATATGGTTTAAAGGCTTACGTAGACTATTTTTGATTGGAGTTTCTAATAAAAAGGATGTGGTTTATATTTTTGTTACAATTTTAATATAATTTGTAAAGTTGGTAAATTAGAAGTAGCGTAGAATAAAAAGTGTAGTGGAGATCAAACTATGGGTACAATAAATATTTTTTTATTATCTTTCGAAGAATTGGCTACATGATTTCGAGTATACTTTTAAAAAAATGTTTACGATCAATAGAAATGTAATATTTTTTTTTGTAAACTTTCCAAAATTTTTTTTTTTTTTTTTAAATAATAGATTTGAAATTGTACTATGATGTTTTCATTTTAGTTTAATTTTTAAGACATTAATTTTAGAACAAAAGCATATATTTTAATAGAAAGTTGAAATTATACTTTTCGTGTACTTTTGAATGAAATTATTACTTTTAGTGAACTTTTGAGAACATGTACTGAAAGAATTAATTACAATAGGCTATATATTGGCTAATTTTAGTACTAAAAAAAAGTAATAAAACACTAGTACAAAAACACAAACTTTAGTACAAAAGTCAAAATTTACAACAAAAGCGAAAATTTTAATTTACCATGGAATACATTTTCATACCAATACCAAAAAGATAAATATATTAAATACAACAAATGTTTAATTTTAGTACATGTTTGTAACAAAAATGTTACACTTTAGTACTTTTGCACACAACTTAGTAATATTCAAAGTTTTTGTACATTTTTGAGTATTTTTAAGAAAATGATTCTGCAATTTCAAAAAAATAAATTAGTACACTTTTGATATAAAAACTGATTCAAACAGAATTTGGTTGGAAGCACTAATTTTAGCACAAAAATGTAATATTTTTGTACTATTTTTTTAGTTTTAGTAATCGAATTAATATTAGTACGTTTGAAAAAATTTCACGTGTTTTTTTAATTGTGCTCATAAACTTTTATTTTTTTGAACTTTCAGTAAATTTTTTAGTACAAGTCAGTAATTTTAGTACACTTGAAAAGGTGTAGTTTAATCTTAGCGCATTTTTAAATTTGCATTTAAAAAAATACTCTTATCTGGAGTATAAACGTAATAAATTTAGGACAATTTTGATTAAACAGTTCATATTTTAGTAAAACTTTAAAAAAATCACTTATTTAGTACAAATTAAAGAAAATTATACTGTTATTTTGAGTACAATTGTTTTAGTACTTTTAAACATAAATTTTTGTAAAAAAAAAAAATCTTGAAGTACAATTTCTGAAAATAGAGTTTTCAAAAAAAAAAAAAAAAAATTTAAAACATTTTCAAAGTTTACAAAATTTAGCAGGATTTCGAAGAACGGAATGAGAATAGAGATAAAGAGTAGAGACTTTGCGACGTAGACGATGATGATATAAAACAGACGAAAAACGAAGCTGTTGCTGAAGCGTTGACATAAGTTGTAGATTCTTCCTTTAAAGCTGATACGGGAGGAACGACAATTAAACAAAAAGTTTAAACTAAAAAATTTTAATGAGCAGAAGAGTTCCGACGATCCTTTTTTTGACAGCAGCTTGTTAAACGTAGATTGTTTAGAGGGTAGAGCTGTAAATTCGAAGTGATTTTTTTGATTAGTTTAATAAATAAAACGACGTTTGATGTTTTTTTTTTTGATTTTTTGTTCATATTTTTCTTGCTTTTTTTGTTTGGAATACTGTGTAATTGTTACAGAAATAGTACGAGTAGTATTTAATTCATGCTTTTTTTGATATATGAGATTACACATCAATTCTGGATTTTTTAAATAAGATTTTTTGTTTAAAATTTCTTTGTCTTTGAATTGTTCTTGTTTTCTCTTGATCTGGGATATTCTTTAATAAGACAGACGTATAAACTTAGCGTAGTATTACGTAGAGTAAATTGTTAATTTCTTTTTCTATAAAGTTTTCTGTGATTTAAAGTTATATTATATAGAAGTAGGAGGTTGTGTTTTGTTGCTGATGATAAAAAGAAAGAATAACTTAAAAATAAAACGTTGAATTAAGTAAAAATGTAAATTTTGAAAACCATCTCCCCTTTTGTTATAATTTACATTTTTTTCTGTTTTTTGTTTAACGGATTTGTCTCTTTTGCATATTTTTATCTTCTCTCATATTCTCTTTAGCGGTTTTTAAATATGTATTACTAATCATTAAATTACGACATTTTGTTTTCTGCAAAATTTTTATCTTTCTTCACATTTTTAGGGTATTTTTTTAAACTAAAAAAAAGTCGATTTTTTTTTGTATTTTGAAGGAGTTTTTAAATTAAAATTATGACTTACGACGCTAATTATGAAATTTTAAGATTTCGACTTAAAAAAAGGATTTTTAAATATATTACGTTCAAATTTGCAAATTTCCTCAAAATGTTGCTATAAAAACGCAGCTTAACGTAGTTAAAATGCTGTATTTTTCAATTAACATCGAAGCTTACTTGTATTTATATATTGTATTATGATGTACTTGCTTAAAAACGTCCCATGGGTGAACGTGATCTAAAACGACCACCGCCGCCACCACCACCTTGGCCACCAAATGATCGGCCACCACCACCGCTACCACCATCACGACCATATGAATCACGACGACTGAAACCACCAGAACTGCCACCACCATCGCGACCATAACCTCCACCGCCTGATCGTCCTCCACCCGAGCTGCCATAACCATCACGACCACCACCATAACCACCGCCTGAACGGCCACCACCACCACCGGAGCCGCCATAACCACGATCGGGATAACGTCCTCCACTAGAATTACGTGGTCTAAAGCCACCACCTCCTCCTCCACCGCCGCCATTACGACGACCACCAAAGCCACCGCCATCACGACGTCCTCCATCCCGACCACCACCTCTTCCACCACCGCCTTGTCGTCGACCACCCTGTCTTGGGCGACCCTTGGAAATTTCCACCCTTAATTGGGAACCCAATAATTCGGTGCCGTTTAACACATCACATGCCTTTTGGGCATCATCACGATGTTCAAATTCGACAAAAGCAAAACCTGGAGGATTAAATGCTATCCATACAGAATTTAATTTACCATATTTTGTGAACTCTCCTTCTAGATCGTCTTTTTTGATTTTATCGGTTAAATTTCCAACATACACACGCGTTCCTCGTTGTTCACCCATTTTTTTTATTTCTTAACTTTTTTTTTTGTAATTAACTTGGTATTAAAAATTGAAATTTTAATTAACTTTTTCAGCAGCAAGGGAAACACGTACGTACTGGTCCAATCGATAGTGAAAAATGTATGTATTCGTTTTTTCGCTAATCATGAAGTTGGCTTGGTTCGCCGACCGACATTTTGTTTTTTGGCCGGTTTTGCAAACATGGTTGCAACTTTAGGGCAGAAGTCACTTTTATACTAAAAAGGCCGAAAAAATATGCTTGTTGTTTTCAGGTGCGGTCATCAAGCATTCAAGAAGCCGAGATTGCACGCCATCATTAATCCAATGTTGTCAAAGTCATAAAAATAAAAAATCGCCTGAAAGTATTGTACATTTTTACATTTTACTATAATTAAAAAAGGTAAAATTACTGACACGAGGATGACGAAGCAAAATTTAACAGGAAAATGTGAAAGAAAAAAAGAAACAGTTGATGTTATTCCGCTGCGCTAGATAAAAACGCTGAAAACACAAAAAAGCGCTTAAACGACTTTAATGAAGAGTAGTGTAAACACGACCTTTAAATGCATGCACATAAATAAAAAATTTATAAAATTTTGACGACGGGAAATTGGTTGCACATAAATTTGGAGGGAAATTGCAATACCGGATACTCATACAATATAGATATGCGGTAGAAAAACGATTCGTTACATTTAGAATGCCAAACTCTGCGCCTTTTTTGTAAAGTAGCTTGCTTAGTTAGATAAAGCTTCTCTACTAGTAATAAAAATTCAAGTGTGTGAAAAAAGTTAAAAAGTTAGTGTAATTAAATAAAAATAGTGTTTATATTGCATAAAAAAAGACATTTAAGTTATGGGCAAACTAAAATACTTATAATTGACACAATTAACATCAAATAAAAGAAATGCAGCATCATCAATAAGGCGTATTACATATTTTTCCAAGAGTGGTGTCTTACACCACAAACGAAAAACCAATTGGCAAACTTATTTGAAATCTATCAAAATCTCACCATATTACTCTCTACTTGTGAGACATTCCGTTTAATAATGCAAAACCACAGTATATGAATCCAAACAAGAATATTTCATTTTGTTAGTCATGTGGACGACCAGACCATGGAAAGGTTCTCTGACGACAGTGCGTTAGCACTTAAACTGTGAGCCACACTGTGAGCAAGCACAGCAACATGTTTTCATCAGAAATAATTAACGTAAGTAAATATGAATTGGTTTTTTTTTCAATTGTTTAAAATCAACCTAGTAGCAAAACATACTTTACTTATCTAAACCAGGCAACTAGTAAGAGTACTACCACCTTTCCATACAAACAATTGTATTACTAAACATGTATATGTCATAGGGATAAGGGCAATTCCACCCAAACTCTTACCTCGAAATCAGGGATTCCCGTTTTCAAGTTGTCGACTAGCTCAAGCTAACAAGTATCTTGTTGACCCCCGAAAAACTCCACCATTTCCTTACAAAAATGTAAAAATATACTATTTTTAAAAGTTTAGTGTCTTATAAAAAAAAATGGTGTGTTTATATTTTGGAGTCGCATACTTAAGCGGAATCTAGATTTAAAATTACGTGTCAATCCGGCAAAGATTGTGGGATAGGCCAACTTCTACCCGGAAAAAACTGGAAAAAACTCGACTCACTTTCTTCATACAAATGTGTAAAAATATGCAGATTATAGAAATTTAATGTAGTTTTATTACACACATGCTTATAAGAAAAATATTGGCTCATACTTATTTTAAGGACTCGCCTGCATTAGCAGATTCCGTATTCAAAAATTCAAAGGAATTTGAAGAAAATTGTGGCCTAGGATAATAAATGTTAGAAATAACTCCACCATATAAATGTGTAAAAATATGTTTATATATTACAGTTAAATTAGTTTTTTGTTTTTATATACATCGAGATTATTTTTATGTTATTTTCAATTTATAACGAGCTTTCTACCTCCGTATATTTACAAAAATAAAGCAAATCAAACATATTAGCTAGGTTGATACTAGTATTTCGATCTGTCTAAAGATCTCATCAGAACCCGAAGTTTTAGAAAAGTTAGAGCCTCTATAATAGGCAGAACTTTAACAAAAAACCTATTAATAATCAATTTTGCTCCATTCTTGTCTTCTTAGTAATCAAGCACGTGGTTAGGTCTTTTCCTAACAAGCATCATGACGTTACTAAACTTTGAAGACCAAAAATGTTCTATTTATATAAAAAATTTAATTATGTTTATATATAGTTTTGTTTAGTTTCATGTTAATTTGCGATTTTTTTTCTTTTAGAAAGACTTGAGACAAGTTTAAATCAGGGATGACAGACAATATCGCTAAATTACCGTGTCGATTCAAAATCCTTTCAACTGACTATCGTTATCTCTAAAATACCGTTACCGATATAACTAAAATACCAATATCCCTAAAACGCCGTTACCGAAATAACTAAAATTTCGTTATCGCTCAAAAGCAGTTACCGAAATAATTGAAATAGCGTTATCCTTAAAATACGAAATAATCCAACAAAATCTGAAAAAATAATTGTTGTAAATAGATATACATATTGCTCATTTACTGCAAGAAAAACACGATTTTGCAGAAAACGAGTTTAAAGTTTTCAATCCATATCTGCCTCGCTCGACCCTTTCTCTATTTATTTGGTCACGTTTTTTTTAAATAGGGGGTTTTTAATGTATTTTTCTCTTAGTGAGAGTTGTGTGCGAATTCGTTAATTATCGAGAGACCCATGATTGGAACAGTTTCTCTATGAAGTATATACTCTTTGCACCCACTTTAAAGAAAAAATAAAATAAAGGTCCGCCAAATAACTTCTTTTTTTTTGAAAATGCTATAAAAAAAAACTACTGAATATTTTCTCAAATTTCTTTTTTTATTTGAAAGTACAATCCTTCCGGTTAATAATGGAAAATAATTTCATTCAAATATCTGCCTCGGCTGGCCATGCAGTAGCCTACACGATCGGTCCAATTTTTAAGCACATTATCGATTGTGTGCAGCTGTATTTCACCAATGGCTTCACGAATATTGTCCTTTAAAACGTCAATTGTCTCTGGCTGGCTGGCGTAACACTTATCTTTGACGGCACCCCACAAATAATAGTCCAACGGTGTCATATCGCAGCTCCGAGGTAACCAAACGACATCAGCTCTGCGGCTGATAATGCGATCTTCAAAAACAGGGCGCAAAACATAGAGTGTAGCTTCGGCTGTGTGGCACGTAGCGCCGTCCTGTTGAAACCAAATGTTGCCAATATCCTCCTCTTCAATTTTTGTGAACAAAAATTCGTTCAACATGGCCCGATAACGATTGCCATTGACTGTAACGGCCACTTCTCACACACATTCTGCAACATTAACATGATTTTCAAAGTAATGTCGCAATATTTCCCAGCGTTGTTCAAGCGTATAGACAACCATATTCGTTCAGCGGAAGGATAAAACTAATTATCTGTCAAATCAGACATGAGCTAAGTGTTACCATTCACGAAATAAGCACTAGTTGAAAAAAAAAACGTTAGATGGCGGACCCTTTATATTATCCTCTACCTCGAAAAGTATACATGATATTAATATAAAATTTTTACACAATATAAAGCATGATATAACTAATAAATCTGCATCTTAACTCAAAAATCGCATTTTTTGACTTATGAAATTCTTGAAGTAAATGAGCGATATATTTTCCCAAAGCTTGATCATAAACTAGCTAGTCATTAAACCGAATAACTTAAAGAACGTTATCCTTAAAATACCGTTACCAAAATAAATAAAAACCCGTTATGCCTACCGAAATAAACGAAAATAGCGTTACCACTAAAATAACGATACCGAAATAAGTGCAATATCGTTACATCTAAAATGCCGTTACCGAAATAAACGAGAATAGCGTTATCCTTACCGAAACCCGCATCGAATCGGTTACCATTCATGGTTTATATACTGAGTGTTTCATAGCTTTAATATCGATTTCGTTTTGCAATTATTTTTTTTTTCTTAGTTTTCTTCGGCAGATTAACTTATCTGCGTTTTAACTTTCGCTTGATGAAACAAAGAATGTTGTTGTGTTTCGTATTTTTTAAATAATGTAATAGTCAATTGAAATTTAGAGTTTCCATTTGAAATGCAGAAAATATTAATTGAAATTTAGGATTTCCATTTGAAATTCAGAAAATATCAATTGAAAATCAGATTTTCCGTTTGAAATTCGGAAAATTGTAATTGAAATTCAGACATTTGAAATTCAGAAAATATCAATTGAAATTCAGAAACACATCACTTGTAATTCAGAAACACATCCATTATTATTCAGAAAATATCAATTACAATTCAAAAAATATCAATTTAAATTCAGAATATGGCAATTGAAATTCAGAAAACATTTTATTTAAATTTTAATACATATTTTCTAAATTTCAAATGATATTTTCTGAGTTGCAATTGTCATTTTCTGAATTTCAATTTATATTTTCTAAATATTAATTGACCTTTTCAGAATTTCAATTAATGTGTTTTTAAATTTCAATTAGTATTTTCTGAACTTCAAAAACATTTTCAGAATTTCAAAGACCGTTTTCTGAATTTCAATTGATATTTTCTGAATTTTAAATAGAAAATCTGAATGTTTTCCGAGTTGCAAATGGAATTTCTAAATTTCAATTGAAATTTTCTAAGTTACAACTGATATTTTCTGAATTACATTTGCAAATGTGCAGTGTTTCATAATTATAACATAATTTTAAAAGACCTTTTAAAACTAGCGGTTAGTGATAAACACAAACTTCGGGTAAAAATTAGTCTATGTTAAAGAACATTTTTGTTTATTTTATTTGGCTGTGGTTTCGGTTTAGATTGTACAAAACTCATGGACTTTCTGCGATTTTATTCCAAAATTTATAAAAACATTTTCATAAATTTAACCAAATTAAAGGCTCGATTTTTTCTCAGTAAACCTTCTTATTAAATGTGCACAAATAATGAGACACTTACAAAACTAGCTTTGATGTGAACCTTTGGCAACAATATTTTAAGAATCGATTTGAATTTTAATTTAATTTACAGTAAACAATGTGAGTGCTTATATTTAAACTCAGATTTCGCTTTTGAGAACAAATGCAACAAAAAAATGAGAATTTTAAATCTCGTATTAACATTTTACGTTATATCAAAAATGTTTAAATTTTTGTATTAAAAATGCTAAAATTGTTTTTTCGGCCTTTTTATATTTTCATATATTTAGTTAGAATATTGTTCTATCCCAAGTCCAAAAATCTAATGTGATATTGTCCTATTCGATTTTATTGATGCTTTTCAATAAGTTAGTTCTTTTTCATAATAGACAATACAATTGTTTCATTGGCATCACCCAATTCTTCAGTTGTCTGCAATAGAAAAAGATAATTTTGGCTTAACTCAAACCGAGACATTACATACAACAGACAAAATAAACACAATGAGAATCTTTTTGTCTGCCTTATCTGATAACCTGGTTAAAAAATCAAACTATTTGAAAAACAACAATTTTATGTACATGTCGTTTAGGTTATATTTTTAAACACTCCCTCCAATAGACCCTGTTAAACTTGTACTAACTGCTTCATACTGTATAGATGTTTGTAGCTTTAATTAGCGAAATTAGGGCACGAAGACCCTATTATTATATATTATAATATTGTTTCGTGCGCCCCGGTAGGCTAGTATCAAATATTTTCGCGAAAACGCATTGTTTAACTATCGGTCTATAGTTAGTGACTTGGCTACGATCACCCGATTAAAAAATGGGGACGATGGAGCAGAATTTCCAACTATCCAAAAACCTACCATGCTTGATACATGTATTAAAAAGAATAGAAATTGCCGTAACAATATGTTGTGAACATTTCTTAAAGAATAAAGAAGGATATGAACCAACGGAGCACTTAGTTTCATTGTTTAAAGCACTTATTGCATCCATTACATCCTCAACACTAATATTGAAATCTAATAATATGCCAGAATCCTGACCGGACTGAAAGTTATAACTAATAGAAATAGGCTTTACAAAAGTGCTTTGAAAATAGTCCGCAAAAAGATTGCATGATTCAGCATTTCCATCAGACACTGAGTTACCATAAAACATACGCTTAGGTATGCCATTATTATCCTTTTGCTATTAATAAAATGCCAGAAAGCTGAATAATCAGATTTTATTCTGGTCTCCATATCAAAAATATATTGTTTAAAAAGGAAATTTCTAAAGAAATTAAATTCGTTGCGTACCAAAATAAATTTACCTCGATCTACATCATTTCCAGAATTTTTAAACTTTAGTTTTTTGTTATTATATACATCGAGATTCTTTTTATGTTATTTTTAATTTATAACGAGCTTTCAACCTCCGTATATTTACAAAAATAAAGCAAATCAAACATATTAGCTAGGTTGATACTGGTATTTCGATCTGGCTAACGATCTCACCACAACCCGTAGTTTTAGAAAAGCTAAAGTCTCCATAATAGGCAGAACTTTAACAAAAAACCTATTAATCATGAATTTTGCTCCATTCTTGTCTTCTTGGTAATCAAGCACGTGGCTACGGTCTTTTCCTAACAAGCATCATGACGTTATTAAACTTTGAAGACTAAAAATGTTCTATTTATATAAAAAATTTATAGTGTTTACTCTGGTTCAAGTAATATTTTTTACCATTTTCTGTTTTTATATACCTCGAGATTATTTGTATGTTATTTTTATTTATAACGAGCTTTCAACCTCTGTATATTTACAAAAATAAAGCAAATCAAACATATTAGCTAGGTTGTTACTAGTATTTCGATTTGGCTAAAGATCTAACCACAACCCGTAGTTTTAGAAAATCTAGAGTCTCCAGAATAGGCAGAGCTTTAACAAAATACACAACATTTAGATTTTTTTTGATTAAATAAAGAATTATTATAGTCATAATAATAAAACCTATTAATCATCAATTTTAATCCATTCTTGTCTTCTTAGTAATCAAATACGTGGCTACAGTCTTTTCCTAACAAGCATCATGACGTTACTAAACTTTGAAGACCAAAAATGTTCTATTTATATACAAAATTTTAGTTTTTACTCTGGCTCAAGTAATAATTTATTTAATTAATCATTTTCTAATTCCAAACAAAACACAACATTTTTAATATTAGTTTAAAAATTTATGGTCCCAAGATGGACAGTTGCCCAAGATAATTTTTTACATATGATATCCGCAAATAATGCTTCCTGTCATTGCTGTCGTTCGCATAGACGCAGTTTTCTATGCATACTCAAAATAAAATATCGGCTTGTTTTCTACCGCCAAGACGAAATAATTTTTTATTCGAAAAGTTTTTGAATACATTTTTGTTGAGTTTAAATTGGCGATTTCGCTGTACATGTACATTTATTTATTTATCGTATAACGATATTCTAAAACGATTTTATTATTATTTTGTTTGTGTACCAATTTTTAGTAACCCTCAAAAAATTACTTCAAATGCCCTAAGACGCTAAGAGGGTCATGTATATTTTTTCATTGGTGTTGAAAGTTGAAGTTAAACTTGATTTTTTATCGAAAATTTAAATTAATTATAGCAACAAGTCTAACATATGACTTAAGCATTATTTTTAACATTATTGAATACTTCTTTATTTTTATATGTCGGCATACAAGGAAAAAATAGATTTTTTGTAGAATTTATCTAAAAACTTATCAGCAAAGTCCATCAAATTCTGTGTGCCATTTTTATTATGTTTCTCTGTAATAGAAAATTGACTTTATAACTTCATTTTATTTATTTTTAATTTTTCACATTTTTAGAGAATTTTTAAAAAGTGCGCATTAGACTGGTCCTTCGTTGTATGGGCGAAAAATAAAAATGAGATTTTGACTGTCCCTCCTCCCCCCTTAAAATATTTGTTAGGGTGTCAAAATACGCCATGCAAAAAATTAGAGTTCTAGCATAACGGGAAGATGGGCCGCATCGCCCTTGAAAATCGGGCCCCTTGGAAAAATGGGCATAATTTAAAAAAAAATTTCAATTTTTTTTTCTTCAAAATTAAAAAAATATAAAATATTTTTGTGTTGGGTTTAATCACAACTACTCAGACAAAAAATATTACTTTCCCAGAAAATCGATAACTTAACTTTGTGTCAAAAAATTAATAAATATTTTGGGTATACCTCAAAGTGACTTGCATTTTTTAAAACTTTATTCAACAAAAATCAAAAATCTAGTGTTTGCTGTCAAGTATTTCATTAAACACATCTTAAGTATTAAATAAGCCAAGTACTGTGGATATCCGTTGGCAATTTTTTTTTTTAGAGCATTTTGATTCTCGGGGATTTCAAGGTTTTTTTTTTATTTTTATACATTTTTACTTAAAACAAGGTTTTAATAATATTTCATCAATATTATTGTATATGCTCTTTTATATGATTGTAATAACTTTATTATAAAATACTATTTTTTCTGTTGATAGTTAAAACATGTTAACCTGGGGTCAAATATGACCCACGTAAGAAAAATGCAGCTTTGTGGCAAAATTTATAAATAAAATAAAAAAGGAATAATTCAATTTATATTTATTATAAAAAAAATTTTGTTAACCGCTTCTACTCTTCGAGTAGGTCAATTTAGTAAAAATTAGAACTTAAAACTTTTCCACAATAATAATTTTGAGAGAAAAAAATTTACACTATTAAATTAAAAATACGTTTTTCAAAAATACTCCTGAATATGTACAAAAAAATCATTTTAAATATGAATACAAATATCTGAATTTATACTAAATAATTAATTTTAGTTAATTTTAAAATGTAAATAAGAAACATAAACAAAAATTAATTTTATGTCATCTTTGTGATTTTTGACTCTTTAAAATACGAGGGTCAATTGTGACCCCATGAAAACACAGGTTAACTATGAACACGAAAAATTATACTTTATAATAAAGTTATTACAATTATATAAAATAGCATACACAATAACATTGATGAAATATTACAAAAATCTTGTTAAAAAAAAGTCTATACAAATTTAAAAAAACGTTGAAATCCGCTAGAATCAAAATGCTTTAACAAAAATTTTTGACAACGGATATCCGTAATACTTATGTTATTTAATATTTGGGATGTGTTTAATAAAACATTTGACAGCAAGAACTAGTTCTTTGGTTTTTGTTGAATAAAATTTTCAAAATTGTAAAAAAGTAACTTTTAGGTACACCCCAAATATATGTGCATTTTTTTGACTCCAAGTTAGAATAAGTTAGCGATTTTCTGGGAAAGTAATATTTTTTATCTGAGTAGTTGTTATTGAACCCAAGACAAAAATTATATTACATTTTTAAATTTAGACAAAATTTATTTTTTTTTTATATTTGGTGAAATTTTCCAAGGAGGCCTGATATTCAAGGGTGATGCGGGACACATTCCCGTTATACTAGCACTCTAATTTTTTGCATGGTGAATTTTTGTACCCAAACAAATATTTTAAGAGGGAGGCAGCCCCAAAAATAGCAAGTTGAAAAATAAGAACCACCCTAGTGTGCATCTTGAGCATAGATTACATAGATTTCCAACTCTTTACACATTAGCGGTCAGTGCGCGTAATTCATGAGAATGTATTGAAAAATTGTGTTTGTTAATAAAAGAAGAAGATTGATAGCTATGTAATCTATGATCTTGGGGGCACTATTTTAAAATATAATTTTTGTACAATTTAAAAATATGGTTTTTGTGTCCAAAAGAACTCCAACTTAATGTACTTTCATAACACTTTCTGATATCTTATTCAGTTTGGGCTCTATAGCATTATTTCAATACTCTCTGGAAATCCAACGTATAACTCACCAAACTTTAATATTTATTTTACAGATTTATAAAAAAGATGAAAAATCGACGAAATTTTTTAAACGGCAGTTGATTACATAACTATTGTTTTGATATATTTGGAAACAAAGACAATTACTTTTCCCCTCACCAATACATTGTCAGTGTTATACATACGCAATTTCCACTAACTTGATAACACCATTTGGAAGATTAAAAAAAAGATGTAACAGTCTAAAGGAGTTAAGAATGAAAATTAGTTTAAAAAAAAAAAACACTCATGGATAGTCGTTTGCTGCATAATTCACAATATAAAGTTGCCACAAAATGTTGATAACTTCTATAAGGATATTCAAATTATTTCAAATGATAATGTATCACGAGCAAACAAACTTCTGCTACTGCAAAGATGGCAACACTACACTGTAAGACAGGTAAGTTTTATAAATGTACATGTATGTTATACTACGTTTCCACTGAACGGGTTTTGAACGTGTTTTGAAATAAAACATGTTTTGTACATGTTTTCCCATACATTTTTTTTTTACCAAAACACATGTTTTGCTCAAAATACGTAATTGGAAACATAAAAAACTCGAAACGGATATACACAGCGAAAAATTCATAGTTAAATCCGTTATATCATATTAAAAAAAAAAAAAAAATACAGTTTATTTTTACTTGATTTTAGAATTTTAATCTGTGTGCAGTAAATGTGGCAACAAACTTAATCATTTGAAAAGTATTAAGTACACTGAAATAAATCTTACATAATTTTAATAGGAAAAGGAATTTCTTGAAACATATTTTGTAATTTAAGCAATTTTAATTGCTTAAATAAAAATGCATCATGCATTTTTTTTTATGAAAATTCTTATCTAAATCACCCGAAATTATAATAATTAGAATAGTACGAAAAATTGATTTCCAAAAAATACCCAAAACATGTACATTCATACACCCTCTAACAGCATGTTATCATTAGGCCAACATTCAAAGGTAGCAAGCAAAACCTCCACCAACTAATCGCACTACACCAGCAATAACCACCTCTCCTATTACATTGACAACCCTTGAAATCATCCCACTGTGTGTGCTGATATCAACTACCACCATTACAGCAATTCAACATCAAACTGAAATCCTTTGAAATCTGCACAAATTTTAACATTGTTTACATTCTCTTTTAAAATGTGGCCAGATAAGGAAAACTTTTGACGATTTTTTAGATTTTTGTTTAAATTGATTTTTTTGATAAACCTAATCTTCAAAAATAAGAAATCCGTAGCCCATATTCTTCTGAATTAAGAAATCGCACGATTCTTTTTACTAAAATTAGTATGGCCAAAGACTTGTAGCCAAATAAGATTTGTCTGCATTTTTTATTTTCCCGCCACACCCTCTAGAGGAGATATTTGCAATCAAAGTCAAAACAATCTTCCATAAATTCAGATTTTGTCAAATTTAAATTTGTTTGGACCCTTAATTCTATCTAAATAATTAAATTTTTTTTTAAAAATTTTATTATGCAATTTTATATTTTTATTTTTTTATATTTTTATTGTATGGTTTTGTAAGCTTTTTATTAATATTTCGATATTGAGATTTTTGAATTAATATGTAGTGTCCGACCGAACAGTTCGGTCAGAAAATGCATTTGGTCTGTATTCGGTATTTTAAAGCATTATGGACAAATTTGGCGGATGGAAAAATGTTTATTGGACTGATTAGATGCTATTTTTTGAAGAAAAGTCTTTAGTTAAGCAATGAATTCACTGTTCAGCCTCAGAAAGTTCGGCGAAATTGAAAATAGTTCGGCGGCCGAACTTTTAACTTTATAGCTAAACTTCGGCTTTTCTCTTAAATTTTATACACAAAATCGAATTAAATCGGCTCAACAAACATGTTTCCAATACCAAAATTTGTCATCATTGCCTCTAGATATCACAAAACCGACAAAATATAGTTTTTTGGCCGAACTGTTCGGTCGGACACTATTAATATGTGGCATTCCTGGAATTATAATTCGAAATATTTTTGGTTGTAGTTAATCTTTTATTGAAACAATTTATATACGCCATATCAAATTTGATATAGTTATATCCAACAAACGGGTATATATTATTTTATATAATTATATAAAATTATGTATAGTTATATAAAATTATATACCATTATATAATTATGTAAGACTAATTCAATAAATAAATATTCAAGCTCGAGGTCAGTTTTTATTATGTAAGACAGATATAATTATATATACATAATTATATATGGTGCCATATTATATATAATTTTTTTCGGGAATGGTTAAATTTAACGAATTTGATCAAATTCAAAGATTGACCTTCAGAAAACCACGATGCAGAAAATAGGATTAAAATATGCGCTACACTCAAACCTATTTTCCTGATATCAACACAATGCAATGCATTAGTAGGGTATCCCCTGAGTGTTGGTTCAACATAAAAAAAAAAAAAAAAAAAAAAAAAAAAGATAATCCTGTTTTTTAGGAAAATCTTGATAATTTTAGCAGCACGGGTTTTAAAAAATATATGAAAATATTTTGCTAAACAATTTTTTTTGGAATTTGCTAATAGAGAATAGGAAATTTATAATACTACATTTATACCACAACCAAAAACTAGTAGTTTTTGAAAACTACATGTATTTTCTTGTCAAATTCCATACAAATTTTAAATCAAAAACTAAAAGTTTTCAAAAACTACTAGTTTTTAGTTGTAGCATTAATGAGGTATAACTATAAAATGATTTTGTACTAAAAATTAGTACAAAACTGTATATATGTGTGGGATGTCATTTTTTTTTTGCTAGTTTTCTACTAACTTTTTCATTTAAGTGTAGAAGAAGTAATACACTCATAATAATCCATGCATAAATATACGAACTTTTCAGAACTACAAAAACTTTTGTAAAATGAACAAATTTTCGTTTATTTGACAAAAGTTTTCGTTATTTTGACATTTTTTCGTATGTTTACGCATGTATTATTATAAGCGTAGAGGATTTGATACCAAGCTTCATTATATGTATTAATGAATTTTTTATATAATCCATAAAGATTTGTTGTAATTTAGCCACTAATTTAAAGCCTTTTTACATAATATTTTAAGTCCGAAGCTCGACCCAGCAAAAGACAACACTAATTACGTTTGTATGCTTCTAAAACAGCACACTCAGGGAATTAAGAAACATCTAAAAGGGAGACTAAAAACAACTACAAAACGTCGGTGCGCCGACCAAAACAGCTATGTGTTTTTTATGAAGTTTTCAGGAGAGCAAAAAAAAAACCGTTTTATTTTGCCAATTCGCAACATATTTTTAAAGTAAATTTTTTTTAATTTTTCTTAGCCCATTTAAAAATATTACGCGTTGAAAAAAATACAAAATCTTTTTTTGTCCTGAAGTGGTACAAGAATTTAACAAAAAACTACACATAGCTGATTTTGTTTCGGACTTTTTAAATGTGAATAGAACAAATATAATACACATAGGTGCTTTTGTTCTAAAATTAATTTTTAATAAATTGTAATGTGTTGTTTAAAATTACAAATTTGCAAACTATATTTCCGCAAGGAGTTGTAGCTAAATATTTTAAAAGAGGCGGATATACTTTTCCATTGCAGAAAGTGATTATATAACTAACACAAAAGAAGAAGATTGATTACAATAATGATAACAATTATAAAACGTATATTTCAGTGTATGATATAGCTTTGCAATTGAAATTGCAATTTAGAATTCACAATATAAATTCACAAAATCCCAGTGGAAATTATAAATGCCCAAAATAAAGCATAGACAAGTGTTATCAAAATTCAGAAAATGTGAATTGATTTTTTTTTTATTTTGTTTTTATTTGCACGAGATGGGGACAAGCTTTGTTTTTCATTTTTGTGGCACTTCTTTCTGAATATTTTTTTCCCATTAACCGAAGTTCTTTGCGTCTCTTTTTTCTTTCCGTCTTTAAAAGTACATCTAAATTTTCTTCTGCCTCACTCTCATGTTGATCATATGCTTTAAAAACTCCCGTTTCCTCATTCAAAAAATAATTACCAAATTCTTCCTCCATATCTTTAGCTGCTGTATTTAAAAAAAAGTAATAGGTATTTAATTACTTCATAAAGCAAATAAGATTTTATCTTTGAATTTAACTCTTTTTATGCAATTGAGTATCGGAATATTACAAAAAAATTGTTCAGAAAACTTTTGAACTATTTTGAAAGAAAACCAAAGGCAATTGTAAAGTTTTTAGGTTTAAATCAAAAACAGTTATGTGTACTTATAACACCTAACTGTTTTTGTCGGAGATTTTCTATTATAGGTTACACATAGGAGTTTTAGCTAACTTTGAAACCATTTGAGATAACGGGAAATGCTTTGGGGGATAAATGCATTACCAGATAGGCTTCCTAATGGGCCAATAAAAAAAAAAAATTCCAAACATTACACATAGGTGTTTTGGTCGGCGCACCGTCGAAATGTAATTAAAAATGACGGTGTTGACGACATTTGTCATAAAAATGACTAACAATTGTAGTTATTATTAACTATTAAAAAAATGAATGCAATATTGATAAAAATAACTGTCAAAACAATAAAAAGCAACTAAAAAAATATTACAACATATATCAATTATTGTCGTATTAGTAGATTCCGATAGAACCTAAAAAGTATTTAATATACTATATGAATTTATGACAAGTGGGGTAGAAAATGAAAGAGCTTTTGAAGAGCAAGTATTTTTGTTATTCAAAGTAATGTGATTTGAGTGATTTGAAAACTGGCGTTTTGTTAAAGAGTTATAGTTGGATTATTCTCAAAAAATGTGTATATTAATGCCTTTCATATTTAATCGAGGTTGTGTCAGAGCTTTTTCCCAAATTCGTAATTTTTCGACTTTTATGTGACTTTTTCCGAAGAGCTTTTTAACTTATGTATATGTTTAATATTTAGAAAACAAAGGCAACTATAATATACTCTACATATGCAATTAAATGCTGAAGAAGTTATGAAGAATGTATCATAAATATTTATAAATGCCATCACATTTGCGAAAACTTCATAAATATGACAATGTTTTATAGATTTTCGTCCAATGAAATTGTTTCATAAATATGATGAAACTTTATTTCCTGAGTGCACTAATCCAGCACAGATAATGTACAAAAAATATTTTTTCTTTGGTGTCAAATTTAAATAGAATTGGGACATGCGCATATGGACGTGCTACCAAAAACCCAAACTAAATTTGAAAATAATTTTATTTTTACGTAAAAAATGATATGTGTGGACAGGCTTTAAAATGTTTTATATACCGTTGGAGGCCCCTTCAAAAACCTTTCATATGATACTAGGGTTGTCAATTATTCGGGATTTTATTTTGTTCGAATAAACGATAAAACAATTTTTTTATCGAACGATCAAATGATTCATTTTTAGATATTATTCGATTAATCAAACGAATAACGAGTACAAATAATTTTAAAAATACATAAATAATTAAAGTATTTTACCCCATCATCTCAAAATTTTATGAATTTTGGCATCAATTTGAATACTACAACAATACGAATTCTCAAATGCATCAATTTTAGACTCTATCTAGTAACGCCAAAAGATTTCTCAATCAGACGCCTTTTGGAACTGTTATTATTACAGTTTGGAAAATCGTTAAAAAGTTAAATAAATATCGGAGATAGTGTTAATATATCGAGCTTTCAAGATCTTATTTTAGTTACCGTAGAAGTTACATAAATGTAATTCACAGTTTAAGTGCTAACGTGCTATCTTTGTAAAATAGCAATATTTTTGATAGTTTTGTATAGTTTAAACTTCAAATAGTATGCTATATTTCAACGATAGCACTTTATCTGTGAATTCCTTCATATTGTTTTCTTGAACGTTTTCCATCTTTTGGAAAACGATTTATTAAAATTTTAAAATTTCAATAGAGTTTTGATTTTATTTCGCTATTACCATTTTTTTTAAAAATTTTCCCAAAAATGGTAAATTTTCGAAAAAGTTTCATTAAAAGAAGTATTTTTTTAATTAAGCGTTTTATTCGATTAATTGTCAAAATTTATTCGAATTATTCGTTAATCGAAAATCGTGCTTTTTAAATTGTTCGTTTGGATTTTGTTTTTGTTCGTTCAAATAATCGAATAATATTTATTCGAGTAACAACCCTAATGTTAACTCAAGCTAAAAATTGCATTTTCGGATCGAAATCTACGATTTAAATGGAATTCACCATAACTGTGATACTCGAGAAGAAAACATAAATTTCAGATTCCGGACCGTTTCGGTTTCCGAAATTATTGCAAAAAAATTAAAATTTTACTAAAGTGTCGTTACAAAATTGACTATAACTATTAAACTATACAATATACAAAATTAGTGTTGGTCTTACATTTTAGGTTTTAAAAGATATGCATTTTTTTTTCATTTAAAGGTCAAAGGTAATTTTTTGGTGTATGTAGTTCAAATGACCCTTTATCTAAATGCGATTTTTTTTTAAATTCTTAAAAAAATATATGCTTATTATTTCACCCTATTGAATCTCAATATTTGTGGAAATTTTCAGGGTGGTATCTCGATTGGTTTCTGATTTATAGCTAAAAACATGATCCTAAGTTTGTTTTTCCTTATTTAATATATGCATGTGATATAAAATAGGGCGATTCTCATACTTTTATCGCGGCTATAACTCTGAGACCAATCGAGATAGCACCACCCTGGACTTTTCCACAAATGTAGAGGAGGGTTCAATAATAAACATACATATATTTTTTTAAGAACTAAAAACTTCGTATTTTGAGATATAGGCATTTGTACTAAAGACGCCCCAAAAATTACCTTTGACCTTTCCAAGAAAAAATAAATATGCATATTATTTTATAGACTACATTTTAGCCAAAACAATAAGGGGACTGATGTTACACCTTTTCGCACTACTTCTGATTTTGTAGTTTTTTTTTTGCATTTTAATTTTAAAACCAATCTGGCATCACATTCAGACAAAATGCACAAGTTTACAAACTTTAAACTCTCTCACTTAACATTGCAACTCAAACACATGTTTGATTTCAATTCAAAATACATCTAATTCAAGTATTTCCGAGAGAGTTAATAACTGTAATATATGTATGTGTGTTTATAAATATTGCTCATACTACTTTACAGCACTTGCCTTGTCCTGCGTATCTGCCTCTGCTTTTGTTTTGGTTTTTTTGCCGGTTCTGTTGTTTTTCTCAATTCCTTTCATTCATACTTGCACTACAACAAAACTTATCATATGTTATATCCTTTATATGTTTTCATCACGTTCTCCTTCGTCGTCGTCTGTCGTCTGTCATTTGTTATTGTTGTTTTTGCTCATGATGACGATGATGTCCATGATACGAATATAATTATGTTTTGTATGTTGAAGTCGCGCGCGTGCTTTTAGTTTACATTTTGATGTCGCGTGCGGTACATTGTGAAACGGATACTAAAGGAGTTTTAAGTCATATCAAAAAATAAAATTATCAAGCTCTTGTATTTAACACTACTTCAATTTTTGTAGTGGAAGGAAAAAGTGAAAATTAAGCGTATTTTGTTTTGTTTTACCGAGTGTCCTTGTGACAATACGTGAATGAATTTTTAACAAATATCCTTTGGATTTAAAAATATTCAAAACATGTAATAAAAGTACATATTTAAAAAGTGAAATTTTTTAATAAAAAAATATTTGAATTTCTTATCAAGTCCTTAACAAGTGTCAAAGGAAGTTGTTTGCTATCATTTTGTTAGAGTTCAAATGTCTGGCACATAAAAATGATTCATCTAATTTAGAAAAAAGTGAGAGTTGAAAGATAAATTGTTTGGAGTAGCAAAATTAAAGGATACAAGTGTTTGACTTTGAAATTTATGCTAACAAAGGATAGACTTTGAAAAAAGTAATATATATTTTTAAAACTTTGAAATATTGGTAAGTTATAATATATTATTTGGTTAATGTATTACATAAAACAAATTCGCTGCCGCTGGTTTAACTTCTTAACGCTTTCACTACCCTTGTACTTTACAGAGTAGACATTTTTAAAAAATTATAAAAAATATGATAATGCATTAAATCATTATATTTTTGTTAAAATATGTTCATTTGAATATTTGTCAGGGCAATATAGTCGCGATATTTGTTAACAAAGACCGATTTTTTTAATCAGCCTTTATCTCCGAAAAAAGAAGCGTTTGGTGTATCTCTGAAACTAACTGAGCTAGAATCTCGAAATTAGGCACGTAACTTCATCTAATGACCAGTACAAAATCAAAGAAAGAATTTTTGCTTATTTGAATGTTTTAGTGGTAAAAATGGGCTGGAAAGTTACAAAAATTCGATTTTCAGAGCCATTTTTCGGTTGGTAGGAGGGGGGTGTGGCATATATGTAAACCCTGTTTCTTTCTAATTTGAGAACCCCTAACAAGAATCTGAAGTAAAAAAAATAGAAATATATCCACAAACAAAAATTCGGTAGTGAAATTGTTAAATGGTTAATTTCAAAATATTCAAAACTAAGTTTACAAAATTTACCATAACTTTAAAACAAACAATCCAAAATTAAAATGTAATGGCTCAAATGAAATACAAGATTTTATATTATATATATATATATTAGGGTGGGCCAAATTTTTTGTCGATTAGAGCCGCCCCCTAAGATGATTCTATGGACAATTCTAAGTAACTTTGGTGAATGAACCATAGGTCTATCTCGATTTTCGAGTCTCCCACTTTTCAAAAAATGATTTTTTCCCTATAACATCATTTTGATTCAAAATTCGATTTTTTATTCACCGTTATATTATCTTTTTTATGTGTATATGGGGGGTTTTTGGGGTCGAGAAATTCATTTCTTATCTTTATTTTTACCTACGACCACCGCCAGAGGGCGTTTCATGCATATTTTAACTATTTTTCGTCTATTTTCCGAGAAAAATTACAAGTTTTTCGGTAAAATTGATCTTTATTTTATTTTTTTCAACAGAAATTCAACCTAAAAATAAGAATATGTGTAAAAAAAAAAATGAATTTAGTGGAAGAAAAGCGAAATAAGTTATTTTTTAAAGTCTTTCTTGCTTTCAAGTCTGTCATAACATTGAGTCGATTTTTTTCTAAAACACGTTTAGAAACGCTAGACAGCAATTGAACATGTCTTTCCGTTGCTTGTATGTGTACCGGAATTCTTGGATAAGGCAATGGTGGATCATCGTATTCTAAATATTGTTCCAAATGATCATACGGAATGGTATGCGTAAACGGTGGTTCGAATAAGACATCATCTTTATTTAAATCAATCATATTCGTATAATCTGTACAATTGAAGTTTATCAAAGGTTTTTGATAAACTCTAAGATGTGCGGGTCGTACAGATTTCTTCGGTAGTGTACAATTTTCTTGATTGCGATGTTTCGTGTCTATTTTTATCATCAAATAACATCGCTAACAAAATATTTTCGGAATGTGCGTAATATGAATTGTCTTTAATGACATTATTCACAACTTCGCGTAGATTTGTATCCAAATATTGTGTCCCACGAATGAATTTGTAAAATAATACACTACCGAAGACCACCGAATTATAGTACTTGATGTTGAAGTGCATCGGCACATACACTTTCATTATGTATGTTGCCAGAATTTTCAAATTCCTTGATGGATTTTCAGTTGACACATACAACCGCAACAATCTATTCGCCTTGGTGAGCCAACGTTAATGTGCTATTGGTCCTGGTTTAATGTGAGACAAATCCGCAGGAACAACACCATTCGAAATTGCATTGGCCATTTTGTATAGGTACTTGGAATCGGTGGATAATTCAAATGGATCTAAATCAGGTGGCATGTTCTCTAGCACGATTATCTCGAATTCATCTACAAATATCAAATTTTGATTTGAAACGAAAAACGAAAAAAAAATGTTTTTAATTGACTTACTTAAAATTAAGAACAATAAATGTCTAGAGATAAAAAGATCAGAAATGAATTTCTCGACCCCAAAAAACCCCATATACACATAAAAAAGATAATATAACGATGAATAAAAAATCGAATTTTGAATCAAAATGATGTTATAGGGAAAAAATCATTTTTTGAAAATGGGAGACTCGAAAATCGCGATAGACCTATGGTTCCTTCACCAAAGTTGCTTAGAATTGTCCATAGAATCATCCTAGGCGGCGGCTCTAATCGAATTTTTCGGCTCCATACAAATTGGCCCGCACTAATATATATATATATTAAAAGCATCAAACATTATTATTGTACCATTATGTTTACTTCCATAAATATAAATCTTGTGTGAATTTATCTATTAAATTTTTTTGATACGGGTTAAAAGTAAAAGTAAATGATTGTGTTAGAACTACAGACATTTTAAAAATTACAAAACTTCAGTAAATTTTTGCAGAAAAATCTGTAATTTTAAAGAAAAGTTAACAATTTTTGCAAAATATTTTACTATATTTTTTATTTTTCATATGTGAAAGCCAAGTTTTTTTTATGTTGAACATTTTGATAACACTGTGTAACAAGAAATTGTATACGAAATACAAATAGACTATTAGTAGATCAAAACCCCCCAAATGGGTTTGAAAACTTACAAGGAGAGTCTCCCGATGCACAGTGGGGAATTTTGTCCATTTTCTGATCATATATCTGTAACTTTTGTGTTTTACACTTAGATAAATCATTTTAAAATAAGCATTTCTATATTTGTTTATTTACAAACTTTTTGGTTACGATTTTAAGTTGCCGAAGTGGCTCGATTAGTTTGTTTATATTAGGGTTGTCACTCGAATAAAAACTATTCGATTAATCGGACGAACAAAAAGAAAACTCGAGCGAACAATTAAAAAATTATGTTTTTCGAATAACGAATAATTCGAATAAATTTCGACGATTAATCAAATAAAAGGAATAATTAAAAAAAATACTTATTTTAATAAAACTTTTTCGAAAATTTACCAAAATTTTTTATAAAAAATGATAATAGCAAAATAAAATCAAAACAAGTTTGTTATAATTTTTATTAAAAATAAAAATTATGTTTTTTTCGACCTTTAATTGTGCAATGAAAATGAAAATTATTCAAGTTCGAGGCCATACTCTATATTTCTTCATTAGGATATTGTCCTAACAAATAATCTATAGAGTTTTTTGTTTTCAAATTTATTATTTGACCCTTTCAGGAATGTGTTGATAGATCTATTTCGGGAATTTTCTAGGTTCCCATCATCAAACATTCATATGAACTAGTTTACTGTAGTGAGTACTGTAGTGAGTAAACTAGTTCATATGAATGTTTGATGTTTGGTATGATTCCAAAACTACTAATATTGCAATTCAAAACTTCGTTGTAATCACTTTATTTATAACTATTCCATCATTTCCCACCACCCGGAATAGAAATGGTAATATCATCGACCAAATCCAAATTTCTATAAGGACATGTTAATTCTTATATATTTTTTTGTTGACATTTGGTTTCACAAAATTTGGGCTTATAAAAATGGGTTTCAAAAAATTATTTGATTTAGCAAGAATCAAAAACGTGAAAAACCACGCTTTTAACAGTGATTTAGGAGCTTAAAATAATTCATTGAAAAATTAACATATTTGGATTTTCCTTCCAAAAATATATGAAAAGTCTTTTCAGGTTTCGTTATTTTTAAAATAAAATAATTTAAAATTAACCTTTTTAAATGATTAAGTTCATGTATAGTTAATATTTTAATTGGTGTGAATGATATTTCTTCGATTTAGGATTATTTTATTTAGATGTTTTAAATGCAAATAAACTTGAAAAATTTTGTCAGTTAATTATGGAGAATAAAGATTGAAAAATTTCGATAATTCGATCAATATTTAAAATATTTGAAAATCGCTATATTCTATGCAATAAATTAAAGTCGTCAATCGTTATTTCATCCTGTGGTGAAAAAACCTTCTGTCACATTATTTCACCAGCTGCCGAGAGGTAAATAATATATTTTATTCGCCTCAAAATAGTTTTTATGCGAAATTAGAGCCTACTTTAGGGCTTCTGATTAAATTAAAGTTTGCAGTATACTTATGGCTTCTGATAGTTTTTTGTTTTTACTTTTCGTGAGTAATTAAAATCAAATAAATCTCTGACACAACACAAATTTTTAAACAAAATTTTAAATCTAAATTTTACAAAGTAACAGATTACAGTACAAGTTTTTTGTTTCAAAATGTTTCATTTTGTAACTGTCAACTACGAATAATTGACATTAAAACTGTTTGAAATATGACAGCATCATAATCTGTTCAAAACTCATCTCATCTCTAATCATCCTTTTTGTGTTGTTTTCCCCATACATAGAACAAAAATTACTATTTGCGTAGTGCTTAGAGCCAAATGAGATTTAAATTTCATAGAATTTTTCTTTAGAAGAAAATGAGAAAATGATTTTCATAAGAAAAAACTCCTTCAATGTCAATTTTAAATAGAAAAAAAAACAAATGCAAAAAATGGACGTTGAAGAAAATGACATGCCAGTCCTAGAAATTGGAAAAAAGAAAAACTAAATTTTCTTCTTGTAAAACATTGAAGCATGAATAAGAAAAATAAAGGTTTAAAACAAATCTTATTTTTTTTTTTTTTGTAAAAACACAACAAAAGTACTTGAGACATTGTGTTGAAATGATGATGTTTACTATACTATGTAGTCGAATTTAGACAGAAAACTCTGTTTTATCAACATACATAGAATGAAAATGAATCTCTAGATAATAAGACCATTTTTGTCTCATCTTTTTATATTCCCTTTAACTAAATGACAAGTGTTTTGTGGTTTTATTTCAGTTTTTCTACACCATAAATATAAAAATACAAATACAAAAAAGAAAAGAAAATATTCCAAACAAGTTGAAGGAAGTCGTGTAGTAGTAGTCAGAGAGTTTGTATACAATATGTCAAAATGTAAATAGTTTTAGGCATCATTTTATCATTAAATCCCTAAATATTTAACGGTCATAAATGAGTAGAAATAAACAAAAACAAACAAAAAAAAAACTTATATTAACCCGACGAAAAACGTTTGTATCGACACCTAAAAAGCAAAATAACGTATCGTATGATTTATTTTATTAAATTTTATGTCTACAAAATTTTACACCCCTAATCGTCTAAAAATGACGATTTAATAACCAAAATTTAAAATAACTTACCAAGTGAATAATTTTATAAAGCAAAACGTCGTATTATCACATTTGTATATAAGAAATGAAAAGCAAATAGTATTAGATTTTCAATTTTAATTTAACTATTTCTTACTGTCTGCTCCGATTGCCATGAAATTTCACACATCCACAATCAAAGTAATTTCAAGCTTAAGTTTTAAATAAGGTCCTACTAGATCTATCAGGAGCTGATCAATTAGAAGCCAAAATATTATATCTCTGGTATTAAAAAATTTTGAGAGCTTGACAATTTTCTATTTATCAACCTATTTAAAAAAATTAAACATTTCTGTAATCTACTTGTAATGGCCATCAATAAGCTTACTCACGTGGATTAACTCTAAAAGTGCATAATTTATCCGCATTTGTTCCACTGAAATGAGCAAATCAAGTCCGATTGCTTTGAAAAGTGTTGGTGATATTAACAACAAGTTATTTAATTAAACAATAAGAATTTCAATGCAGTATATTGTAAAATTGAGATTCCTCTAAAATTGAAACTTATAAAAAGTAATTTTTTGTTCAAAAAGGTAGCAAGACTCTTTTAACGCTAGACTAAAAGTTTCTTCAGGAACACATAGAGTGTTTTGCATATTTTTTCTGAAAGACTGCTTCATATAACCTATGCCTAATTAGTAAAACTAATTATTTTTTTGAAAAAGTGTTTTTATTTATAACACAGTATCAGAGCTTCGAAAGCAAATCTTTCTTCATTCACCCTTTTACTAAATGAATTATGAAAATTTTGAATCATTCAAGAAGGAATTCATTCAAAATAGAATTCATTCAAAATATAATTCATTCACATTATTTATAGCTTATGAGAATTAAGCTAGGAATTCATTCCTTAGGAATGTTTTTTTCGGAATGAAATTTGAGTAAAATTTCATTCATTTTACAAAATTAAATTAAAGAATTAAGCCTTTTCAACATTTGCACAGTATAGACTATAAATTATTTATTCACTTTTTGTAGAGAGACAACGAACCGCGATCTTCTATTTGGAGTTTTTATGCTTGATACCTCCAATCATGCTTTGGAAGACATTAATTTTTTTTACACTTTTAATTTTTTTTTCAATTCTTCAGTGCATTTGGCTTCCCAACCATTTCATACACTTTTTGGCAAAAAGACCCTAAAACTCCTTAATTGGACGTGCTTTTGGGACGTTTGGAGGATTTGCATAAATCTAGCCAAAATAATATGTCGTCTTTAGAGTGTCTATCTCTGATATTTTTTTTGAGTTTTACTAAACAATTATTAATGTAAACATCCACGTTTACAGTCATATCTTCTGAATCCTGGATATAAAGTTGTTATATACATTTCGCTAAAATGGCTGCACACACTAGTACTTTTAGTTCAAACTTTGCTTTGGCCGAATACCGTATCTTGTCAGGAGTTTTTTCGAGTCCTCAGAATAAAACCCTGAATTAATACTTCCCTTGTTAAAAGCATAAGAAAAGTATTTTCCATTATCCAAAATTATTATTATAAAATAAATTTTTTGAGTTTGAATTTTAACGTCATTTTCAGACAATTGCAATTAATACTATAATTAATATGAAATGTTTATTTAATTTTAATTGTGAAAGGCGTGGTAGAGAAGAATGAGTGCGCAGTTTCTGGTATTGAACCTTCCTCAGTTACCCTGTTTTTTGAATAATGTAATATTAGTTATGTTTTTATTTGTTCGATTGCGTCTATATGAAATTTTCTGTGCAATCACTGACCGTGGTATAGATAAACTGATTTCTAATGCCACATGCACTCCCACTACACGTTAGACAGAGCGCTTTAGCCCACTGATCTATTTTTTTTCATGAAGTTTTCTATCAGTTGTTTTGCATTTTGTTGGTATTTCTGTTTTTATTTTGTTTTTTACTATATTTGGGTACTGTCTTCCTCCGGCCGAAAATGGAATACAACTCTCATATATGGGCAGGGGCGCCAGTGTCTATTCTGAAGCTTCTGGACCGTGTCCAGGGGAGGACGGTGAAGCGTATCAATGACAGTAGTGTATCCAACTCTATTGATTCATTGGAGCATCGTCGGAATGTGGGTTGTGTGACACTTTTCTACCGATATTACCATGGGAGGTGCTCATCTGAGATAAGTGAACTTATTCCTCGAGCCCGAGTTTTTATTCGTAGTACTCGCTTATCTAGTAGAGCACATCCGTTTGTAGTTGATTGTCCTGTGTTTCGCACAACGCATTACAGAGAACATTCGTTTTTTAGTCGAACAATTCGTATGTGGAACAAACTTCCCGCAGAAGTCTTCCCTGTTACTTACAATTTAGAAAAATTTAAATCAAATATCCACAAACACTACTCCCTCTTTCCTCCTTCCCATACCCTATTTTCCTAATCAATACAATGCACTGCATGAGTAGGGGGCATCCCCTGAGTATTGGTTAAATTACAAAAAAAAATATTAAGTTAATGGAAAATCAGTTAAAAACAGGACTAATTACTTTTCTTTTAAAGCAATTGTATTTCTTTGTTTATTTTCAACTGTTGAAAAAATAATTCACAAAATCGATAAAAAACAATAGATTGTTTTCGTTTATTTCAATACTCAAGATAATATAACAACTGTTTGTTTAAGAAAATTTTATCTATTACCTAAAGTCCGTTTTTTTTTGTTTATTTTGCTTATTGATTAACAGACAGAAAGTTAAAAAATATATTTCTTTGGTAATTTAACTGTATATTCCATTGAAACAACTTTACCAATTAAATTTTTAAATAACTGTTGAACTTTTAAGGAAGAGTTCTTGTGAGTGTAGTAATTGTTCTTTTATTTTATTTGAATAAAAAAATAAACAATAATGAGAAAAAATGTAAAAAAATGAAAACTAATTATTAAAATCGCGACACATCAACATTACGAATATGAAATCCAAACTTAAATCGGAGTAACGGAATTCTCGAAAATGGAAAATTTCATACAAAAAAGTGCTCAAAGTGGTTTTCATATAATTACCGCTGTGAAAATTTATTTTTTACATGAATATATTTCTGTAGAATGTCCTTTTATGCCAGACAAAATTTTTGTTAACAAATAAATTTTAGTAAGTCAAATTTTAGCGTAAAACCAAAAAAAAGCTCTAAATTTAAGTTCAACTGCAAGGATATCTGTTATCCTTTCTAAAATACAAAACCATGTATGATGAAAGTAAGTAGACTGCAAAACTATAACAAGTCGGACCCAGCAAAACCACACATTACCAAATCATGGGTAAAGTAATGTATCGCCATAGGGCTTCATGTATTACTTTACACGTTACTTCACTGATGAATTTTACAGGCGATGAGCCTCAAAGTAACTCATTACCTTGTAATGGGTAAAGTAACTGGTTACTTATATGGTTACATGGTGGGAAAAAGTAATGTGTCTAAAATAGATTTTCATAAAAAAAAACTCATAAAAAATTTTTTTTTACAGATATTTTTTTTTTAATTAAATAAATAACTTTTTTTATTAAATAAATTACGTGGTCATGTTGGGACTCGAACCTGGGGTCTTTGGTATTTAACAATTAGTTAGGCGAGAACGCTAACAACTGAGCTATCGATACATACAATATTTTATTGCTTAAAATGTAGATGAGTTGTTGCGCTTCGTATTTTCGTTCGTGATATCAAAAATATACACCTTACCATTATGCTTACAAAAAATCACAAAGTAATGTGTCTATAAATAGATTTTCAAAAATATATATTTATAATTGCTTTACGTTTATAATTCATGCATTATGTAATTTATGATCGGTAAGTCATTATTTTATGTTTTAAAGTAATGCAAAATGTAATGAGGTCTCATTACAAGGTAATCCATGAGTGTTCAATTATCGGTAACTGATTACTTCTTGTTGGAAAATAATGATACAGGTAGGGAGTACACATTACAAGGTAATGCATTACTTTATCGCACCCATTACCAAAGTTTTGCTGGGGATTTTGCAATGGCATCGTTTTCAGGTAATTGGAAAAATGTCACACAAAAATCGATTTTTTTGAAAAACGCGAATAATTTAAAATCCACAATTTTTTTTTTTTTAATTTCGATTGCAGAGTCTTAATCTTCATTAAAGTTAGCTCAGATTTTAGAAATTTGTTTATATAAGACATAAACAAGTTTGATTTTTACTTACATCTTTTCAGAAAATTTTACAATTTTAACATAAATTTGTATTTTGCGAATAATTTAAAAGCTTTTAAATTTTTTTCAATTTTGGTTTCACATTCCTTTTCTGCACATAAATTTAGACTATATTGAAAAATTTTGTTAATTTACATTGAGTAGATTAAGAAATAATTTAATTTAAAGTCAACCCTAAATTTGTGAGAACTTCTTCTTCTTCTTAAGGTTAACGAATTTTACTGAAACTTGGCACATCGAACTTTCATTTTTTTTGGATCACTTTAATGACTATATATGATTATATATAACTACATCGAAACTTTTTAATCGGGAATGTTTTTTTCTGTATTTATGTTAGGTTTTTTGTTAAACATAAAGAAAAGTTTATAAATATTTTCCTCTTTTTTTGTCTTTCGCTCCTAACCATCACAAAAAGGATTGTCTTGTTTAATGAGACTCAGGCTTGTCATTAAATTGACATATTCTGGTATCCGATTTGGGCAGCAAAAGTTGTCAAAGTCTTTATACATGTTGTTGCTTTTGTGTGCTGTTAATAGAAAAAAAAAAATTCAACGACATTTGTTGCTACAGATTTCATTTTTATACGATTTGTTTTATCTTTGTAACATTTGCTTACCATAAAAATTCAAGCAGAAAATCTTTTAACTCGTTAAGTATTTTTTTAATTTTTTTTGTGAAATAAATAGATTTAGGCAAAACACGATAAGGTAACTCTCTTTTTTTTTAACGGAAGTTAAGTTCTTTAAACTGTTTCCCAAATCCATTGACGATAAGTCACAAACTTACTTGGAGTCTCTCGATGGGTTCTCTCCGATCTTAATGAAATTTGGATATGTGATAAAGAAATAAAAAATAAGGTACAAATATTTTTTTTATCGGCCCAATCTCACTTTAAAGGGTTAAAAAGGTGGGGCCAAAGTTAATACATTTTTGTGTGGAAACATGCCTTAAAATTTATGAAATTCAGATTTCTTTGAACGCTGTTTTTATGTACTCGAGAAAACCAAAAATTTTGATAGCAGTGTTGCCTATGTAGTGTATTTTTTAAAAAGCTTTTCGGAAAAGTCGAAAAGAAGCCGAAAAAATTTCATTAAGGTCGGAGATAACCCATCGGGAGACTCCCCTTGTTAGTAAAACTCACTTACACTAACAAATCTAAAGATAATTACAAATTTTAGAGCGAACGCAAATGTTTCGAAAAAAATGTGAACACAGTAAATGCGGGGAAACGGTTGACAATATCAAGACAGAATCCTGAGCCAGAAATAATCTCAATTTATAAAAAAATACATTGGCAATTTTCAAATCGACACCATTCTAAAAAGTCTTGTAAATGTCAAATTTATGAGTACAGGGCAAAAACACAATTTTTGATTTTTTAAGAAATAATAATTTACACTTTGTTCATAAAACACTGCGCCTATTCGCTCCAGTAGTAGATTAAAAGTAAAAACTACTATTTTGACGCCGATTCTAGTCGGAGTTTAGGGTATGACACTGCTGAAATGTCGTAATACTGGGAGGGTGGCAACCTGCAAGCAGTGGCACTTCATAATCATCTCAATACTAAAACATTTTCGACCTTTTTCTATCCTCACACCCTGAAAATGCCTATTGGCAATTCGGTGCATTGCACCATTTCCGCATGCTTTTCGTGCTTCAAAACCAGCTTCGAAACGCTCAGTCAGCAGTTCAACTTTCTAGTTGATAATGTTGATGCCGCCAAGAAAATGGAGGAAAACATAATCGTGCTTAAAATAAAGTTATTCATTCCTTCAAAGCGCATTTCGGCTAAGCCAAAACATAACCAGACTTGTAGTTAGTACCGCAGTCAGAGAGTAAGCGTTTAGAGAACAACAACGGCAATACTGAATTTCTACGAAAACATGCGAGAAAGGTTTGTGGCAAAGTACTAAGTCGTGAAAAGTTTATGTACGAACAGCGTCTTCGTTCTTTCTAGTTCTTCTATTCCAACGCTTATGATGAATGACCATTCATTAACTGGCTCGGTTGATAAGGCTAAGGCCTGTTAGCTAACTTATTTGCAAACATTTTGATGATCTCTACGTAAACAAGTCACCGGGCCGTCCTGGTGTCTTCTCTTTATGCTGGAAGGCTTCTAATCCCCAAAATGGGTGCGGCTAATAATCCTTAACATTACCGAGCGATTGGCATATGCTCTGCGCTCTCGAAGATGATGGAGAGCATGGTTAACTACTATCTTGTTAATAATCTGGAGGCCAACTCACTTATTAGTGGTCGACAGTATGGCTTTCGTAGAACTCATTCTACGGGAGACATTTTGGCGTTCCTTTGGGAGTCCTTCAGAGTCGGTCTATCTATAGGCATTTGATCGTGTGTTTCGCTCGATTTATTTCGAGTTTACTCAGTTAGTCATCTTTCTTATTGACCTACTTAGTTAAACTTTCAATCCTATCTACTCATTTGCAGATGACAGAAACATTTGTCATTTATTTTCCTTCAATCATAGTCCAATCCTTGACGCCGAAAATGATATACAACTCCCATATGTTGGCAGGTGCTTTAAAGTCTAGTTTAGTGCTTCTGGATCGAGTTTAACGTAGGGTCTTGATGCTTATCAACGACAGTAGGGTATCAAACTCTATTGGCTTGTTGGAGCATAGACGGAATGTTTGTTGTGTAACTCTTTTCTATAGATATTACCATGGAAAGTGTTATGTTGAGATAAGTGAGCACACAAGGTCCCGGGCTTCTCTTTCGTACTACCAGCTTGTCGAGTAGATCTCATCCGTTTGTTTATAGTCCCGCGAGGTCTCAATCCTCCTCCCCATAATCCTCCTCCCCAGAGGTCTCAATCCTCCTCCGCATAACCTATTTGCCTTATACCAACACAATGCAATGCATTAGTAGGGGTCATCCCCTGGTTTAAAGTAAAAAGTCCAAATAATAAATATTCACGATATTAAGACAAAATTGACCGGAAATTTTGTATGTACCTTCAGATTACACTACTAAGTGGACTATATACTATTAAAACAAAACACTCTAAAATCATATCTTGTTCAAAAAATAGAATCTTTTTCTTTCAAAACTATAAATAATTTTAAACTCAAAAAAGAATTTGTTCAACCAATTTAACAGAACAACATTGCAATTTCACACTTAATTATGGCTTGCACAAAGCAAAAAGAGTAAAAATAATCTTCTAACCTCAAATATAAAAAATAAGATACGAAATTTCTTATAAAAAAATATATATAAATTCACACTTAATAAACCTAGAAATGTTAATTAAAAGCTATACAAGAAAAAAAAAGTTTGTTATTTTTTGTTTTAACCAACATGATAAAAATCAAGAAGAAAATACAAGTATACTTCATTAAAAAGGAACCACAATTTTTCGTTTTTTTTATATGATGTAAAGAACGAATCGAAAATTTTTCTAGAAAAACCACAAAAATAAACTTGAAAGCCAAAGTTATGTATAGCGTATGTATAATATGTTTTATAAGGTGGTCCAACAAAAAAAAAGTTGGAACTCACGAGTTCCACAACACTTAAAATATGACATTGTGAAAATAAATATAGTAAAAAACAAAAATATCCCAAAAAAGTTTTATTTAAAGGTCCAAATGGAAGTTTCATAGTGGTACTTATTTTATTTGAATTAAAAAAAATAAAAAAGCATGAGAAAAAATTAAAAATAATTTCATTGTAAGGATGTGAAAATAACACACCAAAACTCCGGGACACGTAATCTCAGTTTTGGGGCGCAGAATCCAGTGGTATACTCCGTTTAATTAGGTTAGGTCAAAAGAACAAGATATTTAAATTTTAAGTTTGCATTAACTCAAGCGATTTTTTGAGTGGATTTTAAGTAAATGACATCAAAATCTTTTTAAATGACTATTTATTGGTTATTTGTTTAAACTTAAGTCTAACAAAAATGGTCGTCCATTTTTAGGAGGATATAATTCATTTATATACAATCCAAAAATATTATTCTGACGTCTGTTAGATCTTTGTCATACGGTTCGAATCTTCAAATTGCCTTAGAAAACATCGTATTAAAATGGACGGCCATCTTTGTTAGCTTTGAGTTTCGACATATATACAATAAGTCCCGGTTCACACACGGCAATTTTACTTGCGCAAGTTTTCTTCAATTCTCCATTGAACTTGCTTTTGCGTTCACACAGGAAATATTTGTTTCAGCAATTTTCGTTTTGAAACTTCGTGTTGAAAATCGCGGATGACAAAACAAAACGGAATTGGAGTACGGGCAAGTCTGTACCCCCCTTCTATTCTCTTTTCCTCCCTCTTCTATAAACACAAGACTAGCGCAAGTAAAATTGTCGTGTGTGAACCGGGACTAAATAAAGTAATTTCAAAAAAAATTTCGATGTCTTTCTTAAAATACACTCTATAAATCGCTTGAGTCAATGTAAACTTCAAACTAAAATACCTATTTATTTAGATCTAACTTATTAAAATGGAATATACCACTGCCCCAAAATTAAGTTCACAAGTCTTGCGGTTTTTTCGTGTCATTTCAAAAGATTACATTTTACTTACAGTGTTATTATGATCGCGACACATAAAATCTAATATATTTTTGAGCGTGCATTACGAATATGAAATTCAAACAAATATGGGAGACCTACTAAAAAGTGTTGAACTTTGATAAAGAAATATTTTCTTTGAACTATTTCATGAAGGGATGGGGAGGGGGGGAGGGCTAATATCCGGGTTGAAGGACCAAAAAATGTTTCTTTAAAATATTTCTTTAGAAAATTGAGAAAAATTAAAAACAAATTAGTTTTTAAATTCAATTGGGGTTTATTCGGGTATTTACAGGGATTCCAAAAGTAAGACTGGGATTCGAAAAGTAGGTAACTATAATTTAACTCAGAAAACTAAGGCAAGCGCCAAAAACAAAAGAAGAGACAAAAACATATAAAACAGCCCACTGAACAGTACCAGGGTCCGTTTACACTATATGCGTAAACATATGATATCTTTAAAATTTCGATTGCAGATTCCTAATCTGCAATAAAATTTAGCTCAGATTTTAGAAATTTGTTCATATAAGACGTAACTAAGGTCAGAGTCAGTAAATTTAATAATAAAAAACAATAAAGAACTTTTATTAATTTAGCTGCCCAATCTCATATTTAGAGTCTAAAAATCGGGGTCAAAAATTACCTAAATTTTCGTTTTTTCTACATATTTCGTTATGTTTCAAAGCAATTTTAGACAAATGGGGTTTTCGAAGACGCATTATTTGGTATATTAAACGTGTCCGATTACTTTCAAGTATTTTTTTTTTTATTAAAAAAATGTGTTTTTAGTGACATTAAAAATGGCGTTTTGTTAAGGAATTTTAGTTGGCTTAGGATGAAAATTATGTATATTAAGGCTTATTTATTTTAATCGATTGGTGTCTTCAGTTTTTTTTTCGACTTTTCCTGAAGGGCTTTTTTAACCTATAGTTATTATAAATATTTAAAATAAATGGGAACCTTAAGTAAATAAATAGGCTATATCTAGTGTCCGACCGAACAGTTCTGTCGAAAAATGCATTTGGTCGGTATTTGGTATTTTAAAGCACTGTGGACAAATTTGACTAATGGAAAAATGTTTATGGGGCTGGTTAGATGCGATTTGAGTGTCAAATTTAAAGAAAAATCCGTAGTTAAGCAATTATTTTATAATTTTTTTGTATTTTATTAATTAATAATCATATAATTACAATTATATAATATTACCCTAACCGAGCACTAGCTACTATGGCCTTCTGCGCGTTGTAGCGAAAACAGACCAGTGCCTCTGGTGGGAATCGAACCCACGACCCCCGCACTGATAAGCCAGCACGCTACCAACTAGCCTACCGGGGCGCACAGTTAAGCAATTAATTCACTGTTCGGCCTCTGAATGTTCGGTCAAATCGAAAAAAGTTCCTCGGCAAATATTTTTAACTTTTTTTTTTTTTTTTTTTTTTTAAAAAACAGAGGCAACACTCAGGAAATACTTCCTATATATTTAATGTGTTGCTTTCTTTGGAAAGGGATAATATAGAGATGAAAGGTGGGGAAATATGAAGGGCTTCAGACATGGCAACACTGTAATTGCGCGAGATGATAAGTCTTAGAACAGTTGTTGCTCGCCACCTGATGGAGAGTTGGCGAACTTATTGAAGCTTTTTGGTTCATAGCCCTGATTCATTATTTTACTTCGGTGGGGTTAATTGCTATGGGAACACCGAAGGTGGGCTTTGCGATACGTATGAGGGATAGAAAAAACTCATACATATTATTTTGATGTTGCCGGCACCGGGGATCGAACCCGGGACCTTCTGTGTAAAAGTCCAACGCGCTAACCATTACACCACAACGCCCACTTTATAGCAAAACTTCGGCTTTTCCTCAAATTTTAGACACAAAATCGAATTAAATCGGCTCAACAAACATGTTTCCAATACCAAAATTTATCCTCATTGCCTCTATATACCAAAAAACCAACCAAATATAGTTTTTTGACCGAACTGATCGGTCGGACACTAGCAATATGGGTATCACAATTTTTCTACTTACAAATAAATCTGAATATCGTTAATTTGAGACATGTTTCCAGACAAATAAGTGATAAATTAAACCTCTCCTTTTAACCCTTAAAAGCGAGATTAACAGCTAAAAAATTCGTGTCCCTTATTTTCTTCTTCTCTATCACATACCCAAATTTTATAATGATCGAATAAGCCTATCGGGAGACTCCACTTGTTAGTGCTAACGAATTTAGCTGAAACTTGGCATATAGAGTTTTTAGACATAGGGTCAACATCCAAAAAATCCAACTTTTATAATTTTTTTTTTGACTACTCTAATGTTTTACTTTAAACAAAAATGCTAAATACTTTGCAAACGAATATGAGTGTTATTTAGGAATAAAATGAAACAACAAAAAACAAAAACTAAAGGAGAAAGTTTGTTTTTTCTAAGTAGACTTTTAGCAGTAATTTGTTGAGTATTAAAATTTTAACAAAAAAATCAAATAAACTTTGTTTAATGTTTTGGCCATGATAAGAGGCTTAAATAAAGGAAACAAGAAAATACTTCTTTCTAAGAAAGTTTTTGTTTTTTTAATATTTTAACAAAAGAATAGAGATTAAAATAACAGAAAAGTTTTTAAAAGGTTCAATAAATATGGTAACACTCTTGCAAAGATGACAAATTACGGTATAAAGATGTTTAAAAACGGGGGAAACATTGGCAATGCAGCAAATCATAGTTGGCAACAATAATATACCGTGAAATATTTTTAATTTCAACAAAACATTGAATCATACTTAAATAATCTATAATTATACATATTGCAAGGGAAGTAAACTAAAAAAATGCAGTCAAGTTGGCAACGCAGTAATTATGATGCCTAACGGCCAATTTCAATGATATTCCAAATTAATTGTATAACAATTTTCCTATATTTCAATATACATACAACAAACCTTCATTATGACACATTTTATTATCATATAATTTTCCACTCGCTAAGAGATGGTGCTACGAGTCATAGTCTGTTGTATGGCTGTGGGTTTGAAACTCACTATGACACAAAGTAAAAAAAAACTTAAACAATATAAAATACTTTGTTCAATTGACAAATAATTTACCACTGACGATTCCTTGGCATATCCGTTAAATTTTTCAATAAAAATGTTTTCTTCTTCATGTCAAATTCTAACTAAAAAAAAAATCTTCTGTAATTAATTGTAATAAAATTTATTTTATTTATAGATCAACAATGAAAATTCACTATTAATTACGATTGTCATTATTTGACGGCTACAAACACTTTACCCCACAGACATAATTTTTTATCAATGCATCATACTTCGATGTATTGCCGAGTTCACAAAACATTTCAGTCCAGTAGTCAACGCTCCCGCCAAGCGAATATAACATTGACTGACAATTACACACATTACCAACCCATTTAATAAATCTTGCTTGGAATTCAGTAGGACAATGGACGATTACCGTACACCTTTCGAAGTTAAATTTCGACCATATTACATAAAAGTTTTAAATAATGTTAACAATTTTATTAAAAAACAAAAATTTTTTATCGTTTAGCATAACGTTTTCGTTCGTAACATCGTCAAAATTATAGCAAATTAGGTCTCGTTTTGAACAAAACGATATCGTTTTTCTTAGAGAATCTGTCCCCTTATTATAGATCAATATTAGATCTAAAAAATTTTAAATATAGTGTTGCCAACTATAAATCTCACATAGTGTTGTATAAATCTTTCATTTAATCCTGTTACTACTATTATGTACCCATCTTAAGCAATATATTTTGTTAGATGACTTAATTCGTTAATTATAAAGAAATTTTAGCGGTAAATTTTTTTTAATTTGCTTTCTTTGTTTGAACAATTTTAATTAATACATGCCACCTTTTTTTTTTTTTTGTCAAACTCTTGCATGTTAAATATCGTTTATCAAATGTCTAGCCAGTATAAAAAAAAAAAACAGAAATTTGAATATGTAACAAGCAAACTTCTGTTATGTGTTTTTCGTTCGTTTTACATGTTTTTGAATACGTTTTGAATAGTCGTTTATAAAGTACATATTCTGAACATAAAATACAGAATTTTCGCTAACAGCAATACACACAGAGAACAGATTCGTTGTGAACACCGAATTTGTCGCCAACCGAATTCACATAGTTACACGTACTATCCACATTATACGCCCTATGGGGAATAGGCATTCAATTGCCCTAAAAGTGACTGGTTAAAGAAGGACTTATTACAGGACTGGTATAATTTAATACTGAAGTGGGTTAAGCAGTGTCAATTGTCCTAAAATTACCAATCCTGTGACTGGTAAAGTGAGGACATACCACTTAACCAGAATGCTTATTAACAAGAAAAAACCAGTTGGGCAGAATTTTACCCATTGGAAGCTATTTAGTTTTCGTTTATTTTATACGACATGCCACTTTTGCGACAGTCTTGTTTTATGCCCATCTTTGGTTAGTCCTGTGGCATGCCACTATGTGGTTTAAATCAGGACAAATGAGCCCCTCATATGACAAGCCAATGTTAAAGTTGTCAGTTGTTTACATAGGGTAGGGTTTAGCAGAGGACCGTTCTCTGGCACGAATGGACTGATCCTGTGGCACCCGCAGAACCGGTCCCATACCCCATAGGGCGGTTACAGCTTTCGACATTTACAGTTATGTCTACCGTACTAGAAAAGCATATTCTGTACTCTTGACCACTTTGTTTGGATCAAAAATTAACCCCTTAGCGCCCACCCAGACATATGAATGATGTATGGATCTGGTAGAGGAGGTTCCAAAGAAGCCATTGAGACCTCCCCCTTGGACCTCCTCCTCCTACTTCCCGAGATATCCGCCTCCAAACATTTGCTTTTTTTTTTCTAAAAAGTGCTAGAAATAGCACTTTGTTTGGATCAAAAATTAACCCCTTAGCGCCCACCCAGACATATGAATGATGTATGGATCTGGTAGAGGAGGTTCCAAAGAAGCCATTGAGACCTCCCCCTTGGACCTCCTCCTCCTACTTCCCGAGATATCCGCCTCCAAACATTTGCTTTTTTTTTTCTAAAAAGTGTTAGAAATAGCACTTTGTTTGGATCAAAAATTAACCCCTTAGCGCCCACCCAGACATATGAATGATGTATGGATCTGGTAGAGGAGGTTCCAAAGAAGCCATTGAGACCTCCCCCTTGGACCTCCTCCTCCTACTTCCCGAGATATCCGCCTCCAAACATTTGCTTTTTTTAAATACGGCAAAAAGCCCATGGAGGAGGCTAGCGCCTCCTCCAAAATACGACTAAAAAGCCTACTACTAAAAACTTTCGAGTTAAATAAAACACTGTTTCCAATATTATTCTGTTTTATTAATTTTTTTTTTATATATTTATTTATTTTATTTAATAACATAATAATGACAAATTATATATTAATTATTAACCGAGCAGCGAAGACCTTCAGTTTGCTAACCTCTAAAGTGGTCTTTTATGTATGTGTTAGGTTTGGTTAGGTAAATATTAAGGATTGTTGAAGTTGTACTATTTTTTTTTATATAATAATTAACAATTAGTATAGAATGAATAAGGCTAAAAAATACCAAAAGTTTTAAAAAAGATAAATTAAGCGTTTCATTTTTAAATCTTCCAATCTTTGAAAATTATAAGCTTCCTTATATATTCCTCTCAAAAAGTCTTTCTTCTGATATTCCATGAGTGTATTAATGAAATCTTCATGGAATCCTTAAAATATGTTTGAGCACTGAGTTCAGATTTCACTTGCGGTCTTTATTTAGATACTAAATACAGAAGACAAATATTTTCTTTAGAAATTTAAATCATATTTATTTTCATAATTGTTCTTACCTTTTTTTATAAACTCTTAAATGTTTTTTTTTTTTTATTTTATTAATTAATAATAATATAATTACAAATTATATACTATTACCCTAACCGGGCACTAGCTAATATGTCCTTCGGCGCCTTGTTGCGAAAAAAGACCAGAGCCTCTGGTGGGAATCGAACCCACGACCCCCGCACTGATAAGCCAGCAAAAATATCTATTGATACTACCACACTGTTAGTTTCCAGTACTAGTTTTTATATTTCGATACGGATAGGTCTACCGATCATTACCACAATTATTATTTTAATTCAGTATTGGTTAGCTTTACGAATTATGGTATTAGAAAATCATTAGTTGTAAGAATACTTAAACTGTGTTAATTAAGAAAATTTACTAATCTTTATAACATTTTTGTTCAGCAAACTATTTTTTATATTTTCAATCGATTTCCAACTAATTTATTCTCTGTGTGTACATTTAGAATAATTTCGTGTTTGATTCGCTTCAAAGTTAATTTAAAGTGACCTAGTACCAAGTGACAGCATAAAAAAGGAAATTTAGATTTACATATAAATGGATTTTTTTAAATTTTACATAAACGCACTTTCATAGTAAATTCGGACATGCTGATTTCAATGGTGTACTTAATTTTTTGAATAATGTCACAGATTTCGAGAAAACTGTCTTTAAAGTTTGGCGGTTTTGCATTTATATTTTTACATTTAAAACTTTTCGAAAGCAATCAATCTGGGTTTTGATGGAATTAAAAATCAATACATGTGTTCAAATTTATGTCTCATATTTAATAATGCACACTGCGTGAAGCAGTGGTTTAAATATAGATTTTTACCTTTTTTACAGTTTTAGCGGATATGAACACTTAATTAACAGGTGTTAGTTAGATCTTTAAAAAGAGGCAATTAAAGGGAAATATTTTGACAAAAAAAAATGTATTTGCATTATTTACGAATTTTTATATGGCAGCATAGTTTTCCAAGTTGAGCCCAGAGTCATACTTTTGGTACGCTCACAAAAAGAAGTTAGTTCAAAAGTCTGTTAAACAGTATTTTTTCTTTTGATATCGTTTATATCTGTTAGCAGTTATCTCATTTACCACATGAACAAATTTCTGTTGTACTTGAACTAATTTTTTCTTCTAATATTTAGTTTAATTTTTAAATGATTTTGAGAATTTGGCTCAAATATGAGTGCGCTGGTGACTATATGTGCGTGCATTTTCGTTTTTTAAGAGCGTATAATTTGTTTACATAAAACCAACAACAAGCGCTCTTAGATAAAAAAACATGTTTGTGCTTCAGTCAGAAAAAAATGCCGAAAATTACCTTTTTTCGGCATGTATCATGAAAATTTTTACTTTCAAAAAAACTCAAACCTATCCAACTTTATTTTATCCTTCTAAACTACCATATTTTGTATTTGTGAATTTAACGTTTCACATTTCTTTCTGCAAAAAAGTTTTCAAAAGTCTGCATTTGCTTTATTGCGCGCAATTTCTTTTTGTGAGAAGTTTTTGGTTGAGTTAATCTGTTTTTCGTACAACATTCAGTTAAACATGTAGCAATATTTTCGTTGCCACCCTCATTTCTTCCATATGAACATTGGAATGGGCATTTTTTGTGTGTGAGGAACAGGAGCAATACGATAAAACAACAACAACAAACACTTCATCGTTTGAAATCATTGCGAAATTTTGTGTATTTAAACAATTGTGTAGTCAGCCAAGACAGACATTACAGACACATATAGAGACAGACATGGTGGATTGATAAATAGAAATTACTTGTATGTAACCACTGTTAAACATTAGAGGCAACGGCACGTCGTCGGTGAACGACGCCAAATATTAAATGCGTTGGAAAAAATTGTTATTCTTGTTCATGAGGCCGTATTTTGTAATGTTTTTTTTTGCACAATTTTAAGCTTTTTTTTCTGAAAGAAAGTGAAAGCATGAAAGGGTGAAAGGGTGTTGGTTACAATTAGAAGATAATATGGGTTATAGAATCAAAGAAATTTCTTTTTAATGTTGTATTTAAAGATTTTCTAAGTAATCAAGTTCTTTAAGGAAAAAATATTAAGGATTCTAAGGTAAAATTAAAATAATTGTGGAATGGCTACAATACAGAAATTAAAAATAATTTATTTCTTGAAACTACACTGATAATAATCCATGAGTATAAATACGAAAGCATGTCAAAATAACCAATACTTTCGTAAAATAAACGAAATTTCGTTCATATTACGAACGTTTTTGTAGTTTTGACAATAAATTCGCATTTTTATGCATGGATTATTATGAGTGTATATTCTAATTTATTAGTAGGATATATAATTTTTGCAAATGCAACCTGGTGGCAGGATGACCGGCTGATAAATTTTCCATCATTTCCTAAATAAAAATTAACGTTTAAACGCTGACGCAAAAAAATGTTTTCGCTGTCAACAAAATTGTTGCTAACGCCGACATTTTCCTTGTTCCTTTGTGTGGGCGTTGTGGTATAATGATTATCGCGTTGGACTGTTACACTGATGGTCCCGGATCCGATCCCCGGCGACGGCAGCATCAGTTTAGAAAAATAAAATGCATGAATTTTCTATTCCTCATACGTATCGCAGCGCCCACCTTCGGTCTTCCTACAGCATTTAACCCCACCGAAGTAAAATAATGAATCAGGGCTATGAACTAAAAAGCTTCAATAAGTTCGCCAACGCTCCATCAGGTGGCGAGCAACAACTGTTCTAAGGCTTATAATCTCCCGCAATTACAGTGTTGCCATGTTTAAAGCCCTTCGTCTTTCCCCACCTTTCATCTCTCCACTACTCCCTTTCCAAAGAGAGCAACACATTTATACATAGGAAGAATTTCCTGAGTGTTACATCTCTTAAACAAAAAAAAAAAAAAAAATCCCGGTCGACAAACTGGTTGCTGACACCGATATTGTCCTTGTTCCTCTCATGCGGTATCGCTGTCGACGCCTTCTTGGTGTTTTAAACGGACCAAGTTAATCTTTTAGCTGTCAAATTAAACTTTTTACTGTCAAAAAATGAATATGTAAACGAGAGGGATTCAAAAGGTGTATTAACTTTATTCATAGATCAATTTCGTTGTCTAAATTGGCTTTTGGCCGAAATTATACCAAATAAGGTCAGGTTGTTAACGCGATCTGCAAGTGGTATACACATAAAGCGTTGGTTAAGTAGTTGTTGTTTTTGATAAAAAATATCAAAAATTATTTTTTTTTTCAAAATTTGAATCTTATTTATTTGAAAAACTCTCAAATTTAAAAAATTAAAATTTTATTTATGTGATTGGAAATTTATTAATTCATTGTGAACGAAACTTTATATGAGGAATTTCAAAACTTTTGGACACTTTAAGGTAAAATATTTAAATTTTTTTTGTATGACTTAAATAATCGTTTGTGTATTTGTTAACCTATGTTTTAGAATGATAAATCCATTCGCGCTAAAAAAAAAACAAAAAAAAAAGTTTTCAATTTATTTTTTGATCAATGGTGATAAACTTTTTTACTTCGAGCAAATATAGTATATATTAGTTCTCATGTAGTGAGTAAACAAGTTTATATGAATGTTTGATGTTTGGCATAGGATTGTTACCGCTTTCAAAACGTGTTCTGATGATGGGAACCTAGAAAATTCCCGAAATAGATCTATCAACACATTCCTGAAAGGGTCAAAGAATAAATTTGAAAACAAAAACTCTATAGATTATTTGTTAGGACAATATCCTAATAAAGAAATATAGAGTATGGCCTCGAACTTGAATAATTTTCATTTTCATTGCTAATCATTTATCTTTAACGGCACAAACATTATGGCGGTTTTTGTTTAAAGCAAATTAAAGATATTAAAATTACAGTTTTTGCTTGTATTTAATTCAAGTTACATCAATTTATACTTAAATCAACTTTCAAAATATATATTACACTTAAATATATATTACAACTTAAAGAAAATCGCGAAAATTTGGAAAAACTCGCATATTTTCCGGTTTTATACTATTTAATTGGGTTTAGGGTTAATTATTTGCATAAATAGTTGTTAAATTACAACAAAAAATTAAAAAAAACCCTCAGCTTACTGTTTTCATTACTTTAACACAAAGAATAAGGTCTTACTAATACAAAAAATAGTACGTTACCCATAATTACTTATTTATATCATTATTTTAAATGTAAAGTAGTGATCTAAACATTTTTTGAAAATCTATTTTTAGACTCATTATGTTTTCCCTTGTAGTAAGTACATGTATAACTACTTATTTTTTTTATTTGATTTTGGAAAGTAATGACATTTTGTGCAAGCAAGTCATTTATGTTTTTATCTATCAATTATAACATGTCGAGATAGTTCAGATGATAGAGCGGTTGACTGACAACCTGGAGGCCCGGCTTCGAATACCGTGTGATCATATTTTATTAAAATTTTTTTTTAATAAAAAACATTATTTTTTTATTAAATTTAGTTTTTTTTATCTATCAATTATAACATATCGAGATAGTTCAGATGATAGAGCGGTTGACTGACAACCTGGAGGCCCGGCTTCGAATACCGTGTGATCATATTTTATTAAAATTTTTTTTTTTAATAAAAAACATTATTTTTTTATTAAATTTAGTTTTTTTTTTTTTTATTTATGTTTATACTCAATATTAACCATATAGGTAACCACATAATTTTCAATTTCTGAAGGTATTTTCCATAAGCTAATCAGGCCTAAATTATTCCAATGTAAATAAACAAGTCAATTACCTTATTTACCCGACGTTTCGTCAATTTTTTGTTGACTTTTTCTTGTGTTTTGTAATGATATGCCATTATTTTGCGTGACATCCAAATATAAAAGTAATGAGATTTTTAATGACAATTGTAAGTTCTTGCTATTACCAAATATGTACTTATATAACCACTTATATGGTACTGCTTGTCTACACTGGGTAGCTTAGAACTTTGTTATTTTAACTTATATACAAGGAAACTCTCCAAAGTGTAGTACTTTGATTGCGATACAATTTTAATTTGTCTTACATAAAACAAAATCGTTGCTAAGTAATTAGGAGCAATTCAACTAATAACTTTTTTTACATAATTTGTTTAAAAATTAAGAAGAAACAAGTAAAAACTTGGTGAAATGTTTCTTGGTAAAATAAAATTTAATAGTTGAAATGCTTTTAATTACTTGTCATGGATTTTTTTTGCGTGTGTAGAAGGGACAAAGCTAAACAACCAGTGTTTTTCGCATCATTTAAAACTTTTATTTAGAAAAAAAAGAAGTGCAAGATGGCAACATTTTTTTTTTTTTTAAATTATTCCAAATCGACCGTACTTGCTTAAATGTTTGTGCCTAAAAATATTTAAAATATACTAAAAATAAAGAAAGAGACTTTCCTTGAAGAGACTTTCCTTAAACTTTTCCTGCCTGAAAATCGATATGTTAGTAACTTTTTTCCAAGAACTTTTTCTGGTTTGCTTTCATCCTTCATGTATTTAGTAAATCTTTTCTAATCCTTTTGCTAATTTAACATTATTTGCTATTAAATATCAGTTCAACTAGTTTTTACAAATTGTTTTTCTTCTATTTTGTAACAACAAACAAAAGTTTACTTTTAGATGTAAGTAAACATATTAAAATAACGTGTATACAAAAACAAAAGAGAAGCGGAAAACTTAAATAATCCCACAATTCACTTTGTGAAACCACAGTTTGTGCATACAATTTAAAAACAGAGGCGTATAAAAGCAAGAAATTACCAAAAAGTTTGAGCAACGTCGTATTATAGTTGGCAACACTTATAGACAAACAACTGATTTATTATAATACCCCATCCACATGAAAGAGGTTTTAGTAATCTTCAAGATAATTGCAAAAGCTCTTTATTATCACGATTTTTTCCATACAAATTTCTTTCAATAATCACTTCAATTTGATAATTTATAAACCCCGTTAATAATATCTTGACTCATTGGAGCATCGTCTTAATGTGGGTTGTGTTACACTTTTTGTTTATCCATATTACCATGGAAGGTGTTCTACTGAGATAAGTGAATTTGTACCTGGGGCCCGGAGTTTTGCTCGGAATACCAGCTTATGTAGTAGATCACACCCTTTTGTTGTCGATTGACGAATGGATCATACAACGCATTATAGGTATATGGAATAAACTCCTCGCAGAAATATTTCCTCTCATTTATAAGTCAACCCAGCAAAAAATAGTGCTTCCAAGAAGCGCTTGTGGAAGGTCTTCTTTGAACCCGAAGCGCTTGCTGAAGGCCTTCCAGAAGGCATGATTTTTGTTCCCGATGTCCCACTTGGTAGGTCTCTTTTAAGCAGGTGAGAAGCGCTTCTATCATGTGATCTAAGAAGCACATGATATAAGCGCTTCCGGAAGAGCTTCCAGAAGAGCTTCCCGAAGCGCTTCCAGAAAAGCTTCGAGAAGCGATTCTTCCTTCAGGGTAACACAATATAATGCCTTCCGGAATTGCTTCATAGAAAGCCTTCTTTACTGCTTCATTGCATGCCTTCTTCACTGCTTATTTTCATGCCTTCTTTACTGCTTTAAAAGAATGCCTTCAGGGAAGCACAATATAATGCCTTCCAGAAGTGCTTCATAAAAGGCCTTCTTTACTGCTTCATTGCATGCCTTCTTCACTGCTTCTTTTCATGCCTTCTTTACTGCTTCAAAAGAATGCCTTCAGGGAAGCACAATATAATGCTTTCCAGAATTGCTTCATTGCATGCATGACGGCGAAGCGCTTCTTTGGAAGCACTGAAAAGAAGTTACTGCTTACCAAATCTAAAATATTTTTTGCTGGGAAATGTCCACAGACACTACTCCCTCTTTGCTCCATCCTTTAACCTAACTTCCTCTCTCCAACGCAATGCACTGTATCAGTAGGGTATCCCCTGGGCGTTGATTTAAATAAAAGAAATATGCAGATAATTCTCTCAGTGTAAACGCTCAGTATAAACGCTTCATTGTCTTAATATACGTTTTTCCCTAACCTGTTTTGAACGAAAACAGCTATTTCTACATGTTTTCCCATAATTTTTTTCACCAGAACAACATGTTTTGCTCAAATACGTAAAGTGGAAACGTTGCATTCGATATTACATCATATCTCTGCCAAGTTGGCAATGAAAAAAACAACATCCTTATAACTGTCACATTCTGATAGAAATTCAAAATTTTCCTTCATCTTTACATCAGAGAGAAAATTAATGATCTCATGTTTAGGGGGTTAACGGCGGGTTAATAGTGGGGCTTTATAATTTTTTAAGAAACTAATTATTTTCAAAGAAATTAAGTTAAATTATATATCAAATGTATTTGAAAGATCTATCTAGCCGTACACAAGAATATTAAACCACATTTGGTATTTTTTAAATTTCAATTAATATTTTTTTTGTATTTTAAAATTTTAGTTGTGGATTTTTGTCTATAATTTCAATTGCTATTTTTTAAAATTCAAATGGTATTTTTATCATTTTTTAAATGCAAATGCTATTTTTTTAAATGCAAATGCATTTTTTTTAAACAAATGTTATTTTCCAAATTTTTAAATTTCAATTGCTTTTTTTTTAATTACAAATATAATTGTTTGAATTTTATTTGCAAATTTGAAATTACAACTGATTTTGCGATTTTTTTTTTTGTATTTAACACCTCTTGCGTCGTACGTTTCTGTTAAGTCAGTGTATATTTCAACTACCATTTATTTTTAGCATAAAAGTGGCTTCTTTAGTTTGTGTGTTTTTTTCTCTGCTGTTGCCACTTTTATGCAAAAGTTCCTCGAAGATATTTGCCTGTGCAATTGTAAACCAATGTTTATTTTTTTTTTGCATTTTGCAACCATTTAAATACGAAAAGAGGAATATCAAATGACACTAACAGCAGTAGTAAGGCAATATAACAACCGTGTGTACTATAAGGCAAATAATTATTTGCAGAGCAGCGACTTTGATGGGCGTTGTGGTGTAATGGTTAGCGCGCTGGACTGTTACACAGATGGTCCCGGGTTCGATTCCCGGTGACGACAACATAAATTTAGAAAAATAATATGTTTGAGTTTTCTATCACTTATATGTATCGCTGCGCCCACCTTCGGTGTTCCCATATCACTTAACCCCACCGAAATAAAATAATGAATCAGGGCTATGAAACAAAAAGCTTCAATAAATTCGCCAACTCTACATCAGGTGGCGAGCAACAACTGTTCTAAGACTTATCTACTCGCGCAATTACAGTGTTGCCATGTTTAAAGCCCTTCATCTTTCACCACCTTTCATCTCTCCACTATCCCCTTTCCAAAGAAAGCAACACATTAATTAATAGGAAGAATTTCCTGAGTGTTGCTTCTCTTAAAAAAAAAAAAAAAAATGCATATTTGTACTTAGTAGCCCAAAGTCGATTTTGATGAAATACTTATCCGAATGAAAGAATTTGCAATAAAATTGTATTGATTTGCTGTTGCATATTTGTTTATAAATGCATACTTTGCATATTTTAGGATTTGTATTTAATATTTTGCGTTTAACTGCATACACAGAAAAAAATTATTGTTAAAAAAATTTCAATTAAACTTTTACTTTCAATTAAAAGTGTAATAATATGTATTAAATGTTTAATTGAAAATTAATTTTGTGCACACTACATTTCCAGTTTTTATAAAAATTCCAAAATTCAAAAACATCACCAAAATTAAAAAAAAAAATAGCCAAAATTAAAAAAAAAATCTTAAATCTTAATTCAATTTTTGAAAATTTTTCCAATTTCGGCGTTTTTGTGGATTTTTTTTTTTTTTTTAATTTTGGTGTTTTTTTTAGAATTTGACGGTTTTTTTAAATTCTAGCGTTTTTTTTTTAATTTTTGCCATTTCAAAAAAAAAAAATTTTCCTTTTTTAACAATTTTTATACCAAATTCTGACGATTTTTTCTTCAATTTTAGCGATTTTTTTTAATCTATGCAATTTTTTCACAAATTTAATATTGCAAATTTTAATTAAAGTTTCAACAAAAAAAAAAAAATTTAACAAAGCATTCTAGTTGAGAAATGAATTGTGCATTGGTATTAGCTAATTCTGTCTCTTCTGATCAAAACAATACTTGTGTGTACGTAGTGTGACCAAACTCCAATTTAGTCGCAGCCAACGCTGTGTCGACCGTGGCTCAACTGGTTAAGAGGTGAGATTACGATGCATAGCTTTGATGCTAAGACTGTGAGTTCAAATCACAGTACGACACCAAAAAATAAAAAGTTTTTCATATAGAGCAAAATTAACAATATAAAAATACTTTGTTCAATTGACACATAAATTAACCACTGACGAGTCCCAGGAGGGGGACGAAACTGCGGCAGTCTGGTGTATCCCTTGTGTCCGTAAAATTTTTCAATAAAATGTTTTCTTCTTCTTCTTCCTGTAAAGAGACTAACTAAAAGAAATATTCTACAGTAATTAATATAAAAAAAAAAAAAAAATTAATTACGATTGTCATTATCTGACGGTTGCAAAACACTTTCTAACAAAAAATTTTTCTTTTTTTTAACAATTTTTTTTCCTTAAATTTCGATAATTTTTTCCAATTTTAATTAATTTTTTTAATTTTGGCGTTTTTTTAATTCTGGCGATTTTTTCTAAAATTTTGGTGATTTTTTTAAATTGTGTATTTTTTTAATTTAAGCGTGGTGCATATTGCATTATTTAGTGGTGCATATTTCATCTTAAGTGCATGTTTTAAGAGCAAATTTTCAATTAGTGCATAAAAGTCACTGTCCTGTTTATTTGCATACCCATATAAATATTTACACTCACACACTGCCATTAGAGCAACAGACTTGCCAACCCTTCTTAAAACACATTCACAGGCTTTTACACAGTGTAGATAAAACAGCCTTGCCACTACATGATGCCATGATTTGTTTGACTTATAAAGGCGAAGGAAAAACTTTAACTTTTGTAATTATTTATAAAAATAGTTTTATTTGAAAAATTAAAACTTTTACTTGAAGTTTTTATTTTTTTTTTTCAACTTGTAGTTAAATGTTGGCTTTTTTTTTTTGTGTTAGTAAATTAATACTCTTCTTGATATATAACACTATTTTGTGATTTTCTTCTTTTTTTTAAAAAAACTTCTTCAACACATTGTTAAATTGAAATGACAGTTGAAAAGAGGGGGATTTCTATAACAGTTATTCAGCAAACAATATATAACTGGCATTGTATTGTTAAATGTTAACATTAATTAATACAAATATAAAGTTGTTTTTTGTTGGTGTTGTTGCTGTGGATTAATATTACACATGACTGTGATTTTAAAGTTTTATTTTTGTTTTTAAATGCATTGAATAAATAAATAGAGTAGTTGTATTTTATAAGCTGTTGAGATCAGGTGTATAGAAGTTGGCAACAAGAATAGCTCTCTCTCTCAACCTGTACATATTTCAAATTAATGTAGTGGATTTTCCAGTGCGTGTTATATTATTTTTATTCATGTTTGTCAAGTGGTTGGTTGTCCTTTTGTGGTTAAAAATTGTATTAAAAAAAATATATTTATATATTAAAAACTTAGTGTTTATATATTTACGTACCTTTTTCTGATTTATATTCATATATTTTTTTTTTCCCTAAAGTAAATGCAATTCAGCAAAAGTTTTGCTGTTATACAAACATAATTTAAATTATAATGAATGTGAAAAATACATATTTAACCTTTTGTGTTTAAAACAAAAAGGTAAATTTAACCTAATTCAGCAAAAAAGAGGTAAATTAATATTTTTTTATAAAGGAAAGAAAACAAAACTGAAAATTAGAAAAATAAATATAAATAGAAATCATAGCAATTCTAAAAAATCATTAAACTTTATATAAATTGTAATTCAGCTAAGCTACATTGCACAAAATTTAATGGAAATCATTACAATTTTAATGGAAACTACAAATATTTAGTATGAAAAGTAAATACAATTTAACTGAGCAGCATTAATTTGACTAAATAATAAGTTGTTAAGTTGTTTGGCCAAGAAGGCCAAAATAAAATAAATTTTTAGTTAACTCGTAGTAAGATGAATTTTAGGGAAAATACAAAAAATGTTTGTTTTAGATATATTGATAAAAATTAGATTTTTTTAATAATATTTTATACATTTTGTCGCTGGACTCGAAACGTTGACTAAAAATTATACCGTGTAGTAATTTTGAAGTTTCTTTTATGTCGCACGCAGAAAAAAACTTTATTTCCGCCACCCAGAACTTGTTTTTCAAATCAGATGTCGAATCCGTTGAAATCTTATATTTTTAAGACATCAAGTAATTTGTAAAAACAAGTTTTTCTGTGTGGCGGCCTTCGGCCGCTCTTAAGGGTTTTTTTTCTCCGTAGAACGCGGCAGGCGGCTTCGCGAAATAAAGTTTTTTCTGCGTGCGATTATACGATTTATAAATTTAGTTTTATTTTGTGATATACTACTAAAAAATATTAAAAAAAACTGTATTGATATACTAAATATTATTAATCTTTTTATTTTAAAAAGGCTGGAAAAAAAAATCGCGCGATTTTTTTCCAGCCTTTTTACTATGTATTAATTAGGAATAAAGAAATATTTTAAAGTAATATATAATTTTGTTTTTTTTTTAATTGGAGACTTATTTCATTTCCGAAATGGGGCTTTACTGCATTATGAAATAAAGCCTCAAAATTTGCGGTGTTATTTCATTTTATTTTGGGGTTTCGTTTCATTTAGTTGGGGGTTTATTTCATTTTTTTTGGGGTATTGCTTCATAATGAAATAAAGCCCCAAAAAATGGGGCGTTATTTCATTTTTGGTTTGGGGACTTATTTCATTGGGGTCTTGTTTCATAGAGCCATAAATTTTGTGTTAAATTTTATTTATTTTTATTTTTCTTGTACTTGTTTTATTGCTTTAAATGTATTTATTTGAACTTATTTAAATTGTATGTTAATTTTAGAAACAATCATCGATTCATATTCTCAGTTTCACTCTTCGCCTTAGATTTGTAACAAATTACTAACAATTGCGAAATAATCAGATATGAAAATTGAGGCGAATGGTGAAAGTGAAAATCCGCTACTAATGATATTTACTAGCTAATCCAGATTTTCTGATCTCCAAAATATGAGTTTTTGTATTGAATTTAAAAGTCGGAAGTCTAATTAAAGTATTAATGATTTTTTTTAAGGAATTGTTCATTAAAATATGAAAAAAATTGTAATTATGTTCGAACATGTTAAACGACTAAGCCGACAGCCGATTCAAGCCGATAGTGTCGGCGGCGGTGTCGGCTTGAAAAAACCTGTCGGCGGTGGCGGCTAATCGGCTGACGACCGGCGGCTTGCATCACTGCTAAGCATTATTAATACTGCGTTACAGAACAGGTATATTTTCTTCAACTGAAAAAAACAATGTAGTCTAAAATATATAAAAACCCACCAACTGCTGAATCAAAATGAAAAAACAAACCAAAAAATTATAAAATATTGTCAAAAAGAGCAAGTTAGCTGAATTATCTATAAAAACAGTTTTTTAGATTAAAACCCCAAATTCAAAAGTTACAATATAATAACATTTATATAAAATATGATTCAGCAGAGCGGAATTGTTATTAAACTAATGAAACATTCAATACAGATTTAAACTTACCTGAATTAAGTAAACAAATATTTTTAAAACGTTTGTTCATCTCTAATAATATTAAATATGATAATATCGATTGTTTACACAATTTTTAGTTTAAATAATGATTTTAAATTTAAATATTGCGCTTAAATATTTTCGTATTACTTATTTACTCCTCCATATGCTGTTTGTTTATGATAATTTTATGCAAATCTTTTAAATTCATGTATTATTAATATAAACAAGCAAAGCAATAACGCATGATTTATTATGACTTGAAATAACAATTTTTCTTTTACTAGTTATAAAATAAACATACTCGAGAACGAAATTTTGTTGCTGTTAATAATAAAAAAAAGGAAAAGGATGTGCAAAACGCTGTTGCCAATTTAGCTTTTCTCTCGTCAAATCTGCAAAATTTAGCGATTTATAGCTAAATTTTTAAGAAAATTTCAATAAGTTCGAAAAATTTAGCTATTTTTTGTTTATTCTTAAACAGATTTTTAAAAGTACTATAAATTTAGCGATTTATCACAAAATTTTTGAGTTATTTTATAATTTAGCTATTTTCGAGCGATTTTTCAGTTTGACTTGGCAATATTTTTAAGAAGTAAGTTGGCAGCAGTGGTGCAGAAGATAAGATATATGTTTCAAAAAATATATATATATAAACACATATATATATATACAGTAAAATCTCGGAAAAGTTAAGTCTCGAAAAAGTTAATCTCGCGGAAAAGTTAATCGAGCGGCTGTCTTCACGTGCCGCTCTAAAAAGTTAATTTTTAATTAACTTTTTAGAGCGTGCATAAAAAAAAAACGAAAAATTCTGAGTAAAGAGAAATATTTTCAGTTACGGTACTTCACAAATACATACATACGTATTGCACATTTGTTTTATGTAAAAATGCAATTCTTGTCTCACAATATTTTTAGCCTTTGTTGTGAAAAGCACAAAAATTATTTAAAGTGCGTGGTAAAGTGTGTGAATAAAATGTTAACAAAAAATAAAAAGCAGCAAAGACTGACTGTTCTACAAAAATCAGAAATTTTGAAAAAGATTGTCCAAGGTGTTAGTGGTAAAAGATTGGCATTAGATTATGGAGTAACAGAAGCAGCTATCTCAAAAATTAAAAAAAAGAAAAATGAAATATTGGAAGCTTTGAGTAACTCATATGAACAGGTACCAAGGAAAACTCTACATAAAGCAGAATATGTTGAGTTGGATAAAAGTGTTTATGAATGGTTTTTAAAACAAAGAGACCGTAATTGTGCAGTAACTGGACCATTGATAAAAGCAAGAGCTAGAGTCGATTTCCAAAAGCTTTATCCAAATAAACAATTTAATGCGAGTGATGGGTGGCTAGCAAATTTTAAGAAAAGGCACGGTATTCGCTTTCTTAAAGTGTGTGGTGAAATTCTATCTAGCGATACCGCAGGAATAACACCTTTTATTCATAATTTACGGGCAAAATGTGCCCAAATGAAGATCACTGAATCACAAATATACAACGCTGACGAGTCTGGACTTTTCTACCGTTTATTACCCGATAAAACTTTCGTCGCAGCTACGGAAAAAACCGCACCAGGGAGGAAAATAGCCAAGGAGAGAATAACATTTTTGTTGTGCGCAAATGCGGATGGTTCGCACAAATTGACTCTGTTGGTGATAGGAAAAGCAGCTAATCCACGTTGTTTTAAGGGATTTGAAAACCCATTGGAGTACGTTAGTTCACAAAAGGCATGGATGAATGCAAAACTTTTTTATAACTGGTTTCATAACTCATTTGTCAAACAGGTAAATTCAGCAATTCGTTAAATACATGTGCATTTCTATAAGAGCTAATAACTTTAAAATTTTACAGGTCCGCAAATTTTCTCATGAAAATAATTTGCCACCAAAGGCTTTGTTGCTCATAGACAACTGCACGGCACACAAGCCTATTGATTTACTGAAAACTGAGGACGGCAATATTATAGCAATGCTTTTTCCGCCCAACGTCACACCTGTTTTACAGCCAATGGATCAAAATCCAATAAGATTGGTCAAATTGGGTTATCGAAATAAACATTTATGCAACATGCTTGCAGAGGAAAACATTTCAATTGACCGTATGTTGAAGTTACATACAATTCGACAAGCCATATTGATGCTTAAGGCAGCTTGGGATGAATTGTTGCCAAGTGTTCTCAGCAACTCATGGAATAAAATAAACAAGTGGGATGATGATGAATATCAAGACGAAGACAACATTCCACTGTCTGCGCTTATTGCACTGAACAGCGAATACAACAATTCAATTAACGAAGTTCAAGTTTTACTTTCGAAGGTGGCCGATAATGTGGAGATCAACATAGATGACGTAGAAGGCTGGAATGAAGATCAAGCAACAGAGGATGTAGAATGCGAATTGTCTTCTGATAGCTCTGACTCAGATATCGAGCAAAGTAGCCCACAAAAGGAAGTTAGTTATAATTTAGCACTCCAAAGCATAAATAATTTAATAAAATACTTCAAAAATGATGTAAAAGAGGTGGAAGACTTGATTCTCAAACGCACTAAATTAGTAGCAGCCTACCACAACAAAAGCAAGAAACAAACAACTTTAAAAAGTTATTTCACAACACCTAATACATAACTGAAATTTTTTAATTAATCATAAGTATGTACATACATATGTATAATATTAAAAATAAATGAAATAAAAATATTATTTACAGAAATATATGCTTTAAGCTTTATTTCGATAAATTTAAAAAACCTTCGGAAAAGTTAATAATTCGAAAAAGTTAATTACCCTTGGGACATTTTGATTAACTTTTCCGAGATTTTACTGTATATATATATATGTAGTGTAAAAAAGTACTAGCATAAAAAAACAATAACAATATGGCGTAAAAACTCAACACCTACTCACCTACATTTTTAAATTGAATACAAGTATAAACACAAAGTAAACACATACAAACCTAAACACAAATATATTTACATATGGGCATATGTGTGATGTATATCTTTTATATGTGTGCGTATGCCAGAATTCAGCATTAATAATATAAATTTTCTACACAATAAAATATTTTGTAATAAAAATAAAAATTTAATTTACTTAAACAATATTAAGGGGCACGCACGCCAATACCTTTACCCCAACACACACACACACACATAAATATTTACATTTAAAATGAATGAGTTCAAAGAGCATCAATGTAAATTTCATATGTATGCATTTTTAGAAATAACGGAAACGAACTTAATATGCTCTACAGCTAAATCTAAAATTGTAGCGAAATAGGCCAAACTGTTAAATATATAACAAATCATTAATTCAGCAAAGCTGAATTACAATTAACTGCAATGAAATGAATGAAAACCGTTGAATATTTAAATTTTTACTGAATTCATGTGAATGTGGTTAATTCAGCCAGCTGAATTCAGTAAAAATGCATACATGCATACATTTAATAAAACCAACAAATTGGCTTCAAAGGTGATTCAGCTATGTAGGTATAAAAAATATACTTAAAATATATTCATAATCTTTTTAACTTAGCCTAATTATTATGAAAATTTCAATTACATTTTCACGAACACCATTTAACATGAATTAATTAAAAATTTTGAATTAACTCAGCTAGCTAAATTGCCTTCAAATATATAAAATTTGATTTCTAATTTCTACTAAAAATAAAAAAAGTAAAAATATTACTTTGAAAATGCATTGGCGTCAACGATTGGTTTTAGGAAGTTTGTTGTTTATAGTTTTTCTCTATTTGTTGTAAAGTTAATTATCTTTTTATATTTGAAACACTCGTGTTAACAGTCTTTATATCAGCAACACCTACAATTAAAATAGTTTACTATTAAAAAATGTTTTCATATAATAATAATGTAATTCAGCTAATCTAAATTGCAAGCAATATAATAAATATATATTTAAAAAATCAGTTCTGCTTAGCTGAATTAAAGTGAATTGATGAAATCGGGTAAAACTTAATAATTAATAATTACAAATTTTAATTTGCCTAAGCTAGCTGAATTAACATTTTGGGTATTTAAATACCCAAGAAGGAACCATTCAAAAATGAAGATAGAGTCAGATAAGACGGGCATGAAATTGATTTTCATAGGTAAAAAAGGAAGGTATAAAACTACTTTAGGAAAATGTTGGTGTAAAATTTTACACCCTTCCAGGGGGGAGTAATTGTCGGTTCAAAAGTCTGAAAATTTACATAGTCGGAAAAATTGCACGAATATATCACTGAAAAATTGGGGAAGTGTAAAATCTGAAAACTTTCATGTTGGCTAATAGATTTATTTAAAAAGCGTGGAGGAATTATTTTATATCTGTGGTTAATTAATAAGTCCCAATTATGGAAAATCAAAAAAACAATTATATGGTATGACCTTTAAAACCTTACATATGGAATGAGTGAAGTTTCATCGTTATTGGACAATGGTGTCGGGAGTCAGTCATTAAAGGGTTAATGTAAGAAACTAAAGTCAAAATTGTTAACATGCTTACAAATTGGTTTAAAATTTAATTCAGCAAAGCTTAATATATTAAAAACTATGAAACATTTAAAGAATTTAAATTAGGGAATTATTTTTTTATTAGCTTACAAGATTTTAATAACTAAAAATTTTTTGAAATATAATTCAACTAAATACAAATGTTCTCAAATAAAAACGGTCTTAAAACAAATTCGTACAGAAATGTACGCCTATCAAGTGCTGTCTTTCAGGAGAACAGGGTAAAATGGGCGATAGGTGAATTCTCTTCATTCAAATCTCCGGGTCCGGATGGGATCTATCCTTGTCTGTTGCAGAAAGGGATGGATTTAATTGTCCCACAACTGGTTAGGATATTCAGATCTAGTCTGTTATTCGGTCATGTACCGACACCGTGGAGGGAGGTTAGAGTGGTCTTTATACCGAAGGCGGGGAAGAAGTCTGAACAACTGCCCAAATCCTTTAGACCAATTAGCCTGAGTTCGTTTCTCCTTAAAACAATGGAGAAAGTCTTGGACCAGTACATTAGGGATACTTACCTAAGGCGAAAGCCGATACACAAATTACAGTTTGCGTATCAACGAGGTAAATCTACCGAGACTGCTGTCCATCATGTTGTCACTACAATAGAACGGGCACTAGAGGCAAAGAATATTGCCCTTTGTGCCTTTATTGATATACAGGGCGCCTTTGACAATGGGGCGCCATGGTTAGAAAGGACATCTCTCCAATTGTCATCAATTGGACTTTGGAGATGCTACGCTCTAGAATAATCACGTTCGGCATAGGGACTACTAGTAGGACCGTAAATGCGACTAGGGGCTGTCCACAGGGGGGTGTTTTGTCGCCGTTACTCTGGACGCTGGTCATTGATGAACTACTCGAAGGTTTGAACGACCTGGGTTTCAGGACTTATGGATACGCGGATGATCTTGTCATTTCTGTAGTGGGATTTGATGATAGGACCATATCCGAACGTATGCAGCAGGCTCTGAACTATACTCTTTCTTGGTGCCGGGAAAAGGGCTTGTCTGTCAACCCGTCGAAGACAATCCTGGTACCATTTACGAATAGGAGGAAACTTAACCTGACAATGCCTGTCCTTGATGGGGCCACGGTGGGCTTTTCCAGTAGTGTTAAGTACCTCGGCGTGACTCTTGACAGATCCCTTACCTGGAATGAACATCTTGACTATGTCTCCAAGAAGGCCACAAGGGCATATTATGCCTGCCAAAGGCTTTTTGGTAAGACATGGGGTCTAAGGCCGCAGATGGTCTACTGGTCGTTTAACACCATTGTTAAACCTATGATCACCTATGCTGCCCTGGCATGGTGGCCAAAGGTTGAACAGGTAGGGGCAAGGGATGCTCTCAAGAGGATCTACCGTCTTATGTGTATTGGCATAACGGGGGCAGGCGGAACCTGCCCGACGGATGCCATGGGGGTTATGCTGGGGATACCACCATTGCATATTTCTGTAATGGAGGCTGCCTGCATAGGATCCTCCAGACTTAGAGAATTCGGTGACATGAGGGGAGGTGATCTAAGGGGTCACATGAGGATCGCTAGAATCCTAATTGATGACCCGATTACAAAGGTTACGGATAGGAGGTCACCGGAGTACATCTTTGATAGGAACTTTAAAGTGATGCTGTTCGACAGGACCATGTGGACCAACAGATCCTGGGAGCCAGAGCGGGGTTCTCAGATATGGTTCACAGATGGCTCAAAGCATGCGAATGGTGACACTGGTGCGGGTGTCTATGGACCAGGTTTCCAACGGGCCTTACCCATGGGTAGATACCCCTCCATTTTTCAGGCAGATATTTTTGCTATCTGTGTCTGCGCGGAGGAGTGTCTACGAAGGGGCACTATTAGATCTCGTATCTACATTCTTTCCGACAGTCAGGCGGCATTAAGGGCTTTAATGTCCTATGAGGTGTCATCTGGTCTGGTCATGGAATGCATTCTGGCTCTTAACCGACTTGGCAGGCGCAACTCGCTTACCTTAGGGTGGGTTTCTGGTCACGAGGGGCATGAGGGCAACGAGAGGGCAGATTGTCTTGCTAATTGCGGGGCCCGAAGGCCCTTTATTGGCCCTGAACCATTCTGTGGTATACCTTTGGGGTATGTTAGGGAGAAGCTTGGGTCGTGGAGGGAGTCAGAATTCTCTCTCTATTGGGAAAACTCTCTTGGCCAACGACAGGCTAAGAGATTGATTTCTTTTTCCAGTGCAGGATCGAGGAGACTCTTGTCCCTCGGGAGGGGTGACTTGAGAACCCTGGTGTCTTACCTGACTGGACACTGCAATCTCAGATACCACCTGCTCAAAAGGGGTCTTTCGGACACGGATGAGTGTAGGTTTTGCGAACTGGTAGCTGAGACATCAGAGCATGTTCTTTGCGAATGTCCGAGGCTATGTGAAAGGCGTGCCAAGTTTCTTGGCAATCGCTTTGTCTCCCCTTCGGACATTATGAAGATTTTGCCTAATAGGATTATTGGCTTTATAGGTAGCTTGAATCTTTAGGGTAACTTTAGGCAGCACAAAAGACCTAAGTTGGTCGCGGTGCATAGTGCCATATAATCTAATCTAATCTAAGGTTTATATAATGAATTCACGGGTCCTTTTTTTAATGTTTTATATGTAATTCAGCTCAGCTGAATTTTAATCAAATAAAAAAATAATTAAAGGTGAAAGTAATTAAGTATTTGTAAAGCAATTCAGCTAAGGCAAATTAAAAGATAATAAATAACATGTTAAAATCTAATCAAAACTCACTTAAAAACCTTTTCCAGATTAGTTGAATCGTAGTCGGTTGATGAAAAGTTTTAAAATATGAACTTTTCATTCAACATAAACAAGTCTAAAGCCACATTCACACAAGATAGCAAAACACGTGTTTTGCCAAACACTTATTTAAGCTCTTTATTCTCTTCCAACAGTTCTTCATTCGTTTCAACTCGTTTTGGCAAAACACGTGGGCGTTGTGGTGTAATGGTTAGCGAGTTGGACCGTTACACAGATGGTCCCGGGTTCGATACCTGGCGACGACAACATCAATTTAAAAAAATAATATATACGCAGCGCTCACCACCGAAGTAAAATAATAAATCAGGGCTATGAAACAAACAGCTTCAATAAGTTCGCCACGTCTCCATCAGGTGGCGAACAACAACTATTCTAAGACTCATCATCTTGCGCAATTACAGTGTCATGTTTGAAGCCCTTAATCTTTCCGCACTTTTTATCTCTCCTTGCTTCTCTTTAAAATAAAAAAATTAGGGCAAGTAACTCATGCAATTAAAAACAGAAATTATGCACTTCTTAGAGTCAGCATAAAACGATAAATATGCACTAAAAACATGAAAAATATGCTATTAAAAGAACACTTTTTGCAAAATCTAAGCTTAAAAACATAAAAATATTGAAAAAAATCATTTCTTGATTTCAGCAAGATTATAAAATGTTAACATGAAAATCTTTTAGACAAGCATATAAAAATGCATATATTTTTTTAACAAATTTAAAAAAAAAATGCTTTATATAAATGGAAAATATGAGCAAATATGAACTAAAAAGGACAAAATATGCATTAAAAAGCATATAAATGTGCATAATAAGTCAAAATAAGCAAAAACATGCACTTTTGCCAAAATATACAACTACAACTCGATGCCATTTTGTTCTAAATTTGATGATTCGGATAAATATTTAGTCGATGCCTGTTTAAGATAATCGAGAAAAAACGTGAAATACTCTTTTCATATTGAAAATATTAAAATAGTTTTTCTAATATTTAACTATGTAGCTGAATTACATTTTTTTCCAATTCATTTAAATAAAAATGCATAATTTTATTTTAACAAATAATAAAAAAAATCCTAATATGCATAAATATGAACTAAAAAGGACAAAATATGCATTAAAAAGCACAAAATATGCATTAAAAAGCACAAAATATGCATAATAAGTCAAAAGAAGCAAAAACATACACTTTTGACAAAATATGCAACTACAAATCGATGCCATTTTTTTTCTAAATTTGATGATTCGGATAAATATTTAGTCGATGTCAGTTTTATTTTACCGAGAAAAAACATGCATTTGCACATAATTCCTTGCTCTAATGATAAAACTCTTTTTCATATTGAAAATATCACAACAGTTTTCCTAATATTTAACTTCGTTTAGCTGAATAACATTTTTTCCAATTCAGCTGAGCTCAATTACAACTAGAGTAATTCTAAAATTATCATAAATGCTCTCTTGAAGTATTTTCAATTTCGTTGAACCTAGTAGTAGTACCAAACCCATTTTATGATTGTGTATAATACAAAATAATTGTTGCTTCTTAAGGTGTTTAGTAGCGATTTACACAATTTTACTATCCACCTGCAATGCTCCAATGTTAAAATTTACAAAAAATTCGTTGTAATTTTTACTATCATTTTTCAGAGCTCTTTTTCTATCCCTACATAGTTGTATTTTTATTTAATACAATTGTGTTTTCGAATTTTGGTTCGTTGGCTTCAGTTAGTACAAATCCAACATTTTTACACTTAGTTGGTTAGCAATGTGAAAAAAGTTTAATCCACTTGATAAGAAAAAAAAAAGAAATTCCATAAACATACACAGACCCAAAGAAGACAAAATAACCACATCAATGATATTCCCTAAGAGACGAAGTCAGAGGAGCATTCACTGCTAGTGCACAAGCACTGAAAGCTCACAAACTTTACAAACATCAACTGGAAATGAAGAACGTTTTTTTTATTTCCGCGTTTAATATATAGCACTCTAAATGTTTGGATTTGTGTGTATGTTTTGCGTGCGTGTGAGAATGTTTGTGTAAAGTTGTAAAAAAAAATGTTTGTAGGTGTATAAGAATTTATTTGTATGTATTACGAGTAAATGTTCTTTTCTTTTTTTTTCCATATCCACCTGTTTTTTCTGTTTTGGTCTGAAATTGCACGGAAGGAATTTATTATTATGAGATTACGTCCCATCATATAAAACCAACTGAAATACAAAAGAAAGGAACTTTTACAATTTATAGTAAAACACAGGGTGTATGTCTGTAACAGCATATTCACCTGTACACTCATAATAATCTATAGGTAAAATGCACGAAAACCGTTGTTCATTTTACGAAAGTTTTGGTTATTTTGACATTACGAAAAAATTTGTAGATATACAAATCACATTTCGTAAAGTTTTGTAAAAACTTTTTTTAAATAAAAATGTGGTGCATACCTTACGGATTTATTTTAAAATTAACAAAAAAAAATGTAATGGTGCCAAACCAGAATCGAACTCACGATTTCAGTGACGTCCTGCTGTGTTGAAGTAGACCCCTCTACCATTTGCACCAAAGTAGCTGATGCAATACAACAAACTAAAAAGGAACTTAAGTCGAAAATATTATGAAATTTTTATGAAAACTAGAAAAATATGCTACAAATATTTAATAAAAAAGGTAAACTGGCAATTAAATATTTTATTATGTTTATTGAACTAAATAAAATAATATAATTTTTTATAAATACATCAAATAATATATTAAAAAACAAAATAAAAAAATAATAAAATAATAATAATAAAAAACTTAAATAACAATTTCAAACTAATTGCATTTTATTATTAAATATTTTATCTTTTTAAATATTTGTTTTATTGAATTTCATACTAAACCCGGCAAATAAAGTGGAAGTAGTGTTTTCGGGTCCTCTTTAACTTGTTTTAGGATCCTCTTTATTAAACAAAATACAAAATATCCATTTATATCAAAACACAAAATAGTAATAATGAAATAAAAAAATAAAACATAGAAATTTAAAAACATTAATAAACAAAAAAAATATAAAAACTAACAAAAAAAAAAAAAAAAAAATTCTAATGGCCAGGAGTTGAACTTGCAACCTTCTGATTGCAAATCCGACCTCTAACCACATCAACATCCATATGTAAGTAATATTATAACATTACAAATTTTTGTACAATGTACTAAAAAAATGTTACGAAATCATGTTTGCATTTTTTACGAAATTTGTAAATTTATATAATTTGTTTTATACAAAAGTTTTGTAATATAAACAAAATGTTTGTACATTCTACGAAAAAAATTTACGAAAAATATATTTGTATTTTTAAGCATGGATTATTATGAGTGTATTTTTAAAAAAACAGGAACAAGTTTTTTACATATTTATTTTTATTTATTTTTTGTTAAGTTTTCAAGTTGTATGTCCTGATATTTTTGTTTGTGAATGTACGATTACAGCAAAACAGTTTAAAGTGACGTATGTTTTATATTAAAGTTCAGTTCAAAATTTGTTTTGAAAACGTAAAAAACACACACCCACAAGAAATGCAGGAAAATCTCATGTAAATTTTATTACACAGAAAATTGTGTTAAAAAAAAAAACGAAAGAAGAAAAAGAAACATAATAAAAAATACTGCTAAATAAATTTCAAATTAAATTGGATTACAAAAATTTAAATACCTGGAAATTATTCTTTCTTTATAGTAACAAAAAAAAAAAACAAACTTATTTACAACTTAGTTTGTTTAATTAAAAAATCTTATATACATACGTAGCTGGCAAAATAAGTTTTCTAATAAATTGTAATAACTTTCTTTGAATATAAAATACAATGTTAAAGCAATTTAAGCAAGTTGTATAATGGGTAAAACTAATTCAGCAATATTTTAAATTAAAACCTGTTTAAAGCAAGCTGAGAATATTTGTAAATACGTTGATGTATCTATATTAGTTATATACGAGTTATATAAAGAATATTCAGCTAGCTGAATAATTCGAAAATTAATTCAGCAAGTTTTTAAGTTAGCTGAAAAATCCAATTTAAATTACATATTTAGAAATTGTATATACAGCTTAATAAAATTAAAAAACAATATAAATGCATATTTGATACTTAAGATTTATTGCATTAAAACCCACATAATATGCACTAAAAGTCCTAAAATATGCACTAAAACTTAAAAAAAAAATATGCACATAAAATTTTTGGACTCTCAAAAGTGATGTACTACCCGAGATTGTTCGTTTAAACATGAAATCTAACATAAAAGTCTAACAAATGACAACGAGATGCTATGTTTAGGGCTACAAATGTTTTCTTTTGTTTATTATTAATTAAAACTTAATTTTAATTTTTATAAAATATGCAATGAAATTAAAAATATGCAACAAAAAGCCAATATATACCATAAAATATGCATTTATAGCATAACGAAATATTCAAAAATATGGCACAACAAATCGCTGCTATTTTGTTTCAAATTATTTGATTCGGAAAAGTGTTTGGTTAAAATCAATTTCGGGCTACTGGCTACAAACATGCATTTGCATGAAATTCATTACCCTACACTCAAAAAAAAAGTTTGTAAAGTCAGCAAAATTTTAGTCAGGAGGGTGCTAGCAAAAAATTGCTAATGTCAGCAAAATCTTTTGCTGAAAATCAGCGAGCTGATTTTTAGCAACAAAATTAGTAGATTCAGCAAAAGTTTTGCTAACACTTAGTAGATTAGAAATAAAAATGCCTTGCTAAAAATTAATAAATTGTTTGCTGAATTTTAGTAGACTGAAAAAAACGCAAAAAAATTGAAAAAAAATTGTAATTTAGAGAATATATTTGCTGAAAATCATAAAACATATTTTTGTGATTCTTTTAAAAATAATTTACAATAATTACGAAACATAAAAATTTTCATTTTTCCACATTGACGACATGAATAAATTTAATATCTGAAAATATATAGAAATAAATGTATATAACATAACAATAATTTTCTTTCAACTACTTACATCAATGGTTGTCTAAATGATGCTATCTTTTAAAGGACGCAATTGCCGAAGATAGTTATAGAAACGAAACGAAAAAATAAACAAAAACCAACGTAACGAAAAAAACAACCCTTTTTTGCAATAAGAAAAAGGAACCATAAAAATCTACATAAGATGTGTGTTTTTCGCTTCACTCTGTCTACATGTTTTGATTCCATGGTTGATTTTTTTATATGTCTTATTAGAGTTGTACTTTTTAGTATCATTTTCCTCTTCTCTACTACATGTTGACATGCCGCGACATCTACTTCATTTTGCGTATATCTTTCAATCTGGTTGTCGTCCACACTTCTAATGTGCTTATCAGCAAAATTTTTTTTAGCAAAATTAATTAGTAAAACATTAGTATAATATTAGTAAAGCATTAGTATAAAACAGTTAAGTGTTGAATAAGTATAACAAAAAATTTAGCTGAAAACACGATTTTAGCAAAAAATTTGCTAAAAAATAGTATACCTGATTTACAAAACGTTTTACTAACATTTCTACAAACTTATTTTTTTGAGTGTATTAGTATAATCGAATGTAGAAAGTTACATGTAATAATTTAGCCACCTCTTAAGTTAACTGAAAAATAATAATACTAAATTTTGTAGTAATTAAAAGACTTTAAAAGTATTTTAACAAAATTATGACAGTTAATTATTTGAAGTTTAAATAATAAAACAATGTGAAAGGTAATTCTGCTCTTTAGCTGGCTACACTTAGATTATTATGTAGGTAAACCCCACTTAAAACAAATGAAATTTTACTTTAAAAAAGGACGACTTACATTTCAATTAATTCAATTAACATTGACATATATTTTTTAGTGTTCAAAAAATGAACCACAAATGTAGTAAAAATGAACATGTGTAGTAAAAAATTAATAAACAAACATTCATTTGTTTTATTTTTTTAATACAAAAAAATTAATGTAAAATCATAATACAGCAATTTGATGCGGTTTGTTTTTTTAAGTGAATTACAGTGTAGTCAAAACAGAAATTTCTTCTACAATTAAATATAAAGATACAGTATTATTACTTAATTAATTACCAATATTTACAGCAGAAATTCCCTGAGTGTGCAACAGCCTTAAATTAATCTAGCTAAATTGCAAATTACAGCCAATTGTTAAACCATTGTTTATATGCATATAAATGCATAAAATTACTTAAATTAATGAATCCATTTTGGTTTAAAAAAAATTTAAAACAGTTCTTTAAAGAGCTGAAATCTTTGACAAGAAAAAGCTAACTAAACATTTATAAGTATTTAAATAAAATATCTCAATTCCTATTAAATATTTATTTATCTCTACTAAAACTTCCTAGTGTTTCCATAATTCAGCTACAATTTATTAAATAAACTTTATAAATATCCAAACAATTTGTTACTCAGCTATTGTCAGTTTATCAATATGTTATCGTCTCTAACTAAACTATCAAGTAATTTATTATAGAATATTTTATTTCTACTACACAATTCGTAGTAATACACTCATAGAAATGAATCTGTAAAAATAGCAAAAAAAAATATTTAGTTATATTTGCGGTAAATTTTAGTTAATTTAATTTTTTAATGCGAATAAAAATCTGCCCTTCTGAAATCAAAAATTTACAATATTTTAGCAAAAACTTCTGTTAATTTTAGCAAAATATACACTAAAAAAAAAGTCCGAAAAGTTATCAAAAAAGTTTGTTGAGTCAGAAAAATTTTTGCTAGGAGGATCCTTGCAGAAAAATTACCAATATCTCCATAAGTGGTTTGCTGAACATCAGTGAACTTGTTTTTTTTTGTATCTTTATAATCAAATTAAATCAAGTTTGATATAATTTTTATTAAAAATAAAAATTATGTTTTTTTCGACCTTTAGTTGTGCAATGAAAAAGAAAATTATTGTCCTAACAAATAATCTAGAGTTTTTGTTTTCAAATTTATTAATTGACCACTTTCAGGAATGTGTCGATAGATCTATTTCGGGAATTTTCTAGGTTCCCATCATGAGAACACGTTTTTGAAAGAAAGTAACAATCCCATGCAACACATCAAGCATTCATATAAACTAGTTTTCTCACTAAATGAGAACTAATATATGAGCTCGAAGTTAAAGATTATCACCATTGATCAAAAAATAAACTGAAAACTTGTTTGTTGTATTCAATTTAAAAATGACACAGAAAAAAACTAATTTTTGATTCAAGTCTTAAAGTCTTTTATATCAGTAAGTTTTAAGTCTCTTGCATAAAACACTTTTATAAAAAACAATGATTTTTTAAGAAAAAATTTTAGAACATTAAATTTTAGAAATTTTGTAAATTTACAGTTTCTGATATGCTAAAGCTAAAAAAAATAATATTTAAAAAACCGGTATATTCGAAAAAACCGAAACCGACAACGTACAAAAAAAAAACGGTTTAAAACCGGTTATAAAACCGACTCTATCATCCTAATATGTATGTATGACACAATTGCACAAATTTAAAATGAGAATAATTTTGAAATAAAAAAGAAATATTCAAAATATCATAAAAACCCTTTATCTTTTAAAAACAACTACCTGAGACTGACATTATTGTTTTGTACATACTCTCATAAAAATTCTAAAATTTCATCCGACCGAATCGATTTGGTTGCTGCAACCTCGTAAATTCGGTTGTTACAACCGAATTCAGTTGTCACAACCAAATTCGGTTGTCACAACCCCCAATTCGGTTACACCAGCCGAATTCAGTTGTGCCAACCGAATTCCCGAAGTAGCAGCAACCAAATCAATTCGGTTGGATGAAATTCTGTTGAGACAACTGAATTTGTTATGTGAGTGCAGTCGGGACAAAGCGTAGTTTATATTTTATTTTTGCCTGTATCCTCAATTTGTTAAAAATATTGTTTTGTACAACAGCACCAAGGCGTATTTTATTTTTGCCGGCATCTTCAATTTTCAAATTTATCAAAATAGCATTCATTTAGTAAATTTTTTTTAATTAGTTTATTTAATTTATTTTCATTTTACATTATATTTCTAAAAAAGTTGGGTGTTGCAACTAAAATTCTGTTGAGTTAACCGAATTTTGTTGTGCAAACTAATTTAAAATTGTGCCAACTGTCTGAAATTCGTAATAACCGAACTTGAGTCGTAGTAACCGAATTTCAGTTGGCAAATAGCTAAATTTTTTTCTGTGTGTAGTATATAATATTGATATTACAGTTTTTGTTTGCTATTTTTAGTCTACAAATATTTAGTAACAGTTTTAGAAATTTTGGCAGCTAAATAACTATTTTCAATTGACTAAAATTCATCTGAAATATAACTAAAATTTTGTAAAGTTAACAGATTTATTTTTGCTGTTCGTGTTTTATCAATATTTATCAAACAAAATCTGCTAATTTTAGAAGTTTCTTTCCGCAACGTTGTTTTTAACTAATTTTTGGTAGCTTATTCTGCTATTTTTACAGGTTTATTTGTATGGGTGTAGTAACTACATAGGTACACTCAAAAAAGTTAGTAAAGTCAGCAAAAAATGTTTCTAAGTCAGCAAAATTTTAGTCAGGAGGGTGCTTGCAAAAAAATTGCTAGTGTCAGCAAAGTCTTTTGCTGAACATTAGCGAGCAACAAAATTAGTAGATTCAGCAAAAGTTTTGCAAACACCTAATTGATTCAAAATTAAAAAATCTTTGCTAAAAGTTAAGAAAATTATTGCTGAATATTAGTACACTGAAAAAACTCAAAAAGTTTGTAGAAAAATTATATAAGGTGGCGCAAAAATAACCTTCCGATGTTTTTTTTTTATTATGTATTTATTATGTATAGCATTTTCTGATAGGAGGATTACTTTTGCGCCACCTTATACTTTAGTTAATTTGTTTGCTGAAAATCTTAAAACTGTTTTTGTAATACGTTACAAAATGTAAAAATGTTCACATAATCCGATATTGATGATTTAATATCTGCAAATATATAGAAATAATTTAATATAACAAACAAATTATTTTTCAACTATCACATCAATGGTTATCTAAGTGATGGCATCTTTCATCTTTTTTTTTTAGCAACATAAATTAGTACAACATTAGTAAAATATTAGTAAAACATTAGTTCAAAACAGTATAACTAAAATGTTTGCTGAAAACATAATTTCAGCAAAAAATTCGCTGAAAAATAATGTACTTGACTTACAAGACGTTTTACTAACTTTTCTACTAACTTATTTTTTTGAGTTTGGTTACCAAGTAACAAAACAAGCTTTGAAAATGATTGAAACAAATTACTGTAAGACGATAAGATGAAACAAAGCTAAAAGCAGATAATATAACACATAAAACGATAATAAATCAAAAATCTTTTATGAAAACATCAGCTATAGAGCTAAGCTAAGTAGCAGTAAAACTTAGTGAAACCAAAAAATATACTAATACCACTTCTTCTGCTACTTAATATTAGATGATACAAAATAAACTTCATAATAAGAGTTGCCAAATGATCTAATTCTTTTGGAATGGTCTCACTTGGTGTTTTAAAATTCATCAAATTTGGAGTCAGCAAAAATTTAGCAAATTAAATCCTTTAAAGGAATAAGGATTTGAAATTTTTCTATAACAAACCTTTTTTTATTAATGTCGTAAAATCTAAAAAAATATCAGATTCAGGGAGTTATGCAATAGAAAAATATATTTTTAATCTACACAGAGAATTTTATTGGACGAAAAATAATGTAATTGTTCAGTAAATCTGTAAAAATTTGCTTCACAAAATAATCGAACATTAAAATTATGAAAAGCTTCAAACTTTTTATAAAACCAGTTTGTGGCTTTTAATAATTTTTTATTTTATTTTATTTTTACTAATTAATAATCATATAACTACAAATTATATCTTATTACCCTAACCGAGCACTAGCTACTGTGGCTTTCGGCGCGTTGTAGCGAAAACAGACCAATGCCTCTGATGGGAATCGAACCCACTACTCTCGCACTGATAAGCCAGCACGCTACTAACTAGCCTACCGGTTCGCACATTTTTAATAAATAATATGATATTTTTCATACAATTGTATGAAAACATTCATTCACTCAAAGACAAGTTTCAATTGACGAATTCCAGAGCAATTTCATTAATTTTATGCAAAAATTCATTGATATCATAAAGATGATTCTCTCAGTGTAAGGGATTTAAGACAGAATACACTTAACAGGGATTTTGTTTCTCTAGAGAAATTGTAGATTTAACAGGATTGATGATAAAAAGAAACTTCTAAGAAAATTTGATTTCTTAAAAGAATTACTTCCAAATCTAAATAAATTATAACGACTCCAATAGTTTTATTTAAAAAAGTTATTCAACGGAAGTTTTTTCTAAAAAACAGTAAAAATTTTAAAAAAAATTTTTCCTTGTGAATGTTTTTGTACATTTACTCTTTTCCCCTGACAAATTTCCACGCTTCGGGAAAAAATAATTTTGGCAACCCTTTGCATAATACAAAAATATTTAAGTGGGTGGAGAAGAAAGAAGTGTAATATAAAACATATAAATTCATAAAGGTAAACTAAACTACCAGACCGTTAAAATGTGTTTGAACTAAGGGAACAAGTGGTAACGAGTAATATATGAAGACAAAAACGAATATTAAATACGCTAAGTGTAATACAAAATTACACAGATAGAATTTTTTACCAATTAAGGGGTTTACCTTCTTTACAGTTCGACAGTTTAAACATATTTCTAAATGCTGTAAGAGCACATATGTAAATCATAGGAACGTTAAATACCGATGTACTCGTACTCACTTTCGATGGAATCCAAACACATCCATTCCAAAATGACTAAAATCGAATCGAAATTTTTTAGAATGACTATTTTAATAAAATTAATTTTTTTTCTATTTAATAGTTCTTACTCTGGTACTTTAAATAAAAATTAAAAAAGTAAGATTTTTTCTAAAGATTTTATTTTTACGAAAGGTACAATATTTTCGTATCGAATCGAATTACGCAGTAACCCCCCTTTCATTTCACTTAAAGGAAAAGCTTCATCATATTTATGAAAAACTTCATAAATATGATGAAAAACTTCATAAATATGATGAAAAACTTCATTGATTTTTGTCCAATATATATATAATATATCAATTGAAGCTCAGAGTTTTAAATTGAAATTCAGAAAATATCGATTGATACTCATTTTTATTCTAATTAAAAAAAATATTAATTATTTCATTTAGAATTTAAAAACATTAATTGATGTTAAATAAATATGATGAAAAACTTCATTGATTTTTGTCCAATATATGTATAATATATCAATTGGAGCTCAGAATTTTAAATTGAAATTCAGAAAATATCGATTGATACTCATTTTTATTCAAATTCAAAAAAATATTAATTATTTCATTTAGAATTAAGAATTTCCGTTTCCACTGAAATTTATTAAAAATAAATTAATGATGTGAGCAAGATAATTCAAGTTCAAGATCTTTTGTTTTTGTTAAACAAAATGTTTATTTATTAATTAAAAATGTCTTCATCCGCCAATTTAATTAAATATGGGTAAAGCGTTGATCTTTTTCCTTAAAAAATTATAATTTGGGTAAATCTTCTACCCCTTCTACATTGGTCCTCTGAAGATTTTCGATTACGCGAAATGAAACATGTAACATCTTGAACATATTGAACTTGAATAATCTTGCTCAAATCATTATTTATTTTAAAAGATCCCCAGCAAAATTTATTAGAACAGATTACCTGTGAACCTGTTCTAGAACAACTTCTTTTACTACCGGTTACATGGAACCGGTTCTAAAACATGTTCCTGGGAGTCGAAATGTAAGGTGTCATTGTCCCAGAACCAGTTCTATAACTGGTTTTAGAACCGGTACTAAAGCAACCTGTTCTTGTTTGGAGGTAAAGAACCTATTGCAAATAGGACAAACTCCATATAAAAGGAACCAGTTGTAGAACAGAAATTAGAATCTGAAAGATTTTTTGACACATTCACTGGAGTATAAATTATGTCTAAAGGCTTTTAAATATATTTGATATTCAAAAAATGTGTTTTGAGTAACATTAAATCTAGTGTTTTATTAAGGGATTATTAGTGATTCAAGTAAAAAATAATGCATAGTAATGCCTGTATAATTTAATCGAACGGTTTTCTGAGCTTTTTCCAATGTTCGAAATCAAATAATTGAAAAATGTAGCCACTCTGGACCCACTATATAGGCATATGGGTATCAACATTTTTGTTTTCTTAAAAACTTTAACCCTGTGTACGAATAAATCTAATTTTCGTAGATTGAAGACAAGATTTTCATACAAAAACAAATTTATTTTTAACCCTACTTTAATAACCCTTAAACATGAGATTGGGTAGCTAAAAAAATTACGTGTCCCTTTTGTGCTTCTCAACAACATATTAGAAGTTCATTAAAATGTGCGAGTTCGGGTCAGGATTACTTACTTGTAAGAGTGTTTTGGGATCGGAGGTAGCTAAACACGAATCTGTTTAAAATGGTGGATCCAATGTGGCGGGTAATTTTTTTAAAAATAAGTTTGATTCGTTTTCCATTATTCGCGAGTTTTAAGGGTCATTAAATAAAAATCAGGTTTGTGTTTTCGCTGAACACAAATTTGACATCAGATTTATAAAATTTAAAATGACAGATTCAATTTGGCGAATGATTTTTTATAAAAACAAATGGGAATTATTTCCAACTGTTTTCTAAGAAGTTTTTTTCCGGTCGCTAAACACATGATAAATGTCATGCTTTCAATATTCAATAACTGACGGATGAAATGTGACTAGATTTTAATTTAATTTAATTATTTTCCCATTATTTTTTGGGGTAGGTATCTGAATACAAATCTGATATTAGGGTTTTATTATTAAAAATTTTGGATGCAGCAATATGGCTGATTATATTTTAGAAAAAATCGGAATCAATTAAAAATCAGTTTTAAATATCGCTGAATACAAATCTGATATCACGTTTTTGGTTCGCTTAACATGAATATCATATCGAATTTTCAAATGCTATAATGGCATATCGAATAAAAATGAAAGATTCAACAAAAATTGAGCATCCAATAAAAATGTATCTATTATGTTTAAAATTACTTATCAGGGAGTGTTTAAACGGTTAATAAATACGAATCTGACATTAGATTTTCGAAATTCACGATTCTGCTCTAAAAGTGTACATTTGCGGTCAAAACATGATATTGTTCGGCGATTCTTTAAAACGATTCTTAAAAAAAAGTACCACGATTCTTTAAAAAAAAGTACCACAATTTTCAATTTTTGTTGGTCTTCAAAGTACTACAATAGTAGTCAAAAATTGAGGTTATACAGTACAACGATTCTGTGCTAACAATTCTGGGAAAATTACCTTCAAAAATTTAAAATTGATTCGAAATTATATTTACACGTAACAAAGATTTTGTTCTAAAAATAGTACCATGGTAAAGGTAAGATATGAGTTTATATTGAACCAAAATCCTGATATAAAAAAGAAGGTGCTACAAAATGGTCGAAATATGTGTGCACCATATACAGTAAAACGATTTTATTCTAAAAAGTTCAATAGTACCGTGATCCTGTTTCAAAAAAATACGAAAACTGTGGTCGACATTCAAGCTTCAAACGTCACAGGGTTCTGTTTCAAAAAAGTACCATAATTTTAGTCAAAATTTATGGTTTTAAAGGTCTATCAAATTGGTAAAAAAAAACTGCCAGAGATGAAACCAAAATATTCCTAAATAGAGCAAATCATACACAATAGAGATTTCCGTTTACCGAATTTTTTCTACGCTTTGTTGTAAAGAAATGTTATAATTCTGAATGTAGGGTATGCCTTAAGGATTAAATTTACAAGTAAAACAAATATTACATCTATGGTTTGATCAGACACTGAAGGGTATACAAGATGAAGTTTGAAGGAAAAAGGTATTTAGTTATAGTTAAGTGCTTATACATTGTTATGGCTCCAATATATTACTAGTGTAGACAAACCACAGCTCCGTTAAACCATAAATAAAATCCAGAAAATTAATTATTTACTACACACCATGAACATCACTTACAGGTGTTCCTTTTTTTTTGTAAAATGTTTATTATAAGTTTTATTTTTCCCATTTTTTGCTATTGTACTGTTCAACAATTTCCAACAAAGCATCAATGAACAAATGATGGTTGCTCCTTTTTTTGCACAGAACAATTTTTATATGGGTTTTATATATGTTTCCTATTTCAAACCGAAATACCACACATAAAGTTATTTTAAAGTTATGGTTAGAAGGCAGAAATTGTGGCGCATGGTTTAGGGGAGGGGGTATTTCTAGTGGTTTAACCTTTTATGTTATTATATATGTAGTTATATGCTAATAAATCTTGATAAACTTGAATATTTTTTTTATATCATGTATATTTGGCATTTTTTAGTTTCGCTTTGCATACTTTCAGGCTAAATGAAATATTTATAGAAATTCAATACTTTTATATGACAGTTTTAAAAATAGAAAAAATATATGGAATTATAGGTATTAATGAAAATTTACTTTTAAAATACTTAAATTTACATATTTCTATTTTTATAATGCCATAAAATAATAATAATATCAGATTTACATGTGTATTGTTATTGTGATTAAATTGATAAACTATAAATAAATATAAGGGAAATAAAACAATAGACTATTTTTAGGCAAAAATGCAAATATTTTTAGAAGCATATTTTTAACGGTAATAAATATTTATATTTACATTAATAAATTTGGTTATAAATATAGAATAAAGGGTCCGCCAAATAACTTTTTTTTTTGAAAATGCTATAAAAAAAAAACTACTGAATATTTTCTCAAATTTCTTTTTTTGTTTGAAAGTACAATCCTTCCGGTTAATAATGGAAAATAATTTCATTCAAATGGCTGCCTCGGCTGGCCATGCAGTAGCCTACACGATCGGTCCAGTTTTTAAGCACATTATCGATTGTGTGCAGCTGTATTTCACCAATGGCTTCACGAATATTGTCCTTTAAACCGTCAATTGTCTCTGGCTTGTTGGTGTAACACTTTTCTGTAACGCCACCCCACAATGCCAGTTTCTTTCACTTTTTTCACAAGATAACGAACATACGGAGCTGACGGTGCTTCTCTTCTTCCAAAATCCGTACGCAATTTTCGCACACATTCTGCAACATTACCATGATTTTCAAAGTAATGTCGCAATATTTCACAGCGTTGTTCAAGCGTATAGACAATCATATTCGTTCAGCGGAAGGATAAAACTAATTATCTGTCAAATCAGACATGAGCTAAGTGTTACCATTCACGAAATAAGCACTAGTTGAAAAAAAACGTTAGATGGCGGACCCTTTACATTTAAAAATTTTTGTTTGGTAAATAATAAAAATATTTAGTTTTCATATAGTAAAATTTTTTTTTTTTTTATTAATTAATAATTATATAATTGCAAATTATATACTATTACCCTAACCGAGCACCAGCACTATGGCCTTCGGCGCGTTGTAGCGAAAACAGACCAGTGCCTCTGGTGGGAATCGAACCCACGACCCCCGCACTGATAAGCCAGCACGCTTCCAACTAGCCTACCGGGGCGCACATAGTAAAATTTAAAACATGTGATATCAGTTAAGGTCATTTTGCTCTATTAAAGCCGATTAACTTTTCTAAAAATAAACAGAATTTAATTTTACCACGGATATTTCCATATGAATTTGGCATTGACAACCATGAATACGCTCTAAAAATTTGTTTAATATAAGTTAGCCGGTCTAATTAGATATATTCTAGTACATTTTATTTCACTAAAAAGCTTGTGATTATTTAAAAACGTTTAGCTTTTTTCTGTAATATACAATTTTTCAAAACTTTTCAGTTAAAAAACTTATACAAGAATTTTTTAAGCTGAATTGTGAAGTTTTGAAGTGATGCTTTATTAAATGATTGCGTTGATATTATTTAAAAAGCGTATATAAATATTCAGCTATACACTTATATTTTTATAGTTGTTTCGCTAACGTTATTTTAGGGATAACGGGTTTTCAGTTATTTCGGTAAATTTATTTATTTTAGTAATTCAGGTAATGTTAGTGCACACCGATATTTTTAGCCCAAGTAGTAAAATCCAAATAACAGGTTGCAGAACAACTTATAGTATATTATTCTAATTTCTGTTCTAAATCCGATTCGTTTTGTATGGAGTTTGGCCTATTTGCAATAGGTTCTTTACCTCCAAACTAGAACAGGTTGCTTTAGAACCGGTTCTGGAATCAGTTATAGAACTGGTTCTGGGACAGTGAAACCTTACATTTTGACTCCCAGGAACCTGTTCTAGAACCAGTTCCATGTAACCGGTGATAAACAGGTGTTTTAGAACAGGTTGAAAGGTAATCTATTCTAAAAATTTTATATTTATATAAATAACGCTATTTTAATTATTTCGGTAACGGTATTTTACGGATAACGCTATTTTCTTTATTTCGGTAACGGTATTTTAGGGATAACGATAGTCAGTTGAAGGGGGTTAGATTGATTACTGTATTTTAGCGGTATTGTATGCCATCCCTGATTTACATACATATACACTTGACGCCTTAAAGTCTACTATACAAACTAGCAAATCAGCAAAAATTATATACTAACACACACCAGTGGATTGACATAGTAAATATAAACACGCACACATCTACACAAACGTTCAAATACATCAGTAGCATCCACTCCAGCTGTTTCGACGCAATATAGCAAAATAATAAAAAAAAAACTCGTAACACTGTAACAAGATTACAACAATAACACTTAATAGAAAATTGAAGGCACATGCTAAACATCAATTCAGACATCACTACCATGAAAAACACATAAAAAACTACAATCTACAACCATTCATTCAAGAGGGTGGTAAATTCAGCTAAATATGTATAAAGAAAATATGAAAATGAATTCCAAGAAAGAAATATTTTTGTATGCAAATATTAGATTTTTATATTAAGGCATTTACTTTTTTTATTAACTTGCTATACCAACATCTAACACACACAAGAACGATACAATATTCAAGTAATACGTTTTCGTTTTCAATACTAAGACATCATACTTACTTCATTAGAAATCTGTCAGATGTTGTAGCTTACCAGAGTCAACACTCTACTCTCTAAAACTTTATAAATATACAAATATAAGCTAGCGTCAATATGGCGCTTTTTCCAATAATTGAATACAAAGGGTGACCATTAGATAGTAATCCATACAATTGAGCGTACGATTGGAGTAAATAATACTTACAAATCATATAGCAGAAAACAAAATTTTTGTTAAATAGTGGTCCAGTTAAGAAATAAGAAAGAGTTAAAGTAATAATTTTGAAAAATTATAAGGTTAATGACATCGAATTTCCAATAGATTTTTGCGGAATTGTCTAAGTAACTGTAGTATATATTTTTGATAGTACATTTGAATGTGTCTCCCCTTAGTTATTTAACATTTTATGGTTTCATATATCTTTTTTTAATTCAAATAATGTTAATGTGCTGAACGATGGTGATCATGTTTGTGACATTAAAATTGATTTGTTGGTAGGAATTTAATTTGGGTTATTCAACCAATAACAAAAAAAAAAAAAACATTCACAAAATTCCATAACTATATTTAGTTTTAAAACCTCCCTAACACTCACACTTTAACCCCCCAAATTCAAAGGCCAACAAAAATTTAAAGAAAAAAGTCGCAAAATAAAAATGTTGATGTCATATAATGAAGTCGTAATATATTTTGTTTTGCGGCGCACAGTGGTTTATCGTCATAGTAGAAATGGAAAAAAATAGAAGGAGTCATCGTAGAACATCCAAATTTTTTACAGATGCTTTTTTTATCATCATTAGGAAATAAATGAAGAATAAAATATGTCCGCCCACTTTTACGCCCACTCCCCATACAAGTGAAATATATAAATGGCAATATTTTCATTTGAATTTATGCTATTTCAACCGAATTCGGTATATATATGTTTTGTAGCAATTAAAATCAATGGCTAAAAAAATTTACGAAATTCGCCCACAACCACGCCTACTTCCCATATAACAAAATTTTTTAATATGATGTATATCCCTTGTTATCAATGCTACAATCCCTAAACTTCATAGGATTATTAAAAATAATATCATATCCAAATCTTCCATACACACCCCTCCTCTAATACCCCAACTTTCCCCATCAATTTTCTAAATTTAGAAAATTAACATGTAACCTGGTTTTAAATCAAACACGCTTTTAATCCTAGTAATAATAAAAAAACATTAAAATGAAACATGTATATATAAAATTAATATTTTATTATAACAACAATTCCTTAACATCTTCAGGTAGATCTAATTCCTGCTTTTTTTGAACTTTTCGAAACTTATTTATAAAAGGATCCGAAGAAGCTAAAAGTAAGTGCATCACATCTTCATTTGTTGATATCCTACTACATTTTCTGGCATGATACCTTCGATATTCACGATAATCGCGATTCCTCGCTTCCTGGGCTTCTTCTGATAACATTCCGATAGATAAAATTGCTGCTGCTATTATTTTTCCTCCATGTATCAAGACTTTATGTACGGTCATTGGCATGTAGTACCAGCTATACAACCTAACATATAATTGGGCAGTGTTCGAACAATATTGCTGAAACTTATTCGGACATATATCAGCGTTGCTGTTAATAGTTATTAAAATTACTTTGAAACGATGAATAAGATTTTCATCTACACCCACAGCTTCAGCAGTAATTCTGGGATTTTCAAAAAACCTCCTTGATGTATTTCCATCATTGGTTGTACCCATTCCTTGTTTAACCATGTCAACATTTATTCCCAGGCTCAACTTTAATTTGCCTTGAATGATTTTTTTTGTTTGCTCCCTTATTTCCTTGGTTGCAGAGTTAGTTCTCCAAGCAGCAAAATCTTTATTATAAGCGATGTGCAGTATACACTCCATAAATTTTATGCGAGCATGTAATGGAGATACACCGAACTTAAGAGCTTCCTCACTTTCTGGCTTCATTATTAAAATTTCCAAATTATTCATTTCGGAAGGCTTTGCTTTACATATATAGCATACCGCATTTGATGATGTTTGTGTTATTGTGTTAGCCACCTTTCCGTCAATAATTGCCAAAACCAAACTATGACTTACTTCGAAGAGCAAGCAGCAAACGTAATATAACGAGAGAATGCGTAATAAGCAATAAAAAGTAGCTTGTTTTCTATTTAAACGTTTACTAGACAAAGGCTAGCAAAAACTAGCAGCTGAATTTAACTTTATTGTTTAAATTAGACTTCAAGCTTTCATTTGGTATAAGGTAGAGCACCGCGCTCGACCGCGCACAAAAGTTCTAGTCCATCAAAGTTGAAGAAAATAATAATTTTTAGACTCCTAAGATGAAGCAAATTTTTGTTAAAAAAATTTTTTTTCTTTAATTTTTTTTTTTTTAATTTTCATCTTAAATACCTAAATTATGGGAAAATACACAACAACAATACATATTTAAAGTCATTCCAAGAGTTTTTAGTTTCTTACTATTTTTTAGGATTTTCTTTCAAATGTTGTGTGTTAGACTTGGCACACTTTGAGGAAACGCCTACAAAAAAGTAATGAAAATATCGCCCTAGCATTTCAGATACATGATATTCAATATGTCTTTAATGAAATTAATAAATTTCATCATGAGCGGAAAACATGAAATTCAGTATTAATTTCAACTTTTCAACCACTGTGCGGCGGTTAGTGGCCATGATAATAGTGGTTCGATTTTTTTGGTTAGATATGAAAATGCGTTTAATTTTTATAGTAATTTTAACACATTGTAACTGTGTGGCTTAAATATTTTAAAATAATTTGTTCGTAAGACATAAACTTTGGATTAGTTGAGTAATAAATTCTAACAAATGTAATTGGAAAATCCAAACTTCGTAAATTTGGGTAGAGATGGAGAACTTAAAAATAACCATAATTTAAATGTTAATAACAAAAATTTGAGTTTCTAAGTTTAAAAATAGTAAAAAACTAAGATTTCTCTAATTCAGCTAGCTGAATATACTTAAAACAAAGCTAAACATGATACTATATTCCGATAAGGTTAAAATAGCCTTATTTTAAATTATTCAGCTAGTTAAGTTTTAAATTTAACCAGCTGAATTTAAACATAAAGTAGTTATTAAAGATCTGCATGTTCTGTAGGCCTTAGAAATATAGAAATAGAAATAAATCTAACATCCTTGCTAAGAAAAAAAAAAAAAATTAGAGAACTAATGTTTTATACTTGAATGTAATTCAGCTAGCTAGCGCTAAGCAATAAATTACTTTTGTTTAAACTCTGCTAAAACTTTAAACGTAACAATTTGTTTTATAATTACGCTTATTCAGCTGAATATGCGTAAGACGAAGTGAAATATTAAAAAACATTCAAAAAATATAGTTTAGATTTTAGTCGTTTTTGGAAGGGATGTGTTTCTATTTCATTGAAAGTAAGCAAATTGGTATACCTATGATATATGCGCTGTATTTTTGAAATTCATTGTAGTTCGCGTTCTATCGCATCTCAGAGTTCGACATTTTAAGCAAAACTAAGAACAATGCCTAATTATTAATAAATAATTATTAATAATTAATTATTAATAATTATTTTTTTATTGGTAATCATAACCGAGCGAAAACAGACCAGTGCCTCTGGTGCGAATTAAACACACGACCTCCGCTCTGATAAGCTAGCAAGCTACCAACTAGCCTACCTAATGTTTCCGATTTTAAATTTTTTTATCTCATATGAAAGATTAGATCTTCTAGTTTTAGATATTTGTTAGAAAATTATACAGTCTCTTTTCAAAACGTATGCAAAAATTCAAAAAACGCAGTTTTTTCGCTAATTTAAATTAATATTTCGTGTGTATTAAGAAAATAATATGAGAAATTTTTACTCAAATCTAAATATCTTTTGACCCCATGAAGAACTCATTCTGATATGTTATATAAACAAATATCGCTACAAATTGTTTAAGAAAGTCAAAATCAAATGTAGTTTTTGAAATATGCTCGAAAAAATTCCGTTTTAGCATTTTTCCAACTTTCTATAAAGACACTGTATGATTATCTAATAAGTATCTAAAAGAAGAAAAAGATCCAATCTTTCATATGATATAATAATTGTAAAAATCGGATAGAAACTTAAAAAATTAGAGAAGGTTAAACATGAGGTATTTCTCTCAGTTTTGATAAAAATTCCGAACTTTGAACCGCTATTCAACGTGAACTGTACTGAATTTTTAAAAACTTAATACTGCACATATACCATAGGAACGTTGAATATCGATGTGTGTATTTTCAACGATATTCTTAGTCACATATCCGAAGACCTTATCTAAAATTTCTAGAATGACTCATACCAAAATTAATATCGTAAAAAAATCTTAAGAAAATTAAACTACAAAATTCCAATCTTATACGGCTAAAACTGAGAGTGTAATAACCAGGGCAACCAGAAAAGGCGCTTAAAAAGCTCGAAACACAATAAAATTAGCTGTTTAATAAAACAAAAGTCAACCGCTAAATTTCATATCTTTTTATTAAAATCGTTGCTACAAATAACATTTGTATAAAATTTCTTCTTTGGAACATTGTCAGTCAAACAAAGGTGCAATAGAGAAATTGTTTTCTTAAGGTTCAAAGTTCAAATTGGATTATCAAAATATTTTTTTAATCCAACAACATGTAAAATCAAATTTTTAATTAATAAAAATCTTCAAAATACTGATTGCTAAATAATTTTTAAAGGGAAATGCTAAAAAAGCTTAATTTTTAACGAAAAAAATCAAAAAGTCGCTACTATTTACAAAATAACCTGAAATAATCAAATATCAAAAAATAAGCCAAAAAAAGCTCTAACAAATATAGCTTAAAACTTTCATAATCTCATGATCAAAACTTGTATTTAGCCTAAATAAAGGGTCCGTCAAATAACTTTTTTTTTTTTTGAACTCCTGAACCAATTGGACTTTGTATGGCGTCATACCAAGGTCTTTATGCAAAATTCGTCTCAGTGATGTCTCCGAAATGTTCATTTGTTGAGAACGACGGTGAATTGATGTTGATGGCGCTTCACGTACACTTTCTGCCACAAGAGCAATATTCTCGAGTGTACCCATTTTTTTTGGCTTTTCACGCTTTGGTTTATCGATGAGGATGCCAGTTTCTTTCACTTTTTTCACAAGATAACGAACATACGGACCATATTCGTTCAGCGGAAAAATAAAACTAATTATCTGTCAAATCATACATGAGCTAAGTGTTACCATTCACGAAATAAGCACTAGTTGAAAAAAAATCGTTAGATGGCGGAGCCTTTAGTTCTATCCTTTCAAATAAAAAACAAGCTCTAGATTGCAAAAAGTTTAAAGAAAATACTATGTATAGTTTTTGCTCTTATTCAGCTATAGCATTCAAAAAATTTAAACAATTAAAAAAAAAAAATTAAACATTTAAAAGAAAAAACAAATTTAAAAATGTTATTCGTTTGAGCTAGTCGAGTGTGTAATAGTATAAATTATTTTTAATTTCACCTGCTGAATAAGCTTAAGTTAAATATAAATTGATATTTTGAAATGTCCCTTAAAAACCGACTTGTCGATTTTCTTTCATTGCACCCCCAGTTTGCAAATGGTTCCAAATGGAAAATTTCCATATTTAAACGTTAACCCGTGTCGAATTTTGGACGAAAATTTCACATTAAAAAAAAAACTTATTTGAAAAAAAAATCACAAAATTCGAAGTTTTGAAAAATTTAATTTTATATTTTTTTATTCATTAAATATACTCAAATTTTTTTATAAATGAAATTTTGACTTCATCGGATATCATTAACCCACTTAAGTCTTTAATCAGAGATGACCCACAAATTTCATAAAAATGCAAAAAAAGTGTTTTTGTGCATACTAAAGTTAAACATCTAAAATTTTATCTAATTCAGCTAGCTGAATGTATGAAAATTTAAATTCTTTTGTCTAAATTTTTTAAAATACTTAAAACTAAACTATGTTTCTATTAATTCGGCTAACTTTAATATACTTTACAATAGTAAGAAGTTTTAAAACATTGTCATTTGCTATTAAATTTTTAAAAAAAAATATTACTTAAAGTCGAAAAATATGAAAGAAACTTTTTTCGAATTAAGTACTTATCATAAACATTAAAATCACAATTTCTTAACTTATTCAGCTAGCTGAATGCATGAAAAACTGAACTCATTTGCAGTAAAAGTGTAGACCTTACTTATTTTTTTTTTTAATTCAGCTAGCTAACTAAACTCAATAATAAGTCCAAATTTGAGAAATTTTGTGATTCAGTAGTCCGTAAATATAAAACAATATTTTTTTTTCTAATTCAGCTTGCTGAATAAAAATATATTAAAATTTAATTAAGACAAAAAGTTAGGTTTTTTTATACATTTCATCCCACTCTTATTAACATACATATTTTTCATTTTATTTGCATACAATATCCTTTGCTTATTATTTCGCTTTGTCTTTAAATTGTATAGCATACGATAGATACTTTAAGGATTTGCATAAATAATTCTAATTTCCTACATATTTTACTAAAATATTTTATGCATAGAAAAAGACGATTAAAGAAATAACTTTGTTGATTATATTTCATTAATATATGTATTAACATTATAAAACTGTGGAAGGATATTATTTCCTAACAAATTAATTTTCATAAAATGCAACAGTTTCATAAATATTATCATAATAACCAGGGCAATCAGAAATATGCTCTAAGAATTTTAAAAATATGCTCTTAAAACACAGTTGGACTAACTTTTGTGAAATTTATTACAATTGCTAACCAAAAAGGTGATTAAAGATCAAAATCGGTATTCTTAAAACTCAAAATTCTAATTTGCAAAAATTAAAAAAAAAAAAGATTAAACATTTAAAAAATTTTTTTTTTTTTTTTGAAAAATAATAATAAATGTTCGAAGACGTAAAAAATATGCTCTAAAAATAGAGTTTTATTGTAAAAAGTACAAAAATATGCTCTTATGATTAAAATATGCAAAAACAGAAAATTAAGATCAAAATATGCAAAAATATACTTTAACAAATCGATGTCAAAATTCGTCTATTGTTCTGAAAGGGATAAATATCTCAGTCATTTTTCAATATGACACACGGAAAAAACATGCATATTATTGGTTGCCCTGATAATAACAAATATTTTGAATTAAATTTTGACTAACAAGAAATATTATCAATATTATAAATATTATAAATATATATACTTAAATGTATCAAGTTAAATTTAAGAGTGAGTGCAAATTTACACTTTGAGAAGCTTGAATAAGGAAATAACTTTAAACACTTTTGAATTCGAAAGAATAATTTATATAGAATTTTGAAAACCTTATTTCCTTATTCAATTGTTATAGATTTTATTTAATTATATGGATTTGTATAGACTGTTGCAAAATGCTTCTGTTAAATATGATTAAAATTTATGTTTTATTTGTTTGTATATATTGGTTATACATAAATGTTAGTTTTATTATTGGGTTTGTTAAACAAACAAAGTCTATACCGAAGCCGCTAAGACTATTGTAGAATAGGTTGCTTTCAGACCGTAAAGAAATATGATTTTTATATTTTAAATATTTAAAATTTTCTTATTTTTCTTCGATCTTTTTGAATAAATTTTTGTCTTTTGTTTTATTGAGCTAAAGATCCTTTATTTTATAATTATAAGTATTTATTTCCAATATTTCGTCTTCGCATTGGAAGACTTCTTCAGGGAAAATTTTTTATAATTAAAAAAAACTTAAGTTTTTTTTTTTTTTTAATTATAAAAAATTTTTCCCTGAAGAAGTCTTCCAATTTAAAAAAAAAAAAAAAAAAAAAAACAAGTTTTTTTTTTAATTATAAAAAATTTTTCCCTGAAGAAGTCTTCCAATGCGAAGACGAAATATTGGAAATAAATACTTATAATTATAAAATAAAGGATCTTTAGCTCAATAAAACAAAAGACAAAAATTTTAAATATTTAGTAATAAAATTTTCAATGTCAGTATTTTTTATTTAAAAACGCTTTCTATATTACTTCAATAATATTGTGCAATAAAATTGTTAGTAATAATAAAAAGAGTAGTTTGCTTAAATTTTTACAGTTTTAGTAGAAAACACTTTTTTAAAAAAATTTTCACTTGCAGAATTAGTCATATTTTCACTTGTTTAAATTTATAAGCTTAAAATTTTAAACATTAGTTTTGAGAACTTTTAGGACGTTCAATTTCATTTCAATATTTACTATCCCCATATACATATATTATGCAAATTATGATTATTGTTATTATTGTCATTGTTTTCTGTACATGGTTTGGCTTATAGAATATATATGATATGACTTATAATATCATATAAAATTTTCAATTATTATTAGCTGCTCAGTTATTGCACGTACTTCAAATTCATGTTGTTAAATAAGGTTTGTTTGTTATAACAAGACATGATAATTACGATGTGGAATTATGTATAATAGGATGTCCCTTAAAAATCAATTTGTCATTACAACCCCTCAGTTTAATTGCAAATGTTGCCAAATGAAAGAAATCGAGTTTTTTTTTACCAAAAATGTTCCATATGTGGAATTTTTGGTATACAATACATATTTTTATTAAAAATTCCCAAAATTCGAAATTTTGAAAAATTAATTTTTTATTATAAAGGGTCCGCCAAATAACTTTTTTTTTTTTTTGAACTCCTGAACCAATTGGACTTTGTATGGCGTCATACCAAGGTCTTTATGCAAAATTCGTCTCAGTGATGTCTCCGAAATGATCAATTGTTGAGAACGACGGTGAATTGACGTTGATGGCGCTTCACGCACACTTTCTGCCACAGCAGCAATATTCTCGGGTGTACGCACTGTTTTTGGCTTTTCACGCTTTGGTTTATCGATGAGGATGCCAGTTTCTTTCACTTTTTTATTCGTTCAGCGGAAGGATAAAACTAATTATCTGTCAAATCAGACATGAGCTAAGTGTTACCATTCACGAAATAAGCACTAGTTGGAAAAAAAGCGTTAGATGGCCGACCCTTTATTTATTCCTTTAATTTACTTAAAATTATTCAGTTTTGGAATTCCGACTGCACCAGATAGCATTAACCCACTTTAGCCTGGAATCAAAAATGATCCTCAAATTTGATAAAAATGCAAAAAAAAAGTGATTTTTGAAAATTAATTTTAAAGTTTTTTTTTTAATTGCTATTTTTACAATATAATAGTTGTAATTAAAGAATTTTGTATATGTTTGTGATAGAATGACACAACATTAAATGTTTTTATAAAAATTATAATTTAATATTTGGACTAACAATGTAACCCTGGTGACTATTTCATTATAGATCTTTTTTCTAAAGACAAAATCGGGTGCCACCGTGGAGCCATGGGTACGCATTGGAGAATAAAGTCCTTAATCTGTTTTTACGCATGCATAAATTCTTTAGTCCCTAACGTAGTCGAATTTTAAAAATTTTTAATTTGCATTTAAAACAAAAGTTTAAAAAACATCAAAAAGAAAGTCGTTGTTTTTATTTTTCAAAAATAAATAGGAAAAAATTTAAAAATGTCTCTACCTTAGGAACTTAATTTTTTAGTAACCTACAAAACAAAAAAAAAACAAAACTGATTGAAAATCTGTCTATCCGTTAAGGCTGCACTGTGGCCCCCGATTATCGTTTTATAATGAACGAAACTCGACAAATCGTTTTTGCGATTTGGTTGGAGTTGTACTCAAACGATTTTAAACAAAATTTGGAGTGAATCTTCAGTTCCCTACCAGCGATTGTTAATGTTAGTGTATTTTGGTGAAAAAAAGTTTTGAATTTTTTAATATGTAGCATTTGACTTTTTGGAAAAATTAGTCCTAAAAGTTACGCGTTGACTAGCCTGTTAATTTGAAATGCGCTGCTGAACAGTTGTATTTCACATTTGCCTTCAAAATTTTAAAATTAAAGATCTTTACAAGCGGCATTTTTGTGTTGCATGTTTTTACCATAATTTTTTTTAGCTTAATTAGACCAACATTTATGAAATAAAAATTTTAAACGACCTCGTCCACCACCATACAAGTTTTGCTAAACTTTTTTCCCCCGATATACAATTTTTTTTCTCAATTGGACACCCTATTGTATAAACACTAGGGCGGGTCGATTTAAAAATCGCTCAACGTACAAGGAAAATCGTATTCTAGGAATCAAAATAAGAAACTTTGCCGAAGTAACCATACCTCTAAAACGAATTCTGATGTCCCGACTTTTAACCCGTATGGTCAAATTTTGAAAAATTCCACTTTGACCCATTTAGAGTGCCCCAATCGAATCCAACCCAATCGAATATAATTTATACATTCATCTGCTATAGCGTCTTCCGGAGAAGAAATAGAGGCCCTAATCTTGGAAAGACTCCTCCTACTTTCTAAAATATCTCTATCCCGAGATTTGTACATTTTGCTATAAAAACACGGCTAAAAAGGCCCTCTTTCAACTTAAATTTTAACCCCTTAACGGTCACCTAGAATGATGATTTATGCATTAATCTGCTAGCGCGTCTCCCGGGGAAGAAGTAGCTCACATAATCTTGGAGAGATTCCTCCTACTTTCTGAAATATCAAAGTGGGCTTTTTCAAAATTTTACCCTACTGGTCAAAAGTCGGGACATCAGAATTCGTTTTAGAGGTATGGTTCCTTCGGCAAAGTTTCTTATTTTGATTCCTAGAATACGATTTTCCTTGTACGTTGAGCGATTTTTTTGCCTCCCTACAAATCGACCCGCCCTAATAAACACACTCGTATGCAATGAAGAGAAAAAGATTTTATAAATGTTAATTATAAATGTATGAGGTATGAATTATATTCATATAAATAACTTTTAAGGAAAATTAAAAATTTTAATTAAGTTTTAAGGGCAAACATCTTAAAGAATTATTAAAGAAATACTTATTTACATTAAGTAGCTTAAAGTTATTGGTTGTAGTAAAATAAGTTAAAATTTTCTGAAAAAATTGTTTAATTAAAATAATTCCTTTATTTAAAAGGGACTTTCAATTAGAGGGCTTTATTTAAAAGGCCATTTCTTACTGGCTCATCAGATTGCCATGAAACTGCTTGTATCTCTGCTTACAAGTTTCTTCTAATTTAATATACCGTTAAAACGTATTCAGCTAGCTGTTTAAAATAAATATTCATTAGATTGACTTAAAAACTAAAAGTTGTATAATTTTCGATTTATAATTTTTTTTTAGTAAATTAATGAAATTTTTCAGTAAATTAATGAAATTTTTCTTAAAAAATAAAAAAACATTTTCTTAAAATTAATAACACCCGTTTTTTAATGAAATTTCTTCATTGAGTGTATGCAATTTTTAATCAATAAAATTATATTTTTTATACAATTTTGTGAAAACTTGCATTAATTAAATGAAAAGTTTCAATGGACAAATTCAAATGCAATTTCATGAATTCATTATTTTCATGCAGATAATTCTCTCAGTATAGCTAAATTGAAATATAATAATGTGGTTATCATTTCCGACATTTAAAGAAGGGTATTCAGCTAGCTGAATTTCGTAACTAGTAGTAAATTTGGATTTTATCGCCAGCTGAATATTTTTTCCGAAACTTTTAAATATCATTCCAAATTATTTTATAATTATTAAATAAAAAAAAAACAATTATTTTATTTAATTCATTTAGCTAAATTGCAAAATTGTTTTACTAAATATAAAAAATCATATAAATGTTTGCGATTGCAATGAATGTGTTTTATTAAATTTAATTAATTTAAATTTAAACGTGTGCACATATTCAGCTAGCTGAATTGATTAAATATTTAATATGTAGAGAATATGTATTAATCTTATGATTTTTTATAGGAAATAAAATTTTTTTTTGTTAAAATACTGACCTAAAATATTATTCGGATAGCTGAATTTGAATTAAATAAATATATCACCAGGTACAGTGTAAAAATCGTTTAATGTATATGCTCGACATATGTATTAACAAAAAATCTTTAATGTTTGTTGATATGCTTTGCTTATGTAGAAGGATAGTATATGATGACATTAGAGAAAAGAATTGCCATTTAAAGTTTTAACTGAAAGTTAAACTGGCAATTATGATAATGACTAGAGAAAAACAAACACACTATAAATAGAAATCGTTTGTGGTAAATTTCATTCTAACTCAACACACAGATTAATGTGGGATTTAACGTTACTCAATTTCTTTAACGTGTGAGTTAAATAGAAGATATTTACGATTAACACTAAATGGCACGAAGAATGTTGATGAAGACCGTAGTGGGTCTGAAAATGCATTTCATTCATGCTAGTGTCTAATAACTTTTTCTGTGTTTTTTTTTTTTTCTAATAGTCAAAGTAAATTATCATATAAAAATTATAATTTTTCTGTTAATTTAGAGAAAAATTTGTCATGATCTCAAACCGAACGAATAAAATCTCACAAATATATGATTATCAAAAATATATTTTTTATTACTTAAAAGTGTGTGGCAAATTAAAAACACCATAAATACGTATTCAGCTAACTTAATTAAATACTACAAATTTTTTATTTTTTTATTTCAACATGTATGGTTTTAATACTATTCAGCAAGCTGAATTGAAAATAAGCTAAAAATTTTCTATTTTTAATATTAAATTTTAATTTTGTTCCGTTATTCAGCCAGCTGAATTAACACAAAGTTGTAGCTTTTTTTATTTTAAAAGTGTTTTATGCAAATTAAGAGTGTTTCATGATAATACGATTTTGAATATTTTTTTTTATATTTTTCTACTTACAGATTGTTTTTTAAATGACAACACTACGATTGTAATTAAACCCCCCGTTTTAATACTAAATGTAAGTACAAATCTTTAAAATTTAAAATACCTATATTGTAACAAACAAGTGGCCTTGCAAAAATATGCTGTTGCTTTACCGTAACATTATGTTGATAATTTGTTACTTCTTTAACACCCAAAATATAAAAATAAATTTGCTACAAAATATGTCAGCATTATCTTATATTCAGCAACACCCAAAGAAAAGCACACCAACATAAACCCAGACTATGGTTTTGTGGGTAAAACAATCTAGGAGCAACACAAAAAAATGCATTCACAACAACTATAGTCTAGCCGAAATAAATATAATATAGTAAATTATTAAGTAGTTTAATGTCTAGTCAAAAGTTCCATTTAGCGATCTCTAAGGTAAAGCTACGGAAATTATTATTGTTTTTAAAACAAAAAAAAAAAAAATTTAAAAAGATTTCAATCTTTTAATAAAATTGAAAAAAAAAATTATTTTAAGCAAACAATTTCAAGTCCCTGCCTGACGTTTGCATGTTAACGTAACATTTCAAATGTAGCTAAAAGTGTATTAGGAAAAAAACCATAGTGTTGTTTTTCTACTTTAAATAATTTTCCGGTTGTCGTTGTTACTTGGCTTGTCACTCACTCATAGTTACATAGTGTACGTATTTCTCCATTACCGAATGAATAAATGAAAAGCGTACTACATCTAACAACGTACTACACTCCATTTGATTATACATGCAAAAGGCACTTAAGTATCGTATGGTATATGAGGAGGTTGCATTGTTATTTTTAGTTTAGTTTCGTTTTTTTTTTAATATCCTTTTTATTTCCGCTCTTATTTCGTAAATGTATGAGTGTTTATTTTTAATAGTAAAAACATTTAAAGAAAACAAATTTCCCCCTTAAAGCTATAGTTTGCATGTATGTTGTTGCAAGCAACAATATATTTTGTATGTACTGAGAATGCTTTCGAGGGCTAAGAAATAAGGAGCCATACAAATTTGCTAACAATCCCAGTAAAATAGTAAAATTCACACAAAAAAAAATTTCCTACTATTTATGAATATTTTATGAAAAATTTGTCAATGTACTAATTTAGGAACTTTTTCATAACATTTATGAACAGTTCATAAAAAATACTGGGAAAGTTTGTGTATCGTAAATTATGACAAGGTTCTTAAAATATAATAGAAACACCTTATATTTATGAAAAAGTACTTAAAAAATTTGCCAATGTACAAAATCCTAATATTAATCCTCTAATGCCTGAATTTTGTTTTGCAATGAAATTCATACCATGTGTTCGTCTCGAAAAATAAATAATAATTGCTTTTACAAAAACGATTTTCGCCGCTTACTTAAGGCGATATGAGCAAACAAAATTTTAAATCCATCTCGAAAACTAATGCAAGTAAAACAAAAGTTTTTACCAAAAATTATTGTTTTTACAAAGATATAACAACAATCCAAAAATAAACTTTTTTGTGCTTCTATTGAAGAAGATATGGAGGTTTTCGCTTTTTGAAAAAAGCGAAATTGGGCGAAAAAGTGCCTTAACTTCAATATATGTAAACTAAAATTTAACACTTTCCTACTACTACTTATTGCCTTCTTTACTCCAAATTTCAAAAAAATCCAGCCATTAGTTTAAAAGTTAAGAGGATGTCCTTTCGAGATATCCTGGTAAAATCCTGTATGTCCTTGGACGAAAGTAAGGACTCATTATTAAATATAATGCTTTAATCTTACCTAGGATTCATTATCAAGAGTTTTTAGTCAAATTTAATTTGTTTTTTAGATTTTTGAAGTCTTAGCTATTTAAAAAATATTTATTTTGTGAATTTTTCCAAAATTTGGACTTTGAAGTTTTATCGCGCTTCAATCGTGCACGGGATGCGAAAATTTTTTTCCCAAAACATTTAGCTAAATTAGTTCTATATCGAAATATGTCAATTTCTAAGTATAAAACCTTCATTCGACGCATTTGTGCTCAATTTAATTAAGCGTGACAAAAGGCAGCCTCAGGCATTTGAGGGTTAAAGAAAACTTACATAAATTGCAATAATACTGGAAATTGTATGTACCTTTTCATAAATGCTAGGGAATCTAGAAACACTTCATAAATAGTAACTAAATTTCATAAATAGTATGAACCATTAAAAATATAAACTTTTTCATAAAATATTATGAATTTTTTTTTTGTGTGTTCAAATAACAGGTTTGCAGAACGTTTACGTTCTATAACCGATTATTTTTGTAAGGACTGTATGGACTATGTAACTATTTGCAATAGGGTGTTTACTTCCAAACCAGAACTGGTTTCTTTAGAACTGGTTCTAGAATCAGTTATAGCACTAGTTCTAGTACAGAGAAACCTTACATTGACTGCCAGGAACCTATTATAGAACCGGTTCCATGGAACCGTTGGTAAAGAAAGCAGTTCTGGCATAAATTTTGAGGTTACCAGTTCTAAAAAAATTTACTTGGATTGAAACTAATTTTAGGAGTGTTCTAACTTTTTTTGACTGATAGTAACCGATTTGATGCGGGTATCGGTGACGTTATCGCTATTTTCGGTTATTTCGGCAACGGTATTTTAAATGTAACGATATTTTAGTTATTTCGATAACGTTTTTTTTTAGCTTTAACGGTATTTTGGTTATCGATATTTTAGCGGTAACGGTATTTAATTTATTTCGGTACCGTTATTTTAGGGATAACGATTTTTCAGTGATTTCGGTAACGATGGTTTTAGGATATCTTTCTTTTAGTTATTCAGGTAATTTCAATGCACATTGAGAATTTTGGCCCATTATGCTCGAATTCTAATGACTAGCTAGTTTATGATCAAACTTTGGGAAAATATATCTCTATTTACAGCGATTTTTTTTTCTGATTTTAGAAGATTATTTCGGTAACAGTATTTTAGGGATAACGCTAATTCAATTATATAGGTAACGGTTATTTTTTAGCGATAACGGTATTTTAGTTATTTCGGTAACCGTGTTTTTAGGATATTGGTATTTTAGTTATATCGGTAACGGTATTTTATGAATAACGGTATTTAAATTATTTCTGTAACGGTATTTAGTTGAAAGGGTTCTAAATCGATAACGGTATTTCAGCAGTATTTCCTGCCATCCCCTCTTTTTTTATGTTTGAAAGTGAACTTTGTTTTGGATCAAGTTATCTTTTAAAAAGTCGACAGATTATGTGTACAAAATAATCTGACAAATTTACTTTGAACAAAAACTGAGGGTAAAAAAGGTAAAATTTTTACAAAAAAAAACTCAAATTTCTTTAAAAAAAAAATTGATTAATTGACTTGAACGCAGAACAATGAAATGATATTAAGATTTTTTTAAATTATTGATGAAGGCTACAAAACAAGTTCCCAATACTGTCAACTTTTTTTGGAAATGATACTATCAATTTGGGCACTAAAGATGCCGCAAAAAACCTATTGCTCACTTTTTGTTCAGATTTCATTTGTAAGCGAAATAATTTTCCGATCGCTTTAATATTTTCCACACATAATCTGACAGCCTTTATAAAGGTAACTTGACAAGAAAAAAGTTCAGTGTCGCACATAAAAGTAGTTGTAAGTGAAATTATGTGTCGGTTTTTTTGCGATCTCACTCCTTATACAGAAAATAAAAGTTTATATGAGTATTTCAAGAATTTTCGACACCTATTGAAAATGACTTTATATGCCTCTTACTTCTCAAGGTTTTTTACAATTGAGAGATGCGATTTACAGTGTTAAGTAGACTATACTGAAAGAGTAGGATATGCGAAGTTTTACGTGGAAAAGTCTTCACCCAAAGAATGGAGAGCCATTTAAAGTCGAAAAATTAAAAAAATTACTTGTTGTAAGTACAACAGTTTTTTCAATAATTTTATTTTTTTGCTCAAATATTTTTTAACTTTCATATCCAAACCAATACAAAGTTTGGTCACTAGTTGGACTTTGGAGATACATTCCCTAAAAAAATATTTCCATACCGCTACACGGTGAAAAGTTGTATGTTGGTTCACAAATGAAACCAAAATTTTCCATTTTTAAACATTCTCAGTTTTTTTTTCGTAGGGTAATTTGAGCCGTTTAATTCAATTGAGTTTGGAGAACAGTATTTAAAAAACAGTTTTTTTTTTGTCAGTGTTGACAAACAATATGGTAGTTGTCTACCATACCCACCTCAATACCGATATGAAAATTTTAAAACTACGATTCCAATAGTGGCATGATTAGAATAAATCAAAGGGTTTATTTTAAAATGTTGCCCATTAAATTTTGTTACATCTACAAAATTCCGTTATAAATCGGCGTTTCGGTATTTTTGCGTAATTTTAACTTTTGTTCAAGATATTTTAAAATCAAACCGGTAAAATAGCTATGTATATAAGATCGGTTATACAATAACGCACATTTCTTCAATGGAAATGCGTTTTTAAAATTTTCATTTCGGTTCTGATGTATCTGTGGTAGCCAACTGCCTTTATTATGAAAAGGTATTGAATGCCAACCCTGATTTTTATATAGTTTGGGGTATACCAAATTGATGCCCGCGTACCAAGAACTGCATACGAAAAATCACAAATTTATGTATATGGAACTGACATAATTTTTTTGAAATTTATATTTTAGAGTCTGACATTCACAATAATAAGGTCTTTTTCATATTTATAACCCATGTATGAAATTAAACTTTGCAGCTTTATCAAATTTAAACTAATCAAGTTATTTTAATTTATACAGCTGGTAATAACTGTTTGTTTTGTTGGTTATCCTTTTTACAAAATCTCGAAACTAGTAGAACTATGTCGCGATAAAGGAATTTTTCAAAAACCTATTATTCTCTGAGTTTAATATTTATAACCCAGGTGAAGATTTTTTTTAAAGAAAAAGTGCATTTTTAATTTTTTAATTGTGAATTTGAACAGCATTAATATTTATTAGCTCAAAAAAACTTTAATGCACAGAACTGATTAAGTTTTGTATTGTAATAAGTTTGAGTCCAAATTTGACCACTCTGTTAAAATGGCGGATTTCAGCTCTTCAGCAGTGTTAAATTGCCTCTCATTGGCGTAAACCTTACGAACCAATATAACCCATAGCTTTTCTCTAGGGGTTCAGATCTGATGAGTATGTAGGCCAGTCAAAAAGTGAAATGTTTAGTTTCTTTGCTGGTATGAATTCTTACATTGTCATAATAGTCCAGTTTCCATTGGGGTGGTCGCGTAAAAATGTCACCAAACTGTAGTGCAATACTATTTATAATCAAAACTATTTATTCTTGATGACGTCAACTTAATTTCCAGCGTACCTGATGAAGAAAACGCACCCCACAACATGACATTACATTCACCAAAATTGCGACATGAGAAATATCGTTTTTCTTTACGTAGGTTGCGACAATAGTGGGTATACATCAGGTCCATCCAAATTCAATTTTTTCTCGTCCGAAAGTATCAACTTGATTAAAAAAAAGATTAATTTATGAAAAAAAGGATATCGTAATTTTGGCATAACGTTATCAAATATGTGGTAAATTTTAACTCTGAGAATTTCACACGTTTGATTTTATGCCTTTCTAAAAGTCATGGAACTACGTTCAGTTTACTTAGCACAATATTTTTGAATGCATTTAGAACGTCAAGCTGTTGATTTGATCACAGAAGGGGAAATTAGGGCACTGAGCTCTCTGTAGCTTATGGTAGAATTATTTGCAGCGTTTGAAATCCTGCGTGTATCGCGATTCGACAATTTGAATTTTCTTTCACTTCACTTCTTTTTAATAAAAAAAATGGCAATGACCCTTCGACTTCGGCCAATTAATCGAGATATTTTGGAAATTGATAGTTTTTGGGTTGCAAAAGCCAAAAACTGTCCTTTTTCCAAATCAGAAAGGGCGGTTTCTTTTGGCATTTTACAAATAAATACTGATTATAAAAAGTAGCTAGAAATAAAAAAAAAAAACATTTTACCTGGTTTATATATATATAATGAAACTCGAGGAAAACAGGAAATACTCAATATAAATATTTTAATAACTGACATTTTGTCAATTCATACCCAATTAAAAAATTCAGGTAACTTGATTAGTTTAAATTTTATAGAGCTGCAAAGTATAATTTCATACATGAGTTATAAATATGAAAGGGACCTTATTTAAAAAAATTAAAAGCAAAAGTTTTTTTTTTCGATCTTTTACCCCTTTTACTTTGATCCTCTGAAGATTTTCGGTGAAGCGAAATGAAACACGTAAATAAATAAAATAAATAATAAATAATAAAAAACATTGCACGGTTTTTTGTTTAATAAAAAACAAACGATCTTGAACTTGAATAATCTTGCTCATATCGAGATTTATTTCTTTTTTTCGCATATTTTTTATCTAGAGTGAATCTTCACGACGAACTAAATTAATAAAGTGCAAACAAGTTGAATTTTTTGCATGCCTAGAGGGTACAGCGTCAGTTGTTTCCAAAAACATTTCGTTTTGTGACAACTAAAGCGTTGTATGAATTCCGCCAAAACGTACAACAAATAAAATAATTTAATGACCTTAATACTAAAATCATTAAGGGATCAAAAAATGTTAAGAACTTTAAATTTTATGGAGCAAACAAAATTTTCATAACCTCAAAAAGCATTTAATATGATTTCCTGCAAATAAGTAACCCTAAACCCAATTTAATATAAAAACCTGGCAAAAAATGCGCGTTTTTCAAAATAATTGCGGTTTTCTTTTAAGTTCTACTAAAATTATAAAATCGACAAATTTAAGAAATAAAACGCCAAAATTGATAAAAAGTAATGACTAAAATTAATAAGACCATGCAAAATATTAAGAAATGATGTAGTACTTTTTCTGGATCGTTAAAAAGTTAACGCACCGAACGAATTATAGTTTTTCGTTTAAGTATAAAAAAATAACATTTAATTGCAAAGTATTTTTTTATAATTTCATTAATATAAGAAAAATCTCGCCTTTTGGATGAATGGCGCGAAAAAATCATGATATTATGATGCTATTTCATTATATCCAAGAAATTTTATTAATATTGAAAAATTTTCAAAAACTCTTTTCATAAAATTTCATAGTATTTTTTTAAATTTTGAAAATATTTTTTTTCAAATTGTTGGTGATTTTTTTTTTCCAATTCAGACTTTTTTTCAATATTGCAGATTTTGTTTAATTTCGGCTATTTTTTTCAATTTTGACAATATTTCTAAATTTTGGCAGTTTTTATAAAATTTTAGCATTTGCTTAATTTTGGTGAATTTATTAAATTTTAGAGATTTTTCTCAATTTTTGGCGTATTTTTTTTGCTGAGCTTTAATTGTTTAACATATATTTGTATTAAAATTTGTTTTTAAAAATTTTATACAAAAAAATTTGCTACAAGTTTCAAGTAATTAATTTATTAAAAATTTTGCTATAAAAAGAAAAAAATTTTACTGCAATTTTTTAGAATTTGTTGTAGAAAAATTATCTTAAAATTGAATTTTTTCAGAAAAACTCCTACAAATTTTACTAACTTATCAATTAACCTTTGCCCATACACATGACGCCAGGTAACTGTGTGTCTTTAAAATAACACACATACACATATGAAAATTTTCCACATGTACATATGTATGTGTGGATGTATTACAGTATATTGTAATCAAAAACACTATAAAAGATCCTTGTTGTTTATGTATACATCAATCGCCCCCAAACCCTTAATGGTTTTTGTGCATAGGTAACATATGAAGGGGATTCCCTATTTTATCTGGTTATTCTTTCCAATTTTTTTGTTGTTTTTTTTATAGCAGCAGTAATTTGTGGTTGTAGTTTTAACCCTGACTCTTAAACTGTATGAAAGAAATTTCTTCTGTTTATCAAAGAACACAGTCCCACACGCCTACACACAAGTATGTTGGCATGCATATGTGTATGCGTGGTGGAGTCCTTAACTACATGGTTGCATGTTGTTACATTGTATTCTTTATGTGGTAGTATGTACTTTATCAAACTATGTAGACTAGAGTAATGAATATATTGCTCCTGTATATATTAGAAATTACTAAAGTACAGTGTGATAAAAAATTTAACTTATACTTAAAAAAAGGAACTCACAACGTATGATAGATTGATAATCAAATTGGGTTTCTAGCATGGATATAACTGGATAAAAAATAGTAGAAAATTGTTATTTAGAGTTGCCAACAAACTATTTTAAAAAAAAAATTCCTGTTTCCGATGGAATTTATTAAAAAATTATTTAAAAATAAAAAAAAGCCTAAATCAAACTTTGCTCTCTGGCAATTCTTCCCTTACTACGTAAGCGCCATCTATCGAATATACAAAGAATATATCATAGATGTTGCATCACTTACAACATATGGGAAAACAGTGGACATTAGAGCGAGGTAAGTTTCTAAAAATAGAACTGTTGTGTTGTTGGAGTTGTACTTCTGAGATTATGTATGCAAGAACAAAAACACCGTGTATTGAATAAAACTAGTTTTAATCACAACTCGAACTGACGATAGATCAGTGGGCTATAGCGCTCTGTCTAACGTGTAGTGCGAGTGCATGTGGCATTACAAATCAGTTTATCTATACCACGGTCAGTGATTGCACAGAAAATTTCATATAGACGCAATCGAACAAATAAGAAACATAACAAATATTACATTATTCAAAAAACAGGGTCACTGACGAAGGTTCAATACCAGAAACTGCGCAGTCTGATTCAGAAAAAATTGAAAATTTACAATGTAGTTATGATTTTTTGAAAATACACTCATTCTTCTCTACCATGCCTTTCACAAAACTTTTTTTATTTTTGGTTGTTAAGTTCATGAGAAAATACAAAAATTTTTTTCTGAACTAAAAATTAGTTCATACACTTTTTGAAAATCTGACTGGTTTTTATTAAAATACTACAACACTTACAATTGTTATAATGTCAGTGTTGCCATGCGACAATTTAAAAAATTGCCAAAAACCACGATCTTTTCCAAAATTTTTTATAAAACTGTTAACTTAAGTTAAGTTTGTTGTTTGCTAATATTTCCACTAAAGGGCGCTTTAAGGCAAAAAAATTACAAACAAATTTCTTAATAAAGCAATGTTTTAATATCTGCTAAGTTTGGTTCAAAAATGGCTAGCGCATCTTTGACGTGTGAGTTAACGATTAATCGACAATTTTTATGAAAAATAATTCGCAATAAATTGTGGATATTTATAATGATTTTAAAATTACAAGTTCATGATTAATCTTTGATATTTAAGACAGCAAGTTGACGTAAATGTTTATAAGACAAATTTGCGATTAATCGTGAATATTTATGAACACAAATTCACGATTAATCGTAGATATATTTCAGACAAATTCACGATTAATCGTGGATATTTGTGAACACAAATTCACGTAAATTAAATACGGCTTTTATGTATGGTCTCTTATATTACGCGCAACAACTAACGTTACAGCGTTATTGTATTTGTCAAAATATTTCTTGTTTTACAGTTTATTTGTATATTTTGGTCATTGGTAATACTATTCACACAATTCTTTATGATCTTAACTAATTATAAATTCATGAAAATTCAAATAGACCCATCCGTCTCTATTATTATATAAAGTATTCTAAAGGCAGAACTTAAAAGAATAATAATAAGTAAAAATAAAGTTAATTCAAGTGAACCTATTGTCGAAGAGTTTAAATTTTTTTTATATAGTTTGGCATCCTAAATACGAAACTGAAGTCAAAAGCGTACCAACTGCTCGCCTTTTCGAGGTATGGACCAATATGGTTTATTGGTCAGTATTGCGGATATGTCTTTAAAATGTTTTAGATGTTTTATGTATTTGAATTATTCCTAAATTTAACTCTCATTTAAATGAAACTAGGTCGGAAATGTGCATGGGTATTTTTGAACTCCGGGGATTTCGGGATTTGTATTTTTTGGAATTGTACTTACAACTTACAGATTTGTTCAAAAATTTGGTCATTAAAACTATGTATATAATATACACTTCAATAAATAAAACGAGGGGTTAAATTTTAAAATCCATTAGGTACATCCAGAAATATATTTAAAATAGTCCAAAGTTTTGAACCAAATTTTTTCTGAAGCACACTTGTCCCATATTTCGGGAGGCAGGTTTAATTTATGTGTTATGACTTCAGATTCGTGTTTAGGAGGCAAAAATACTTAAAACAAGATTTATTGTAAGTCTGTGCGATAAGTTTTCTATATCCATATAAAATTTGAATTTCCCTTCAATTTAGGCCTAAACCTGAAAAATCGTTAATTTATAGCGACATCTAAATATTGACCGATTTGGCTGAAATTTGGACTGAGCATTACTGAGCACTGTTGGAACAGGGGTAGACCCATACCCTAAAGTGAACCTAAATTAAAAAACTCTCTAAAAGCTTATACAATTGCTGGAAAATTAAGTAAAATTGACAAATATTTGTATTTAAATTAAAATTTATTTTAATTTTGTTTATTTCAACATTTTATGTGTCGTTTACATCTGCTTAAGGGTTTACCATATGTAATGCTAACTTTTTCAATTGCGGTAAACAAACAATATTTTTTATGTCGTGAAACTTGTTGAAACATTTTCCAAAATAGACATGAAAATTTTTTATATTATGAAACTTTAATTTTTCACATTTTGTTTTATTTATTAAACTCGATGACAGTTGACAGTTTTGACATATTCATGCAAAAAAGCTCTATTTTAAAGAAAAAAGCTAAAATAAGCTTACTTTTTAAAGAAAAAAAAAGTCAAAAAGCAGCTAATATTTATAAAATAAGCTAAAATAAGCAAATATAAAACAGTAAGCTAAATAAAACTCTAACAAATATAGGTTAAAATTTAAATCATTTCATGATCGGAACTCGTATTTAGTCTAAATAGTTTTATCCTGTCAAATAAAAAACAAGCGCTGGCTTATTTTTGGTTGCCCTTGTAATACCATATCGCGTATGGAATTTAATTAACAAGCTGTAACCTTTTTATATCCGCGAGTTTTTCGCTAAAACTTTTACTGCGTATAGAAAAAAGTTCAAACGATCAAAATGTGAAATAGAAAAACTAAAGGACGGGCTAACCTCTTAATAGAGATCAAATTTCCACTCATTGTCATTTATATTTTAAAAAAGGTACCTGTTATTTTCCGTTAAACGAATAATTTCATCATGAACTGTTTGTGCGTCAAAACTTTTTAATACCTTTACGTGTGTTGTTAAATTAATACAAGTACATTAAGGTGGGCCAAAAAAAAGTTTGAATTCGCGAGCTCCACAAGCTCATTATGAAAATAAGTATGGTCTGACAAAAATAAATCTAAAAAAAAAAAAAACGTTTTGTTAAGAGGTCGCAGATAGAAATTGACAATAAATCTAATATATTTTTGGGCGAACATTACGAATATGAAATAAAAATTTAAATCGGTGTAGCGGAATTCGCAAAAATTGAATATGTCATACAAGAAAGTGTTCAAATTTGATCAAGTGGTTTTATATATAAAACCACTATAACAAGTTGGATTTTGCAATCGCATCGTTTACAGGTAATTGGAAAACTACCACAAAAAACTCACTTTTTTTTTTTGAAACGCGAATAATTTGAAATCCACAATTTTTTTTTCGATTGCAGATTCCTAATTTTCATTAAAATTAAGATCAGATTTAAAAAATTTGTTCATAAAAGACTAAAACAAGTTGGATTTTTACTTACATCTTTTCAGAAAATTTTACAATTTCAAAAAATCAGATATAATTTTTTTAAAACCCGCGAATAACTTCAAAGCTTTTAAATTTTGATTTCATATTCATTTTCTGCACATAAACTTAGACTAGATTAAAATTTTTTGTTAAGTTACATTAAGTAGAGAATTTTTTGTAGAATTTCTTCTAGTTAGAGACAAATTACTTATTCATAAAAGTTTACTTTTACTGCGAAATCGAAATGTTAACGAATTCAGCTGAAACTTAGCAAATGGAGTTTTTAGACCAGGAGTGCCCAAAAGTTCCTTATGGAAGAGCAAACACCAATACATTTAAAGAAAAACTAATTTTTATTCAATATTTTTTGTTGTAAAAACCAATACATACAAAGAAAAAAGAAAAAAATATTTCAATGTTTACCAGCAAAGCATACGAAAGTGTTGTTGCTTTGCACTTGCGTGTATACAGTGAAGAACGACAAAAAAACTAATAAGACAAAGTTGTTTGTGTATTTCGTATTGCTAGTGCTGAGCGCTCTATATGTGTATTAAAACACACAGCCTATAGCTAAGTGTTTTTACAAAAACAAATGAGCACCAAGCGCATAGGCCTTGGGCACCCCTGTTTTAGACATTATGGAATACGTGCAACCTTTTGGAGATCGCAAAATCGAACTTTCAATTTTTTAGGACCACTCTAAAGTACATAGTATTAAATTGTATTACTTTGTGTGTGTGTTAGTCAATGTGTTGCAGTTTTCCTAGCACAGCTCATCCAGTAATTAACTTTCATCAGCTTGGTTATTAAAACCGGTGCACTATGGGGATTTATAAGGAATTGTTGGCCAAAAGTCAATTTTTAATGTGTTTCAAAATCTTTTTTTGTATGCCCATATAAAGTAAACTATTTAAAAGTAGGCTGGCACATACTTTTTTCCACCAACACCTTTTACCGCTAGTAAGAAAGCATCACAAACTAATTTTATTATTTTTATTTAATTTTTGAGGGTAAAAGTTATGACAATATTATTGTACTTAAAACTACTATTGTAAAATCTTAAATTAAAAACTTAAAACGCGGAGTTTTTTATTTTATTTTTTATTTATTTACTTGAAAATTTTTTTTTTTTTGGATTTAAAAATTTTTGGACTGCAAAGTTCTTTGCATATATTTCCATACTCCCCTACTTTTTCACAGTATAAAGGAACTCTTTCTAGGCAAAATGTATTTCACGGCTAAACCATGCTGCTCCATTTTGAAATGATATTTGAATTTTAAAAAAGGGTTAATTTGTATATACCCGATGAAAAAAGATCCTATATGGGTATATTAGGCCGGGTCGATTTGTATGGAGACAAAAAAAATCGCTCAACGTTCAAGGAAAATCGTATTCTAGGGATCAAAATAAGAAACTTTGCCGAAGAAACCATACCTCTAAAACGAATTCTGATGTCCCGACTTTTGACCCGTAGGGTGAAATTTTGAAAAATCCCACTTTGACCCATTTAGAGTGCCCCAATCGAATCCAACCCAATCCAATATATTTATACTCTATTTTTTCCGGAGAAGAAATAGAGACCCTAATCTTGGAAAGACTCCTCCTACTTTCTGAAATATCTCTATCCCGAGATTTGTACATTTTGGTAAAAAAACACGGCTAAAAAGGCCCTCTTTTAACTTAAATTTTAACCCCTAGAATGATGATTTATGCATTAATCTGCTAGCGCGTCTCCCGGAGAAGAAGTATCTCCCATAATCTTGGAGAGATTCCTCCTACTTTCTGAAATATCAAAGTGGGCTTTTTCAAAATTTGACCCTACGGGTCAAAAGTCGGGACATCAGAATTCGTTTTAGAGGTATGGTTCCTTCGGCAAAGTTTCTTATTTTGATCCCTAGAATACGATTTTCCTCGAATGTTGAGCGATTTTTAAATCGACCCGCCCTAGGGTATATATATATGTATATATAAGCATATATAAGCATATATAGTCATATATACAATTTCATATCACTTTATTTCTTAATTAATCCTTAAAATGGCATACATATGATCCAATGGGATGTCATCTGATATAATTTGATCCGAAAAATGGGTCTATCTAATTTGATCAAGTTATATATAATTTGATACAATTTAATATGACTACATAAAACCTTTTAAAATTGTTTGGAAATCCGCACTAATATATTGTTTCACATTTCAAATAATAATAAAAATTTAAATATAAATCCAAGTGATATGTGATGCCATATACAATTATATGTAAAAGTAATCGATTTTTTTTTCCTGGTGTACGATTTTCTGACTTAACATGATTCTTTTACTCATAGATACTATTTAATCTATTAACTCTGAACTTTGTTTTACGATCTTCAGACTTAAAAAGATTCATTTGCTCATAATTATTATTTAACCCATTAAAGATTGACCCCCGATTCCTTTGTCCAATACCGATGAAACTTCACACATACAATATTTTAGGTGTTTGTAATTTCTTCCATATATGTTCATATATAATTATATATAAAAGTGATAGAATATGTTTGATTTTATTGTATCATATATACCCATATATTATTGTACATTAAAGTATATATGTATGATCTCTTATTAAGCTTTATAGAGTATATATGAAGAGATAAAAATATCAACTTATATGTAACATAAGATATAATGGTATATGATGATATATAGAGCTATATTAAAAATTTTCCTAAAAATAATTATGAGATGTAAATATATATCGTTACATATGGCCACATATATAATTATATATAATCATATCAAACTATATATAACTACATATAAACTTTTTTCCGTCTAGTATTTTATTTTATTAATTTATAACACTATGCAACAAAATGGGGGGCGTCGATAATTCCCATATCATATTAATCTATTAGGGCAGTATAGTAGTCAAATTTTAAAGTTTTAATTTTTAATAAAACGGTAAAAGCAGTATAAGAGTTCTTCTGAGCTTAATTCTCTTTTTAGATGTCCCCAATAAAAGCTTATGAGGATATTTTTTTTTTTTTTGGAACTGTTTAACCTATCTACCCTTAATGCGTCTTTTAAGTCCTTTTTCAAAATATACCAAAAAATGTGCCTAAACGTGTGTTTTGAGGGTTAAAATGTTCCGCGAATATGTTCGGCTGCAAATTTCACTACACTGAGAGAATTATCTGCATGATATCAATGAATTAGATTTATGAAGTGACACTGAAACTTTTCCATTGAAACTTTTCATTAAATTAATGCAGTTTTTCATACAATTTATTTATTAAAGCTTTCATACCACTGAAAAAAACGTTTCATTCAAAATTGTTTCATTAAAACTATGAAGATTTTTCATAAAGTTTAAAATTTTTATTTTACTGAAGACAAACAATTAATTCAGAGATTGTAAATCGTGAAAATGCTGAATTGAATTGTTTACCATTTACCTAAATGTAAAATGCTGAATACTGTGTATAATTTAATGAATAAATTTCGTGTGTCATAGAGAATCACGAGTGACATACCTTCTTTATCGTGAGTGATAAAAAGATAAAGGTAAAAATACATTTCTGTTGATGTTTATAAATTGGCTAAATTTTTTAGGATTTTTTTTTTGTTTTAAAAGAGAAGCAACACTCAGGAAATTCTTCCTATTAATTAATGTGTTGCTTTCTTTGGAAAGGGGATAGTTGAGAGATGAAAGGTGGTGAAAGATGAAGGGCTTCAAACATGCCAACACTGTAATTGCGGGAGATGATAAGTCTTAGAACAGTTGTTGCTCGCCACCTGATGTAGAGTTGGCGAATTTATTGAAGCTTTTTGTTTCATAGCCCTGATTCATTATTTTACTGCGGTGGGGTTAAGTGCTATGGGAACACCGAAGGTGGGCGCAGCGATACATATAAGTTATAGAAAACTCATACATATTATTTTTCTAAATTGATGTTGTCGTCACCGGGAATCGAACCCGGGACCATCTGTGTAACAGTCCAACGCGCTAACCATTACAACACAACGCCCACTTTTTTAAATTCGTAATCATGTCCGATCATGCCCATTTTACAGAGACAAATTATATATTGTCTAAGAACATCACTCCGAAAAACATCGTGCCACATTTCGGGCAGATACCTATCACTTACAGTTTTGGCCACAAAATCCCAAAATATTCCCCATAGTGCGGTGTATGTCGAATTAAGCGTTTTTTTGTATTCCACCTACCTCCAACTCGTACCATCTATTTAACATTTTATTTCATCTTTCACATTTTTATTATTTCCTATTTAAAGCTCTTTTACAAGTAATCATAGAAATGATTAAGTACCTATATATCATTTACCGTTTCTCCAGCTTTTTTAATACGGTATAGTTACGTTTCAAAAACCTTTATTAATTTTTTCCAACTCACCCATTGTATGGTCACAGACCTCTTTGTGCAATTAACTTTAATATACAGGGTTGCATGTTGAAGTGTTAATGTTGGAATTTTTTGCAATTAGTTTAGTTGAGATTAAATGAAATGATTTTTTAAAAAAGTTATGTAGTAGTTTATGTGTTTTAACTACTAGTGATTTAAAGAAAGTGTATTTGATATAATTAAAAATATTATTTATAACCCGAGGAAAAAAGTTTCGATATAATTATACTTGATTATATATGTATAAAGGGTGTTTTTTCATCGCTAAACAAAATTCGGACGTAGTGCGCGATACGTACTCGTATTTCGAACAGAACCATGATTTTCAAAATAAATTTGCACTATTCATGTTGAAATGCCAAACCAAACTAAACATAAATCACTGACAAAATGGCCGCCATTTAAAAAAGTGTTGCCAACTTAAAGTTCTATACCTGTATAAAAAACACTCTTTAGTATCACACATAACAAAACTATTTGAGTCTATAAATATTTCGTAAATTTTTTTGCTAAATTTACATAGTAAAATGCTATTTTCAATTAACTAAAATTCACATCGAATACAACTAAAATTTTGTAAAGTTAACAGATTTATTTTGAATTTATAATAAGTTTTTAATCTCCGAATATTTACAAAAATAAAGCAAATAAAACATATTAGCTAGGTTGATACCATTCTTGTTTTCTTAGTAATCAAATACTAGCCACGTGGGTCTTTTCTTAACAAGCATCATGACGTTACTAAACTTTGATTGAAGACCAAAAATGTTCTGTTTATACAAAAAAAAAAATTTAGTTTTTACTCTGGCTCAAGTAATATTTTTTAAAAATAGATTTATTTTTGTTTTTCTTATTATATTAATATTTAGCAAAAAAAAAAAAAAAAAAAAAAAATCAGCTAAATTTAGCAGTATTTTCTGCAAGATAATTTTTAACAAATTTTTAAAAGATTTGTCTGCCATTTTTACAGGTTTATTTTTATGAGTGTATCCATATTTGAAAAATAATTATGTTTTATTATTTTTTAAATTTTTCTGTTTTGTAAATTTTTTGTTTGGTTTTTCAAATAAAATGTCCGCCCTTTAACGTTTTTTTTTTTTCAACTAGTGCTTATTTCGTGAATGGTAACACTTAGCTCATGTCTGTTTTGACAGATAATTAGTTTTATCCTTCCGCTGAACGAATATGGTTGTGTATACGCTTGAACAACGCTGGGAAATATTGCGACATTACTTTGAAAATCATGGTAATGAGCAAGGAGTGGCCGTTACAGTCAATGGCGATCGTTATCGGGCCATGTTGAACGAATTTTTGTTTACAAAAATTGAAGAGGAGGATATTGGCAACATTTGGTTTCAACAGGACGGCGCTACGTGCTACACAGCCGAAGCTACACTCGATGTTTTGCGCCCTGTTTTTGAAGATCTCATTATCAGCCGCAGAGCTGATGTCGTTTGGCCACCTCGGAGCTGCGATTTGACACCGTTGGACTATTATTTTTGGGGGTGCCGTCAAAGATAAGTGTTACGCCAACAAGCCAGAGACAATTGACGCTTTAAAGGACAATATTCGTGAAGCCATTGGTGAAATACAGCTGCACACAATCGATAATGTGCTTAAAAATTGGACCGATCGTGTAGGCTACTGCATGGCCAGCCGAGGCAGCCATTTGAATGAAATTATTTTCCATTATTAACCGGAAGGATTGTACTTTTAAATAAAAAAAGAAATTTGAGAAAATATTCAGTAGTTTTTTTTTATAGCATTTTCAAAAAAAAAAAAGTTATTTGGCGGACCCTTTATTTTTATTTCTAACAATTTCTAACTTTTACGTTTTACGTAAAAAAAAAATCGATTTTTTGCATTTGAAACCATTTGCAAAAAATAAAATATAAAGAGTCCGCCAAATAACTTTTTTTTTTGAACTCCTGAGCCAATTGGACTTTGTATGGCGTCATACCAAGGTCTTTATGCAAAATTCGTCTCAATGATGTCTCCGAAATGTTCAATTGTTGAGAACGACGGTGAATTGATGTTGATGGCGCTTAACGCACACTTTCTGCCACAGCAGCAATATTCTCGGGTGTACGCACTGTTTTTTGGCTTTTCACGCTTTGGTTTATCGATGAGGATGCCAGTTTCTTTCACTTTTTTCACAAGATAACGAACATACGGACCATATTCGTTCAGCGGAAGGATAAAACTAATTATCTGTCAAATCAGACATGAGCTAAGTGTTACCATTCACGAAATAAGCACTAGTTGAAAAAAAACGTTAGATGGCGGACCCTTTAATTTTGCGTTTTGTCGTTTTTTAGTCGAACGATTCGTATGTGGAACAAACTTCCCGCAGAAGTCTTCCCTGTTACTTACAATTTAGAAAAATTTAAATCAAATATCCACAAACACTACTCCCTCTTTCCTCCTTCCCATACCTTATTTTCCTGATCAATACAATGCACAGCATGAGTAGGGGGCATCCCCTGAGTATTGGTTAAATTATAAAAAAAAAAAAAAAAAAAATTTCTAACTTTTACGTTTAACGTTTAAAAAAAAAAAAAAAAAAAAATCGATTTTTTTGCATTTGAAACCATTTGCAAAAAATAAAATATAATTTTGCATAGATTGATATTGATTGATAAATTTAGAAAAATTAAGCAAAATATATAAAAAAAATGGGGTGAATGGTGTAAATATAAAATCTGCGATATTTTTAAAATTACAAATGAGATTTTTTTGTATAGATTTGGGCTCAACGCACCTAAGTCCACTAATGTGTATCAAAGACAGGTTCTAACAAAATTTTAAAACTGTTGAGTAATGTAATTATTTCTATAACGAAAACTATGCTTTAATTCTTTTATACATTTTAGGTGACATCGTTAATCAACTGTATATAAATTTTTCGCATAATTAAAACATAATTTTAAAAATGTTCAAGGTTGAAAGCATTTAAACGAGTTACCACATCGTTTAAAACTTACACGTGTTTGACAAAGCACTTAAATACACATGAAAATATTTCTAAAATATATGAACCAAAAAAAAAAGAAAATCTCTGTGGTTTTTCAAAATAACAAGTGTTGAACATTGTAAATTTTTTTCTATTGGTTGTTAGCCACAGGGAAAACATGATGTAATTAAAACTTTTAATACAAATTTTTAGTAAAAACAAAAAAAAAAAAAAAATACTTAAAATTCCATATAAATGCAAATGATTTATATAAATATTTAGTTAAACTTTTTTTGTGTGAAAAAAATATAAATAATTAATACCCTTCAGTATTGATTAAAACTATTACATGTTAAAGTTAAAATAAACCAACAAAAATAAACCAACAAAAATAACAACAAAAAAGTCACATAACACACACTAATGAGTAAAAATTTTCAGAATCATGGTTCATTTAACAAATTAATGGGATGTTTTTGTTGGTCAAATAACGAGCGAAAAAAAAAATTAAATAGAAAAATTGCAACTTTTTCCTATGGGAAAAAACTATTATAATTATTTTTATAAATTTCAAACAAAAATGATTTAAAAATGATTTAGCCACAAATACATGCAAACAAAAAACAAAGAAAAATGCTATAAAACAAACAGCCACCCTCAAATTTTGAAATGTAGTCACATCCTGTGGCAACCCCACCACCCTCACTGGGTTTTGTATGTTTTAAAGAATGGTTAATCTATTATTTGAAAATAAATGACCAGTTTTTCTAGTTATATTTTTTTTTTGTTTGTATTTTTGTTAGTGTTAAAAATTTGTATTTATTTGATTGGAAACTCCATGCATTGACCATTGAATTGACGTTATTTTTGTTTCTCTTTTGTTAAAGGACATTTTTTTTCAAATATGCAGCTAAAACAATTGCAAAATTATTATTATTTTAGTTTTTCTAAGCAATACCCTACATAAGAAAGAATATTTTTGCGGTTATGCTAAGATATGAATTTGAAATATTTCGTAAATTTCAGTTAAAAAAACATTTTCAAGTTTTTTTTTTATAAGTTAACTGTGTTTTAAGATAATTTTGTGTATACTGGGAAAAGAATTGTGTAGTTATTTCTTATACTTACGTATAAGAAACTACATTTTATTAAATATTTTTTTCTTGTATATTAAACTAAGTTAAAGTCAATATTTTTTTAAATAAATATAACTATATAACAAATTAAAATAAATTTCCCTGAAGAAGTCTCCCAATGTGGAGACGAAATATTGGAAATTAATAATTTGCAATCATTTAACAAAAGATCTTAAGCTCGATTATAAAGAAGAATCATAAATACAAGGTGGCGCAAAAGTAATCCTCCTATCAGAAAATGCTATAAATTTTGCGATTGGCCCCTAATGTCAGTTCTGTTTTGACATTTGTGTAGTAAACACATGCGAAATACACGTTAATAAACAATGTTACGCTACACTGCTCCAGAACGCGGAATATTGGTGACTATTTATTTGACCAATAATCGGTCGGTGACTTTGGCACAATTTCCATTCCCATTTCCATCTTAGCGGGTACGTAAATAAGCATATTTTACGCTTCTGCGGCACTGAAAATCCGCGTGTAACCCACGAAGAGCCATTACACCCGCTCAAAGTCACTGTATGGTGTGCTGTTTTCGCTGGAGGAGTCATCGGACCTTTTTTTCTTCGAAGACGTCGCGGGCCAAACGGTTACTGTGAATGGTGAGCGCTACAGAGCAATGATCAACGAGTTCTTTTTGCCGCAACTTGATGAATTGGGATTGGAAAACATGTGGTTCCAACAGGACGGTGCAACGGCACACACTGCACGTGCCACAACCGATATGCTGAAGGATGCATTTCCCGGGCGCCTAATCTCCCGTTTTGGCGATTTGCACTGGCCAGCAAGATCGCCTAATTTGACCGCTCCAGACTTCTTTTGTGGGGCTTTTTGAAGTCGCGGGTTTATGTCAACAAGCCTCAGACTCTTGCAGCTCTTAAAGACAATATCCGTCAAGAATGTGAGGACCTATCGCCGGAAGTTTTGGCCAAAGTGATGGAAAATGCCATAAAAAGGGCTCAAATGACAATCAACTGTGGCGGCGGCCATTTACATGACATCATATTCTCGACTTGATGTAAAAAAAATTGAAATACCAAATAAAAATAATCCACAAGAAGAATCAAAGTTTTTCATTTTTTTTTTTTAAATTACAGCCAAAAAACATCGGAAGGTTATTTTTGCGCCACCTTGTATAACTACGTTTATTAATATTGTTCCTTAAAAAGTAAACAGTGTTTAAGTCAATAGTTTTTTTTTTTTTTTTAAGTAACATTTTAGTCAAAATTTTGAAATACTTAGTTACCCGAGTAAAAAAGATTTTATCTGATCAGATCTAAAATGATATGATTAAATCTAATTAGATATGATTGAATACAATTAGATCTGGTGCCAGATCTGATCATATATGATAAGATGTGGCATTTGTGAAGCAATTTATGGCCAGATCTGATTAGATATAGTACCATATATGGTCATGTCTGAACGGATCTGGAAATTGGATAATTTTCATGCCCAGATATGAGCAGATCAGGTCATATATGTGGCAACATTCCCACAACTATCTACTCAAAACATTTTTAATTTAAACGTTGCTTGTTGTTTGTCAAACATTTTCAGTTTTAATTTTGGAATTAATTTTAATAAGAAATAAAAAATATATTTTAAAAAAATTAAATTACAAATGTTATTTATAAAATAAATAAAATATGGGAGACCAAGAGCTCCCATAAGTGGTGACTCCGACGAAGAATTTAGTGGAAACCAACGTCACATTTGAAAATTGTTCCAGCTTGTGCCAGTATTACGTAATCAAAATATCTCGCCAATTAGGTTTCCTATCTACTATGCAATATAACATGCGGATTCAGTGATTTGATTGCTAAAAAAGTTTATCAATATTTCGGAAAGTTCCTACGTAGTCATGGAATACAATAGAAGGTCTTCAAGAAAACCAAACTTGTATACAGAACTTCCTGTGTTCGTGACATCTTATACCAATTTCAAAATAGCCAAAAATCCAAACCAAGTACTGCCTTTCTTCCCTGCTTTATTTTCAAAAGTCTCTAAAAGAACATTTACTAGATTTCAACAATAAATCTAACAATAAAATTTGGGCTACCGCAAGATTATATAATTTAAAGTAGTTTGGACTTCAAATAAACACAACGGACTTTACGGCTCGCATTTGGTTCACGGATCATTAATAAATTTAGTTTACCAAACAGTTAAAAATTTCGAAAGAATTTATTTCGAATTTTTATTAAACTTAAAATTAACATTCAATCAAGGAAACCATCAAATCGGAACATTTCAAAAGTCGGCCTTATAATTTCAAATTTTTATCACATTCTCATCATAATATTTAAGATCGAATATTGAAGATCCAACAGTTAATGTTCAACATATCTTAGAAAGGGGGGTAATGTGGCAACATTCCCACAACTATCTACTCAAAACATTTTTAATTTAAACGTTGCTTCATAAACATGTTTGTCAAATATTTTTCAGTTTAATTTTGTAATTAATTTTAATAAGAAATAAAAAATTAAAATACAAAAGATTATTTATAAATAAATAAAATATAGGAGACCAAGAGCTTCTATATATATTATCATATCTATTGCCAGATTTGTTCATATCTAAGAATATTTCTTGATTTCCTTGTCCAGATCTAGTACCAAATCTAAGCCCTTTGTGTCATTTTCAAAAGTATTTAATATATTGTGATACATTTTAAGTGAGAAGACGATCTGGAATTCCTAAAATCTTTGATTCAAGAATTGTGTTTTTTTTTTGCTAGCACATTTTGTCATAAAAGCTCTTATTTATAAAGAAAATAAAATAATTTTGAATATTTTGTTAGACTAGGTTCACACACGGCAATTATAATTGCGCAATTCTTGAGTTTATAGAAGAGGGAGGGAAAGAGAATGATAGGGGGTACAGAATTGCCCGTACTCCAATTCCGTTTTGTTTTGTCATTCGCAATTTTCAATACTGCAGGTTGATATACGAAAATTGCTGAAACAAACTTTTCCTGTGTGAACACAAGAGCAAGTTCAAAGGAGAATTGAAGAAGAATTGGGCAATTATAATTGCCGTGTGTGAACCATGACTTATTATTTAAAATTTGTATCACAAAATGTTGCTAGTTTGTAGATCTTGCAATAAAAATTCATAGGGTCATAATATTTTTGGAAAAATAATTAATAAATATAATTGCGTTTTATTGATCAAAGCAGGTGTCCAGCCAGTAACCAATCTTAAGAGAAACAAAAATTTATAGCAAATTATTGTATTCAAAAACTGGTTCAGAATTTACTGACACAACTCAAAAAAAAAAGCCTCCAAAAACGATGAAGTTTTGAGCCTATACAATTTTTTTAAATATCTTTTTCGAGTGATTTTTAAATAAATAAGTTCTTTAGATGGATCACTTTCTTACACAATTGTGTAAGAAATTTTCGTGTTTTTAGAAGCAGGATAAAACAAATGCGCTAAAGTAAGTGCTTACTATTATGTTGTTCGTATTAAAATAAACAAAAAATTTTGTTGAGCTTACTGTTTTCCCTTACAATGATGCAATTATTGTAAAATTATTATATTATGTCTAAAATTAATGTCTGTAGAATTTTATGTAAAATAAATTATACATTATTCATATTAATACTTTTAATCGTAATAATGGAGACATGAAATATGATTTTACTGAAAGCCATGAAATCACAGCTTTTGTAAGCGCTAAGACCCGCGCTTATTTTGCCAGAAAGTAATGCTTCTAAGTGGGAATTCGCCATATAAAAATCATGGCATATGTAAGCAGGTTTGTAAGGGATTCCTTTTGGCTTACTCCCTTACAAACCTGCTTGCAGGTAAGCAGCGTTTTTTACTGGGAAATCTGAAATTTTAATAATATATATTGAGCCCATTTCTGACTCATTTTTAAGTTTGTTTTCTGGCAAGGAAAAAATGTGCATTTTTAGGCAAAATAAATGAAAAAACTGCTACTCAAGAAATTTTAAAATCTTACTCGACTCATCGATCAATTGTTTACTCGAATAGATCATTTACAGAAATATCTTTTGCAGTTATTCGTGCTTACTTGTATTTTGCACTGAAATGGAAAAATTACATGCTATCAATTTTTATAGTGGATGGTAACCGAATCTATGTGGTTATCGGCAAGGATAATGTTATTTTCTATTATTTCGTTATCGGTATTTAAGGAGTAACGATATTTCTGTTATTTCGGTAACGGTTCTTAGCTAAAGGTTGAAATAACCAAAATCGAACCACTTTCAAAATAAAAAAATATCCAAGCTAGCTTTTGAAGTTTTTATTTTATTTTATTATATATATCTAGAGTGAATACAAATACAAAAGTCGATTGGTAAGCAAAACATCAAACTTTTTTTCGAATTCGTCCCATTAGTTTTTGCACGAGACTTTCATGCACTTTTCTGGCTGCCAAATTCCATTTAGATTTGAACTCTTCTACAGTTAACATTGTCATTCCTGTTTTCTTTAAAGTTCCTTTATAATTGACCAATATTCTTCTATTGGACGTAGTTCAGGATAATTTGATGGCAAAGCCAATTGTGACAATATTTTGTTGTTGTTTTTGTTTTTTCTTTGTTATTTTAAATTTTGAATCTCGCTCCTAGACGAGGACAAGAAATTCTTATTGAGTTTGTGATTTAACATAACAAATATCTCTAGAAATTCTAATAACAAAGTCCCCTGAAGATTTCCTTGGGCAGGAATGAAATCCGGATAGGGACACGCCTACATCAGATTGTTTTTCACAATTTGTTAAATAAGTTTTGGGACTTTAGCACATTTAATTACTATAAAAAAAAATAATTTGGTGGATTGTTTTTTGTTTTTGTACAATGTCGATTTTGTTGTTGTTATACCATTCAATTGTGGCTCTTGCATAATGACAACTGGCTAGGTCGGTCCAAAATAACGGTTTTGTAGTGTAAGATCTTACAAATGGTAACAGAAAGCTTTTTTAAGCATTATTCTCTATAAATTTCACCATTTATTGTACCAGTTGAGGACTTGATTTTCTCCCACAAGAACAAATTGCTTGCCGAACCAGGTACTTTTTTTTTTGGAAATTTGGACTTAATTTTCTGTTTACATTGATCTGGAGCATCACCACGACTACATGCTGTATAAAAGTTTTGTCCTGCAATGTTTCAGAATTTTGCAAAGCAAACTTCCATTATCACACAATTATATTTTGTTAATTGTTTTTCGCAAAGGCGTAGACTGCGTGTTTCTGCTGATAAATTTTGTTTTGCATTCCTGTCTGGACATACCTGAGCTTTATAACACTTGAGTCGATAACTCTTTTTGACATTCTGAACAAAATTTTGCGATTTCTTGATTTTACACGCGACTGCTCGAGTTGAAATGTTAAGTTCCTTTTTAAAAGCTTCTATTACCTTTTCCGCTGCCTTTAGATCACTTTGGCCATGCTCACCACCACTGCCACGCTTTCTTTTAATCGACAACCGTTCATTAAAGATTTTAATAACTTTTCTTCCGTGGAATATATTTATTTAACATTTTTGCTATCAAACGTATGGAAACACTTTTATTTTTATTATATTCGTGCGGAATAAGTTTTCTTAGATTAAGCTATGAAGCCATTTTTCACAAAACGATATTTAGTTTCTTTTTTATTAAAATACAATGAGAAGATAAAAGCCTACTTAAATCATAAATTTTTGTTTTTATTAGTAGTAGTTTTGTAGAATACACCGATTAAAAATGATTCGATTTTGATTATTTCAACCTTTATAAGGGTATTTAAGTTATTTCGGTAACGGAGTTTTAAGGATAACGGTCTTTCAGTTATTTCGGTAACGGTATTTTAAGGGTAAATTTATTTTAGTTATTTCGGTATCAGTATTTTAAAAGCAATTTTAATATCAATGCACACCAATATTTTTAACCTCATCATGTCCGAATTCTAATGACTGGCTAGTTAAAGAAAAAATATGCCTACTATCTTTATACATTTATTCTATTCTATTCTTTTTCGGATCTCGACCTTTTTTAAAAATTCATAACTCAGTCATAACAAGAAAAAAACGTACGTAGGTAGTGCGAAATTTAAAAATGCGCTCTCACTAATCCGGCTGTAACTTTTGAACCCGTAGGAACTTTTCCATGAAATTTTTTTCTTAGAATCTTAAGAATATTTACTAAAATACAAAATTATAAAAAAAGTCGATTTCAAAAAACGGCCAATGTTATGTCCCCCCTTAAGTTAATAAAAAATAAAGATATTTTAAGGGTAACGCTATTTAAGATTGAAACATCTTCACGACGCTGTTTTTGTTCTATTGTGAGCTAACGCGGCACCCATCTTGCGAACAGCTTTCTCATCTAAAAATTCTCGGTCAATATGAGATGTATAGCACTCTTTAAAAAGTCTGTCATTTTAGATAGTTCACGCACCTTCAGCGGACGATCATCCAATACAATTTCATGGACTTTTAATTAGTCGACCACTACTGTGTTCGTCTTAGCCTCGTTTAAATTCTGCCCTCCAATATTTTATAGTCGTAAGCGAATGAGCAGAGTCCCCCAGAGTAGAATTTAGCTCAGCTTTAATATAGGTTGGACTGAGACCTTTCCAATGAAATTATTGAATAACATAACGGTGACCAATTTTTTCCATGTTTACACTCAAACAAAATAAGTTAGTAGAAAAGTTAGTAAAACATCTTGTAAATCAGGTATACTATTTTTCAGCAAATTTTTTGCTAAAATTATGTTTTAAACTAAAGTTTTAGTTATACTTATTCAGCACTTAACTGTTTTGAACTAATGTTTTACTAATATTTTACTAATGTTTTACTAATTTATTTTGCTAAAAAAAATTGTGTTGATTAGCACATCAATAGTGTGAAACAATCAGACTGAAAGATATACGCATAATGAATTAGATGTCGCGGCATGTCACGCTGTAGTAGAGAGGAGGAAAATTATACTAAAAAGTACAACTCTAGTAAGACATAATATAAAAAAATCAACCATGGAAGATTTTTGTATCTGTTTTTCATACATAAAACAAAATTGTGGATTAAAACAACTTAAATTTTGCGTTTTCTCTTGTGAAAGTAATTGTCTAAATTAAATGTGTATTTGTAAATTAAATGTTTATATATATTAATAATCTTATGTGGACAAATTGCAAACAAATATGCAATAGGTAGACAGACTAAAGCGAAAGACAAAGACATACATCTTAGGTAGATTTTTCTGTTTCCTTTTTCTTATTGCAAAAAAGGGTTGTATATGTTATATTTCGTTTTTTTTTCGTTTCGTTTCTACAATTCTCTGCGGCATTTGCGTTCCTTTAAAAGATAGCATCATTTAGACAATAATTGATGTAAGTAGTTCAAAGATAATTTCGTTTGTTATATATAATTAGTTCTATTGGTTTTATCTATTACATTAATTCATATCGTCAATTTGGGAGCATGAACATTTTTATATGTTGTATTATTTTAAAAAGAATCACAAAAATGTGTTTTAAGATTTTCAGCATAATTTTTCTACAAATTTTTTGAATTTTTTTTTCAGTCTACTAATATTTAGCAAAAATTTTATTAATTTTTGCAAGGGTTTTTTAATTTCTAATCTACTAAGTGTTAGCAAAACTTTTGCTGAATCTACTAATTTTGGTGATTTCCAGCAAAAGATTTTGCTGACATTAGCAATTTTTTTGCAAGCACCTTCCTGACTAAAATTTTGCTGACTCAGCAAAATTTTTTGCTGGCTTTACTAACTTTTTTATTTGAGTGTACAAATTAACTGAGATCGTTTATGGCTCAAAAAAAATACTAAACAATGTGGCACCTTGGAACTTAAAACATATGTTTTATAAGGTTGCCACTTTTCACTAAAGTAATTTTTTTTAAAGTACTGCCGCCATCTATACGTCAGGTCGGCTAATTTTGAAACTGCCTATAATGTTGCTTTTTCCAAGTAATTTTTCAAAACTTTTTGTTTGCAGTTTTTAAACAAAACATTGTTTTTTTTTTAATTCTACATTATAGAAAAGAGAAATCCTAAAAAGTTAATTTTTTTTTTTGAAGGGGAGCTTAAAAAAATTGTCACTTTTAATTTAAACTGCCTTAAACCACATTCACACTGAACCCCAAAATACGTAATTTCTTTTTTTCCAGTTTTCGATTTTCAAATTCCATACACATTTTAAATCGAAAACTTATAAGAAACGAAATTACCTATTTTGGGTGCGTTCAATATGAACGACATTTTAGGGTATTTTATATTCGTTTTTGACCATTGGAATTGTATCAAGTATTTTTTTATTACAATTTTTCTAATATTTGTTCAAACTTTAATACAGACACAACAATGTCAATGCCCCAGTGCTGTACATATACATTTTTTTATGTGTTTTTTCCTTTTTCCATGCAACAACATAAAATGTGGACTATGGCTCGTGCCATAAATACTTACTGACTGGATTTAACAGTCTTTTGAAAAATATTTTACATACGTCGTCCATTACTACTATAGACTCTATAGTAGTAATGCTTGCTCCTTTTTGGGTGTTATGATATTTTTTTTAAGGGGTTTTTTTTTTTTTTTTTGTCCTCTCAAGTCTGTCAGTTTCATGCATGTTTCTATACCTCATTTATTTTATTATATTTGATATGAGTTTATATTTATTCTTCCTTTGCCGTTTTGTGTTTCTATTTGATTCACATAAAGGAAATTCGTTTTTAAATTGAAAAAATAAAAATTATAAGGAAAAATTGTATGACATGCTTTTTTTTTTTTTTTTTTCTGCACTATATTTGTACCTGAATTGTTATTATTGAAGTATTTTTTTCACAACCGATTTTTTTTTATATGCAATGGACTTTTGTTGTTAAATGAACACGAGCAAAACAAATTTTCTATGAATAAATAAATTATTTTGTATAGAATTTGAATCTATAGAATTGTTATAGAAACATAAATTAATATTTTAAATTTTATTTTAGTCAGAAAGAAAAAAAAAAAAACTAAACAAACTAAATTAAATTAAATTAAATGAAGTTATGTGTAACAAATAATTGAATTGATTGAAAAAATGAATACAAACAACAGATTTACAATTTTTGTCACACATTCAGCTAGCTGAATAACAACAAATTTATATTTTTTAAGTGCTTCAAACTATTTTTAGAGAAAAAATATTTTAATATATTTTAATTCACCAAGCAGGATATTTTACAATTTAAAATGATTTGTTTTACATAACAAAATTAATATATATTTAATCAGCTGCAAATTGTAAAAAAATACAAATATATAAAGGGTCCGCCAAATAACTTTTTTTTTTTTGAAAATGCTATAAAAAAAACTACTGAATATTTTCTCAAATTTCTTTTTTTATTTGAAAGTATAATCCTTCCGGTTAATAATGGACAATAATTTCATTCAAATGGCTGCCTCGGCTGGCCATGCAGTAGCCTACACGATCGGACGATGATTTTTTTTGGCAAAATCGGCATCTTCTGTAAGTCGATCGCAGGCCCACTTAGCGAAGCGAAAAAGCATTGGGTGGTCAGTTTGCTAATAAATATTTTAAGTACTAAATTAAATAAAGGGTCCGCCAAATAACTTTTTTTTTTTGAACTCCTGAACCAATTGGACTTTGTATGGCGTCATACCAAGGTCTTTATGCAAAATTCGTCTCAATGATGTCTCCAAAATGTTCAATTATTGAGAACGACGGTGAATTGATGTTGATGGCGCTTCACGCACACTTTCTGCCACAGCAGCAATATTCTCGGGTGTACGCACTGTTTTTGGCTTTTCACGCTTTGGTTTATCGATGAGGATGCCAGTTTCTTTCACTTTTTTCACAAGATAACGAACATACGGAGCTGACGGTGCTTCTCTTCTTCCAAAATCCGTACGCAATTTTCGCACACATTCTGCAACATTACCATGATTTCAAAGTAATGGCGCAATATTTCCCAGCGTTGTTCAAGCGTATACACAACCATATTCGTTCAGCAGAAGGATAAAACTAATTATCTGTCAAATCAGACATGAGCTAAGTGTTACCATTCACGAAATAAGCACTAGTTGAAAAAAAACGTTAGATGGCGGACCCTTTATAAAAAAATTAAAAAAAAACACGCCCCGATAGGTAGTTGGTAGCATGCTAGCTTATCAGGCGGAGGTCGTGGTTTCGATTCCCACCAGAGACGCTGGTCTGTTTTCTTTACAATGAGCCGAAAGACATAGTAGCTACACTCAAATAAAAAAGTTAGTAAAGTCAGCAAAAAATTTTGCTGAGTCAGCAAAATTTTAGTCAGGAGGGTGCTTGCAAAAAAAATACTAATGTCAGCAAAATCTTTTGCTGAAAATCAGCGAGCTGATTTTTAGCAACAAAATTAGTAGATTCAGCAAAAGTTTTGCTACCACTTAGTAGATTAGAAATTAAAAAACCGTTGCTAAAAATTAATAAAATTTTTGCTGAATATTAGTAGACTGAAAAAACTCAAAAAATTTGTAGAAAAATTATACTTTAGTTAATTTATTTGCTGAAAATCATAAAACATATTTTTGTGATTCTTTTAAAAATAATTTACAATACGTTACAAAATATAAAAATCTTCATACTCCCAAATTGACGATATGAATTAATGTAATATCTAAAAACAATAGAAATAATTATATACAACATAAACGAAATTATCTTTAAACTACTTACATCAATTATTGTCTAAATGACGTTATATTTTAAAGAAACGCAAATGCCGCAGAGAATTATAGAAACGAAACGAAAAAAATAACAAAATATAACATATATAACCCTTTTTTGCAATAAGAAAATGGTAACAGAAAAATCTACCTAAGATGTATGTCTTTGTTTTTTGCTTTAGACTGTCTACCTATTGCTTATTTGTTTGCAATTTGCCCACACAAGATTATTAATATATGTATATAAACATTTAGTTTACAAATACACATTTAATTTTTTTATTAAATTTAAATATTTTATTTCGTCTTTTAATTAATTAATAGACACTTACTTTCACAAGCCGGTGACGACGCAAAATTAAAGTTGTTTTAATCCACAATTTTGTTTTGTGTATGAAAAACGGATACAAAAATCTTCCATGGTTGATTTTTTTATATTATGTCTTACTAGAGTTTTTCTTTTTAGTATAATTTTCCTCGTCACTACTACATCGTGACATGCCGCGACATCTAATTCATTCTGAGTATATCTTTCAGTCTGGTTGATGTGCTAATCAACACAATTTTTTTAGCAAAATAAATTAGTAAAACATTAGTAAAATATAAGTAAAACATTAGTTCAAAACAGTTAAGTACTGAATAAATAAAACTAAAATTTTAGTTTAAAACATAATTTTAGCAAAAAATTTGCTGAAAAATAGTATACCTAATTTACAAGATGTTTAACTAACTTTTCTACTAACTTATTGTTTTGAGTGTAGTGCTCGGTTAGGGTAATAGAAAAAAAACCATTGATTTTTTTTTTAAACAAGGTTTACCTTTTTGTACATATTCAGCTAGCTGAATAAAGGCATAGTTTGCTATAGTTTTCAGCACGTTACAAAAACCAAATCAGCTAGCAAAACATATAGAAAACTAACCAGTCGGAAACTGTCAGTGATACAAAAAAATCAAGCACTAGCATACAGCTGGCAAATAGAGGAATTGTAATATATAATTGTAAATATATAACTGCTAGAACTCTTGTATGCCACGTTTTACTAGAGTTTTCAAAAAGCGTTTTGCCAGTATTTGTTTTACAAAAATTTCAGTGGTCCACAAAAAAAAAAACCATTGGCAAATAATTGACTGAAACCACTATGCCAACGTTGGCAAAAATACTATCCAATCAGAAATTGTGATCGGTTCAAAAGTCTAACAACTGGTAGAGCATTTATTTTATAAAAATTATGATGTTTTGTTTAAAAAAGTTTTTAGTCAGAAGGTATCCCGGCTCAAGGCATATTTTTTTTTTTTTTTTATTTTTTATACTTTTTAATATTTTTTTATAGAAAATATATTTTTTTATTTCTGAAAAAAAAAAACTCTTATGACCAACTTTTTTTTTTTTTGATTTCCCAACGTTAGAAAGTTGATTGCACCAAACCTTATGCTAGTGCAGACTTGTTTGAGCAGCCAACTGTTACCCAACAGTTATCATTCACTTATGTTTTAAGCTATTTTTGTCTCTTTAGCTCAGTGGATAGAGCTGTCGGCTGCCACTCTAATGGCCAAGGTTTGAATCCGGGCGGGACCAAAATACTATAAATAAACTTTTTTTTTATATTATTTTTGAAAGTCTAACCTAATTCATAGTTTTACCAACATGTTGCTATCGTTGAAAACTTTGTTTTCCCGTGCTTGTCAGACACTTCTTGAACAACAGACTTTTTGTCTAATGATGTTATAATTTTGGGATTGGGAAAGTACTTGTTGTCAGTACTTTTACCACCTGTTAAAGTGGCTTGTCAGCGGAGGCCTGTTAGCTTTTTTCTGACTGGATAATTTTTAAATGTCTTAAGGGGGGACATTACATTCGCGACAGAGAAAACAGACCTTTTTTTAAAAATTCATAACTCAGTCAGAAACAAACATTACATTTTTTTTTATTATTGTAGAGAATTGAACAAATTACAAGAAAAAATATATTTTTCACTCCAACATGGTTTTATAGAGCTCCAAACTGGCGGCAGAGAAAAAAACGGGGCCTCGTGGTTGCAGCGCTGGGAGTCGCAAAAATTGTCCGATCTGGAAAAAAATTACTTTTTTAAATCTTAACAAAATTGGTTATCGTATGACACGAGCTTTTTTTAAAAATTTTTTTCAATTTTTGGTGATGTTCCAAATTTAAAAGTGTGTTTTTTCAAAAAAAATATTGACTTTAAAAATTCATAAAAAATCGAAAAAAGCTCGTGTCATACAATAGCGAATCAAGTTTAAAAAAATACGAAAAAAAAATTTCGTCAAAAAATCAACCCGCTAGTGCCGCAACCAGTACGAAAAACATGGTTTTGAGATAAACGCGTTCAAAGTTTGTGAACAAAGAAAAAAAAAGGTTACCTTCAATCTGCCATGCCTGCTTCGTACTGTATGCCTTCGTTATCTTGTGTTGTGCAATTCGGGCTTCTTTTGAAGCTACATATGCCTTCATTCTGGCGCATTTCAAACGATTTGCATCATTTCCTTTGCAAAAATTCAATGCTGTAGTAAAACAAGTATATACCAGCTGCCGTACGTAGGTAGCGCGAAAATTAAAAATGCGCTCTCACTAATCCGGCTGTAACTTTTGAACCCGTAGTAATTATTCCATGAAATGTTTTTTCTTATAATCTTAAGAATATTTACTAAAATACAAAATTATAAAAAAAGCCGATTTCAAAAAACGGCCAATGTCATGTCCCCCCTTAAAATAATTGCACACTCGCTGAATTAGAATAAATTATATAAACTTTTTAATTTGTAATAAGTCTATGTCGGAAGACATGAGGTAAAAATAATAATTTGTTTGTCTTCTTTCAAAGAATGAATGATATACAAAATATCATGCTATGCATTAGAAAATCGGAAGACATGAGGTCGCAAATGAAAATTTTTTCGTTTTCTTTCATGGAATGAATGATATACAAAATATCATGCATATATGCATTAGAGATGGGCACGTAAGCAGAATTTGCGTAATTCACGTGAATCAATCGTAAGTGTTAGTAGAAAAAAATTCTTCGTAAGTGAGTGTGAGCCAAATGTGTGTGCGTGAGTGAGTAAAATATTACAATAAAAAAAATTCTCTTTAAATAAATAACTTCTTTATTTTTTCGGCGATTTAATGTTTTTGGGTTTTTGAAATACAAAATAAATGACAAAACTACATGTTCAGACAATTTAACTTAATTTTTACATTTTATTTTTTTCGGTATAATATTGTTGCGTGAATTTGTGTGATTCATGCGAATCACGAGTAATCACTAGTGTGAGTAAAATCTGAATTTACTCACGTAAGCGTGAGTGTGTTAGTATTAAAAACATTATCGTGAGTGATTGTGCGTGAGTGTAATTATTTTCTCGTGAGCGTGAGTGAGTGTGAGTCAAAATTTACTCATTTGCCAACTCCAGTATGCATTAAATAAAATCAATTAACAACTTTTTTACATTTTTACCATTTCCATTTAGATAAATAAGAATAACTAATGTTAAATTTAAACTACATATTTTAATTTTTTATATATTTAGCAACCAAAATTTTTTTTTAATATTTATTTTTATTAAGTACCTATACCCAGCATACCATATGCGCTCTAAATGAGCTCATAAAGACTCTTTTGTTGGAACGCTGACGCTCATAATGAGTTCATAAAAGAATCATAAACAGTCATAAAACGCTCATATTTGAGTGACTTTTTCCACTAAACTGGTCACTCATGAAAGAGCTCTAAATTTTATGCATAAAAGAGTATTTTCCCAGCTTACCACATGCGCTCTAAATGGGCTCATAAAGACTCTTTTGTCGGAGCGCTGACGCTCATAATGAGTTCATAAAATAATCATAAACAGTAATAAAACGCTCATTTTTGAGTGGCTTTTTCCACTAAACTGGTCACTCATGAAAGAGCTCTAAATTTTATGCGTTCACTTATTATTAATTTGCTTTCTTTTAAGCTTGCTCTTTTCATTATTCTAATTATGTATTATTTTTGTATTTATTATAAAAATAACTCACAATTTTGTCTTTACGCTTCCAAAAATATTCACTAATGAATCAATTTGTGTAACTTCTTTCTTCTGCTTAGCTGGAATTTACCGTTATCTGTCAGCGTGCAGAAATTACTCATAAAAAGCACATAAAATCTATCGTTTATGAGCTCAGAAATATGCGCGCAGAAACCACGCATAAAAAACTCATAAAATTTACCGTTTATGAGCTCAGAAATTTACACGCAAGAAACACTCATAGAAAGTCATAAAATCGATCGTTTATGAGCCCAGAAATATGCACGCAGGAAACACTCACAGAAGCTCATAAAATCGCTCATATATGAGCTCATATATAAGAGCGCTCCGATAATGGTATGCTGGGTAACTTCAACATACACTACTAGTCATTAGAATAAGGCCAGTGGTTTATAAATATATTTTTGATTTATTCGCCTTTGTAGTGGTTTGTAATTTGCCTTTTTTTTGTGTTTTATTTAAGAGAACACTCTCCTAAAAATAAATAAAACAAAAAGAAAGAAATTAAAAATAACGGTTATATTTTATTTCGTATTTTGGTAAACAAATTAAATTAAATGCTTTTTCAAATGCTTCATTAGAATAAGGCCACATAAGGAAATAACAAGAAATACAACAACAACAACAACATAATTTTTTGCTATAAATTTTAAGTTTTTAAATGTTTTAATAACTACTACAACCTTCTTTGTTAGGCATTACTTCAAAGATTCTGTTTGTAAGGGAATCGTACAATGACTTAAGGTAGTCCAATGAAATTTTGGACCATGGTTCTTTAATAGCTTCAATTAAAGAATTTTTGTTCTCAAATTGTCTTCCGTTTTCTTAGACTTTTCGTGTCATCCCGCCCACACATTTTTGATAATGTTTAGGTCGGGTGAATAAGGTGGCCATTGCATAAGCCCAACATTTTGACACTGAATGGAGTTTTTTACAACTCTAGCTGTGTGTATAGGTGGGTTGTCATGTTGGTAAGTCCAAGATATGGGTCCAAACAGCTCACTAAAATGTGGAAATACTGATTCAAGAATGCGTTTATGGGATTCAGCAGTCATTTTAGCACTTTCAAAAACGATTTCGGATGTTCCATAGTAGGATACAGCGCCCCCACACCATGACTCCACCTTCCCGGGAATGGTGTCAATTCAAAAATTTTGGTTCTTTTCTCAAATCATGAAAATAGTAATTGTCGCCGTCAGGACCATCCAAATTAAATTTTTTTTCATCGGAAAATACGACGGTTCTCTATTCATTAGTCCATAGCATCATATCGCGACCAAATTCTAACCTATTTTCTTTTCGTTGTTTGTTTTGTTTGGTTTTTTTGGAGTTTCTTTCTCTGAAGTTGAGGACACGATTTGATAACAAGTCTAACTGTGGATACACTTGCATTAACTCCTGTTTGAGACCGAATTTTGCTCACTGAGGATGCTGAATGTGAGGCTTTTCTTATAATCATGCGTGTTGTGGCTCGATAAGTTCGCCCTTTCATATTTTTTCCATAGTTGTTCTTATTCTGAAAAAAATTATTCACAACTTTTTTGCTCCTACCAATTTTTGTTGCTATTGCACGGCTGGAATTACCTTCATCTTTGTAAGCTTCAATTTTAGCATTTTTTGTTATGGACAGTGATGTTTTTCTACCAATTGTAGTTTACAAATAATGAAAATAGGTCAATTGAACAATTTTATCGATATTTTCCGTGTTTTTTTTAAGACCTGTTTACTCCACGCATGAAAACCCGTAACTGGCCTTATTCTAATGATGCATTTTTAAAAGGTCATTTTTCAGCATTAATTTAAAAAAAATCAAATAAAATATAACGGTTCTTCTAAATATAAATAACAATTTTTTTTGTTGCATTGTTGGATGTTTTCCTTAAATTATTACAACAATAACTTCGTCAAAATGAATAAAGAGAACTGGAAATTAAGAGAAATTTAGTGCCAGTAGGTTGACCTTATTCTAATGAATAGCAGTGTATTTTAATTCGGCCTGCTAAATTGAAAACAATTATCATTATATATTAAATTAACCGTTATTTTTTTGACGATTTGCCAAAAATGTAATGAACAAAGTTTTTTTTTTAATGTTTAAAAACAATTTTCGACTTGCTGAACTATATTTTTATCGTTTAGTTAGTTTATCGGCCTGTGTACAAAGTTGAAAACAAATTACTTAATATTTTTAACTTCCTAATTGAGCTGATTAACAACAAAGTTTAGTATTTGTAGCTTTCTGCAAGTTTTTAATAGTGCGACTAATAAAAAATATCAATTTAGCTAGATGAATTTGAAAAAATAGCACAACTTACATTTTTTTTTTTAAATTTAACCAAGTTTTAAATTTGAGTTAATATTATTCAGCTAGCAAATAATAATTAAAGAACTAGGTTTTAAATATTTAAAAATATAAAGCAAAAACATTCTGAAAAAGAGCCAATGCTAGCTGAATAAGAACAAAAATTTTTATATTAATGTTTCAAGCATTTTTAAATTAGAATTACTTCCAAATATTGTGAATTTGTGAATTTTCCTTAATTTAACCTTATGTTTCACATTTTAATCTTATTTGGCTGTTTTTCCCTTTTCTATAAATATTTATAATTTATTTTTCAAAAAAATTTTTTTTTTTATACAATATTGGTTTCCAAAAAATAATCTTTTCACCTCGTTTTTTTAATCAAATATTAATGGTTACATTATTCAAGGAAACTATAAATTTATTCTTAGTTTTATACAACACTGTCTGCTTATTGTGCATAAATTTTATAAACCTCAAAAAGTGTTTAAAAGTTTTAATTACATCGTGTTTCCTTTGTGGCCAAAATAACATTATTTAACACTTGTTTTAAAAAACCACAGACAATTTTGTTTTCATGTATATGAGAGAACAATAAATAACATCAATAGTTTTATTGTTAAAAAGTTTAAAAAAATAAAAATGTTCATAAAGCTTTAAATTTGATAACCTTGATTTAAATTTAAAATAATTCGAAATATAATTGAAACTGATACAGCATAAATAATATGATGGAGTGGGTGTTTGAAAAATTATAAATTTCTAAAGATTATAAAATAATTTTCACACATAATATCCAATACATTAAACCTAAATAGAATTTATAACACTCATAAAAATATATTTGTCAAAATTTAATCCTAATCTTGTTGTACAATAATTCCATTTTCCATTCATCAAACAAACATATACATTAGAGCGACTCACCAAAAAAAGTACTCGATGTACCCTCCTAAAAATGAACCTTGGACTTTTTTAAGATGACATTTAAAATATTTCGGCTCCAGCTTTGACCTTTCGTGAGCTGGACTATTTTGAAAATGGGTCTATTTTTGCATGTTTTGTCAATTTGAGAATCTGTTTCCTTACCAACATATACAATATGGGTATCATAAGAAAGGTTTTTTTAAGGCGCGTCCAACTGTATATACAATTTGTCCAAGGATGATAATCCAGGTCCTTTTTTAAGGATATTCTGTAAAAAAACTGTTTTTGAAGTTTTTGTTCGGGGTTGTTTGTAATAAAAATGCCAAATTAACATATTTTAATCTTTAGTCGATTTAATTAAATACGGGTCTCACGACTTTTGGGCGGCATATTTTTGATCCACGACTTTTTGGCGGCATATTTTTTTCGCAAATTAAAAAAAGAATATGCCGCCAAAAAGTCCTGGATCATTTTTTTTTTTTCTTTCTTTAGTTCTATTTTCCTCCATACATGATCTAGAAACTAAATCCGCTATCATGTTAGAGTTACCACAATATTGCATTTATATATATTCCAGAGCACCGTGTAAAATGCATCTAATTTGCAAAAATCTAAATTATTTACATACAAAGATGATGTACTTGGCAAAAGAAAAAATTTGATACCCATATTGCCCTATTTAAAACGAAGAGTTACCACCCCATTACATTTTTGTCAAAACGCGAACTAGCACGAATTTCAAAAAAAAGCTGAGACCCGTATTTAATTAAATCGACTAAAGATTAAAATATGTTAATTTGGCATTTTTATTACAAACAACCCCGAACAAAAAATTCAAAAACCATTTTTTTTTACAGAATATCCTTAAAAAAAGGACATGGATGATCGTCTTGGACAAATTGTATATACAGTTAGACGCGCCTTAAAAAAACCTTTCTTATGATACCCATATTGTATATGTTGGTAAGGATACATATTCTCATGTAAAAATTGACCCAAAACATGCAAAAATTGACCCATTTTCAAAATGGTCCAGCTCACGAGAGGTCAAAGCTGGAGTCGAAATATTTTAAATGTCATCTTAAAAAAGTCCAAGGTTCATTTTTAGGAGGGTACATCGAGCACTTTTTTTGGTGAGTCGCTCTAATATACATATACTAAAAATCAAGTAATAAATAAATAATATTATCCTTGAAAAAATTCAATGAATGTGAACGTCATGTGTATGAATTTATTCAATATTAATCCCTTAATAAAAATTCTAAAGAATGAAATAGAAAATATATGGACAAACTCTAGAAAAACACATTTTTGTTTGAATGAAATTTTAGTAGAAACGGAAGTGATTTATGTGATATTACGTCTATCAAATAGAAGCTTAAATTGGTAAAATGTTTTTCAAAGCAATATTTTTAGTTATGAAAATATTAGAAAAAAGAGCATATTGAACAGGATAACAGGATATTTCTTTATTATAAACATATGGGCAACATTTAAAACTTTTCTTTTAAAATCTGGTGTAAATTCCTCTGAATTTTATGAAATTTGTAAAAATTTTATTTTGGGTAATCGGACTTTCATTATACTTGTTATTACAGACGACGTCTCTAATTTTGAATGTCAAATGCCAGATTCATGTTTAGCGACTCTCAAAACATTTCAGTAAATAACACATAGTCACAAAATTAGAAAAAGTCGATTTATTTTAAATCGCAATATATAATTTTAACAGATTTTGTTTCGCTGATTTCAAATTTGTTTTCGAAAATTTTTCCAAAAAATTACCAATCTATAACTACAGTCCCAAAGTTACACTTTTGGTTCTTTTAATTGAGATTATAAACAAATTGGTTTGTCATACTAATTGAGAGATTACATACAGTAAAAATTCGATAATCCGAATAATTGATTGCAGACCCCAATCCGGATTAGCGAATATTCCGGATTAGCGAATGTATGTATTTATTAAAAATTATAATAATTCATAGCATAAAAACATAAATATTAATTTGTGCAGTTCAGTTAAAATAAAAAAAGTACCAATTTACACACATACTTAACAATAAATAATATTAATTTCGTTTGACAAAGTAATCTAATAACGGCTGTTATTCAATCCGGACTATAGAGTTTCAATCAATCCGGATTATAGAATACGCAATGATTGTATTTTTCAAAGCATGCTGTGATTTGAATAAGAAAATAAATAAAAACGGGTTTTATTCAATCCGGACTATAGAGCTGCAATTAATCCGGATTATAGAATACGCAATGAGCTGCAAAATGCTGTCCGGATTACCGAATATTCCGGATTAGTGGAGTCCGGATTATCGAATTTACACTGTATACCAAGTTTCATGCAAATCGGAAGGGGTAAAGTTGAAAAAGTCATATTTTTGTCAATATGCTTCTGGAATGACTATATAATTGACAAAAACCCCTGTCAATTGATTTAGTTACATCAGATATTTTTGACAGTTGATGCAGTTTTAAATTAAAATGTTGCGAAATAATGAATTAGGTATTGACAAAAACTCCGTAAAAAGTGAGCATAGGGAATGAAAGCACTATATTTCCGATTTAAAAAAACCTATTTTAAAAATAATCTGTAGACAAATTTAAAAGTTATGACAGACAACAAAGGCCTACAAAAAAGAGTTCAAGTCCCTCAGACTAATGCATACTTTCCAACAGGTGAATCCGAATCTGACCTCAGAATTTCACCATATTGTTTAGAAAAACTGTTTTCTTTACTATGTTCTGGACGATATAACATCGGGTACTATGATTAAATCACAAAATTTGTTATGACAATATTGCCTTCAAAACTCATGTTTATCCTTTCTTATATCTTGTTTCCTCTTTGAGAAATCGGTCGTTGTTCTTATTTTAAAAATACTATGTTAACAAATTTCAACAGGCGATTTGTCCGGGTGGGAATAAGATACTGGCAAAGTTAAAACATAATTTGGAAGGTAACAGATAAAGTATAAAATTTTGTGAATAAAGCTTAATTTGCTGTTTTAAAGTCTCGTTTCTTCTGAGGTCATATTCGGATTTAGAGCGCCTCAACCTTTTTAAAAATATACTTTAGTCTCAGGGTCTTGATCTCTTTAAAATTTTGCAGGCCTAATTCCAGACTGCCTGTGCTTAATATTGCGCCACTCGACTTTTGAATGTAGAGATATTTACCTTAATTCTTAGCCTCTATATCATGGTCAATTTTGTACAGCAGGAATGAACCATATAACATATTCTTTTGGATAAATTCAAAAAAATCTCCGAACTTTTTTTATAGATAAAACTTTCCGATAACTTCAGATTTTTTTTTTTGGAAATAAGAAAGACTCTTCTCTCGGTATTTTCAAAACAAACTGCTCAAAAATGAATCCAAATATAGTATGAACCACTTATTTGAAAGTGGTATGAGTCCATTTACAAAGAAAGCGCACAATTTTTTCAAACTAGTTTTTATTTTTTGGCATTTACCTTTGATAAAGTTGAAAACTAAATAAAAAGTTGAAAACTAAATAAAAAGTTGAAAACTAAATAAAAAGTGATATTTTCATAATTATGACACCATTCATTTTTTGTATGCGTTCAATAAATGCATAAATAATGGTCATAACAAAATTCGTGGATAAATTTCCGATTCTTAAGTGCCCAAACTTTTCGGTTAGGAGTAATTTTGTTATTTTCGAAGTAAAAATATGCAATAAAAATATGCGTTTAAGGCGAAATATGCAAAAATATGAATATGTTAATGCATATTTGTGCAAAATATGCACAAATAAGCACTAACAAATCGATGACATTTAATCCACACTCTTTGATTCGCAAAGATATTTTGTTTATCGTGTTCTCAGACAAAACATGCATTTGCATGAACTTCCGATCCCTGATCATAATATATCGGCACAATTGAAATACTAATTTATAATCCGTAAAACTAAGTTTATAACGCAATACTTGTTTGTATGTTTCCGTCTGAAGAATAATAGCTTATAGAACTATTTATTTTGAAAGTGTAATGAGTTCACATGTATTTTAAAATGAGTTATAAAGGGTTTTGTGTTTCAATGTTTTTGAAAAGGTAAACGGTAACTATTGTAAAATGTTTTTATATACATGTCATCCGGGAATTTTCAATTTTTTATATATTTAAAAAATGCATATTTACTGAGAAAATCTACTTTTTTGCAGTATTAAATATACCGCTTTTGAAATAAAAACTTTTGAAAAATTTTGGTATTTTCGGCTCCCCTCAAAAAAAAATTATTTAATCCCTTATAGAATTAAAAAAAAAGTTTTCTATTATTGTTTTAGGGGTCTAAAGCCTAGTAGCATATAAATAACCAAGTAGGCGTGGTAATATATTAACAAATTTTTCGTTAATGTTTAGAATATTATTCATAATAATTTTATTCAACTTGGAAAATGCTAGAAATCTGGCTACATCAGTATTTTTTTTATAAACAATTTGAAAAAATCAAATTAAAAAAAAAATACTGTACGTACTTCTAAAATAAAAAACAGATGTTTTTCTATTGATCAAGAAATTTCGTAGTGCAACTCGAAATTTTTCGTTGAATATTGTCCTTCTCAAAATGGTGTAAAAGGAATATGTATTATTGATTCCTCATGCGCTATGTGGTTCTAACATGCAAATATTTAAATATTTAAGAAGGATGATATTAAACGAGTGTTTTATTTTCTCCAAAACTAAACCGAGTTATACGATGAAACTTTCTTAAATAAAAAACTTTTTATCAAACCTGATTGAAATTTACATCTTCATACAATGTGGACTCAGAGTCTTTTGACTCTAAGCTTGCGCTATTAAGTTTTCAAATTTAAGGTTGTTTTAAAATGCTACGCCTGAATTATTATTTATAAAATTGCTTTTAAAATAAATAAATCACAAACATTTTAAATACATATTTGGAAAGATTTTTTTCTTTTGGTTTTGACAAATAATCTCAATTTATAAATGGATTATTTTATTTGTAATAATATAGTCAAAGATTTTGACTAGTTTTACTTTATGAATTCTTTACAATTTTATTTTGTTTTTTGTTCGTGAGGATAATTGAAATAAATTTTTTTTAAGGATTAAGGTTTTGTGGATAAATTTAAGTTAGAAACTGATTGAAAGTTAAATCAAAGTTATTGTTATTTGAAAATAAATTTGAAAGGAATTGATCGGTTAAGGGATGAGTTTTAAAATTGATGAGTTTTGAATGAGAGTTAAATCAAAGTTATTCTTATTTAAAAATAAAATTGAAGGGAATTTATGTGTTAAGGGATGAGTTTTAAAATTAGATTTTTTAAACTAAACTTAACTAAACTACACAATTCTTATTGTAGCTTTCTATTAAGGTGCTTAAAGTTAAAGATAAAACAGTCTTTGTAATGGGGTTTCACATTGGGTGACATTTGCCTAGAATTTGTTTCAAAGATATACACACAGAGAAATAAAGTGCCAACTGAATTGAAAAGTGTATTTTAATGGTAACAACTTATAAATTCAGTTAGTATAACGATATTTACATTAGATGTCTAAATATGTTGGGTGTTGCAACCAAAATGCAGTTGAATTAACCGAACTTTGTTGTAAAACCTGACGTTCAATTGTACCAACCGACTAAAATTCGAAACAACCTAATTTGAGACGTAGTAACTGAATTTCAGTTGGCAAACAGCTAAATTTTTCTCAGAGAACTTCTGCTGTAAATATTTGTAGTTGTTTGAGTTGCAATACATTATCTTTATTTTTAAATGAAAAACATCCATTTGTAGAAGAAATATAATTTTTGTTCATTTAAAAAAACAAGCCATATCAAATAACTGTATTATGATTTTACATTCATTTTGTGCAGTAGTTTTTTTTTTTATTTGAAAAATGAAACAATTAAATGTTTTGTTTATTTTTTACTACATATGTGGTTAGTTTTTACTGTACTTGTGGTTAATTTTTTGAACAGTAAAAAACAAATGACATTGTTAGTTGAATTTACTGAAATATAAGTCGTCCTTTCTTTAAGTGAATTTTCATTTGTTTTCAACTACATTTGCACCATTCCGAAAAAGAAATAACGAACATAGAGGCCATACATTGAAACACCAGTTATGAGGTTTAACAGTAGGTATTAATATTGTGGTTCCACGTTGGGCGCCTACTCAGAGTTATAACATTCATTATATTTAAGTCCCACATTGGGCGCCAACTTGTTTAATACTAATGAAATTTTATTTAAATGCTATGTTAGTGTCTACTACATAATTACTATCATAAAAAATGTTAAAACACAAATCCTTCTTTCAATTTTATTTGTAGCTACACAGAAAACATTGTAATTTTACCTAAATTTAAACCTACATATAACTAAGGTTAATTTACAATTACTTTAACAAACTAGCACTCACTCCCTTTTCAAGTTATCTTGTCTAATATATAAACTTTTTAAGAGATTAATGTATTGACCAAGTTAGTCGTAGACCAACCGGCCAACCATTCATCCATCTATTAGAACATTTTGTGTTGCAAACTCCTCGTACATTCATGCATTTATGCATTTCTTTTCCTTTTAACAATTTCGTTTACTGTTATACAAGACATTTAACCCTTGGTATATTTACAATACACATTCCTACTGTTGTATACAATTTTGTTGTTGTACACTGAGCGAATTATCTGCATGATATCAATGAATTTTTGCATTTGATCTATGAAGTGGCACTGGAATTCATATATTGAATCTTTTCATTAATTTAATGCAGTTTTTCATGAAATTTTATGAGAATTTTCTTGTGGTGGATTGGAATGAGGCTGAAGATGACCTAGTCACTTAGGTCGAAAAAGCGGAGCTCCCTCTAGCGCTGATCCTCACAAGTTTTTTTTATTTTTTTTCATCTTCTTTTACATTTATTAAAAATTAGTGTTTTCTATTTGTAAAACACAGTAACATTTAATTATGATCTCAAACCTGACAATTCAAAATGAATGCAATTTTAAAAGATCAACAATACATACAAAATATTCAAACCAAACATACAGGTACCATGCAATGTAAAATCTAATAAGAACAGAATCAACTAGAATATGTTGTGTTTAAATATTAGTATACATGCCAGAATACCAATTCGTTTCCAGTAATGGTAACATTAGCAGTAGGACTGGCAACTTTGTCAAATAAAAAGCTTCGAGACTTAAAGCTGTTGGCTAAACTTGTAAGAAAAGACGAAAATAACTCGTGTTGTTAGGGTAATCAATTAACATCACCGATTTACTGTGGTTGTTTGATATATATACCTGATCAAACCTTGAGTTTCTTGTAGGTGGTGGATTAGAATGAGGCTGAAGATGACCTAGTACGTCACTCCCTCTAGCGCAGATCCCCACAAGATTTGTTTTCATCTTCTCTTACATTTATTAACAATTAGTGTTTTCTATTTGCAATATTAACATTTAATTATGATCTCAAACCTGAGAATTCAAAATTAAATGCAGTATTAAAAGATTAACAATACATACACAATTTTCATTTTGTCTATTAAATATTTCATAAGCCTAATACAAAAGTTTCATTAAAAATAGTTTCATCTAAATAATGAAGCTTGTTCATAAAGTCTAAGTAATTTTTCATTCACTTTGTAAAGAAAACTTCATTAGCTTAGTGAAAAATTTCATTAAAACACATCCAAGAAAATTCGCTCTGTGTATTTGTTGTCTATTTGATTGTGTTGCTGGATATATTTTGTACAATATTTACTATTGTAACCTCAGCTGTTGTTTCCGCATATATTTAGTAAACATTTACACAAAATACATCCTGGTAAATAAAAAAAAAAATTTAAAAATGTTCTCATACATCAAATATAATACAGATGTATGTTTAAAAAAAATCTTGATTTATAGAAAAAAATCTGCAATAATCTAAAATGTATTTTATGATTGAAAAAGGAGAATTAAATAAAGGATATGAAGGAGATACTGTTGCTCAAATAAAGATTTATAACATACACGCAGAAAAAAAACTGGTGGAAGTACTTAGTAATTATATAACTACATTTGTTTCAAGTTATTTTACAAAGTTATAGTAAATTATTTACAAATTTTTGTCATTCGTGTAAAAAAAAAGCTTCAAAAGGAACCAAAATAGCCATTTTTGGCAACTTTAACCGCGGTTTTCTCAAAAATTGCGGCATGTTAGGAAAATTTGGTTGCGGGATTTGGAATCAGGGAATCAAACATTTTATAAAACACATATCGGCATTCAAACCAATAATGGAAGCTTGTGGTGGTGTGCAATTTAACTTTAATAAATTGTTTAACATTTTAATTTACCGAAGATTCCATAAGTTATAAATGTTATTGATTATTTTAGAAAACGAAAACCATCTGAGCGTGTCCGTCTGAAAATGAGCAAAATCTAGAGGTCACAATTTTATAATCGAAAATGCAAAGAAACTTTTAAAATTTGCATACAAAATGTGGCATATTCTGTCTATATGTCATAACTTTTTCGACTTTGGGTATTATAACCGAAGTATTTTAGGTCATAATATCCAAATCATTATGTGAACTATGTCCAACTTGATTTTTGTCATAATCCTCAATTAAAAATGTAAATATGTATTCCCCATTGGCATTAAGACCGTCTTTCAGAAGAACATGATGCCCATTATATAGTCAAAAATCTGTAGCCGGTTTGTTACTCTAGATGTCAATCACTTAATCGCTTATATGGTTCTGAAGTATTCTCTGAAGATTTTTTAAAAGAAAGTATGATAAAGTAATCGGAAGGGGCCCGGACATTTCCATCACGGACATTGGTCCCTATTTTGAGTTTGGAAATTATGTCCGAAAGTTTTTTGAATATTAATCCCATAATTGAAACGGAGATTTTTTTTTTTTTTATTATTATTTTGCAAACGGTCATAACCCCTATTATTTTTATGGGCGTTAAGTTAGGAAACTTTTCGGTCGTATCCACATATCTAGCTTGAGGATTATGTTCGTATATGTTACGCTCGTATTGGTTATGTTCGGGATTGTTATCAAAATATAGTCCTTAGGCTCGATATGCTGTATTTTCCTCATTTTTGGTCTGTCAAACGACAACTTCACTAAGAGGCCATAAAATCCATTGCGATTCCTTCAATCTCTTTCCCTAAAACACGACCCCAAAATTTAAAAACTTTCAAATTCCCTTAAAAAGTCAGAGAGGCCGGTCAGAGACACATTCCATAGATTGTCTATGCCTGCCGAAACCGAAACAAAAAAAAGAAACAAACAGCTGGGATTTTAGGGGGTTAGAAACTTATTAAAGGTGTAACTTTAAATTTGTATATATTTTTTAGATTCGATGATTGCCTATGTAATATTTGTAATCGTAGCAACCGTATTTGTAGCCATTAGAACGATTCTGCTGTAGCTACAGATTTTTTTGGAAGTTATCACCGAATTCCTTTTATTGCAATCTAATTTATATTGTCAACGCAGAATTTCTGTTGTTTCAATTAATATTATTAATAATACTATCACAGCCGGTATCCAGTACCGAGACTTCTTTATAGTTTTAATAAAACTATTTTTAATGAAAGTTTTTCATTAGTCGTATGAAAGTTTTAATAAATAAAATGAAATTTTTTGTAAATTTTTATGAAAAACTGCATTAGTTTAATATTTTAATGGACGAGCTCCAGTGATATTTCATAGATCTAATGCAAAATTTCATTGATATCATGTAGAGAACTATCTCAGTGTAGGACTTTTTTTTGTACATTTTTTGCAGACTAATTAGCCAACTCTTCTCCCAACTCTCTTCACTCTTCACAAAACTCGTCTGATAGTCGCTTGGAAACTCGAATGTTCAATTCGCAAAGTAAATTCCTCACCCTATTTTCGTCTACATATCCAATCCGTCTTTGAATACCGAGTTTTCACCACTTCGTATAATATGCAATGGACGAAATAATTAAGAGTTCACCCATTAAATTCTGATTTTTTCCAAAATATTTGCAATATTTTAAAGTTTTTGCTACCTCACAAAAGTAACAATTTCGGTCCATTTGCAGCATTTTTAATAGTTTTAGTCGTTGTTTGCTAGCGAAATAAATATCTTCCATTCCGTATTATATCGGCCAAAATCTGCAATCTTAATAGTTTTTAAAAATTATTTGTTATTTGCTAGCGAAATAAATATCGTCCATTCTATATTAGATCTACCAAAATCTGACCGGGTTTCATTTAAATTCTTTTATGTTTTGTACACGTGTTCTCTAGAATGTATATTAGCCACTACCCTTTCCAGTTTCCTAAAATTTTGTAAACTCGCGTTTATATTACCGTTTTTAGGTTTTTAAGAAATCAAAAAAATTCTAAAATAAGTGAACTTTAAAAGAGCCATATTTCCTAAAGTATATGGACTTTTTTTTGCGAAAATGCATTTATAATGCAAATACAAATTTTAAATTTATTTTGCACTTTCCCCCCCTTCGATTTTTGAAACGTTGTCATTTTTAAAAAATGGTTAATTTTTTGGAATAATCAATGATTTTTTTTTTTCAAAAATAGCTTACTACATTTTGCCTTGGCTTGCATTCAAACGCGTTCCCGTTATCTAATTTTAGACCACCTTATATTTGGTTTTGTCAGCCTTACGCCAACGTTGGCAATGCTTGAGATTGAGTTGAGAAGAAAAAATAAAGATTGTATAGATTTATCTCCTTTATCACATATTCAAATTTCAGCGCAATCAGAATTCTATACTGGGACAGTTCTCTTTAGCTTAAACATTTGTACACCCTACATATTTTTTCATCTTAATATTTTTTCATATTCAAAACAATGGGTTTCTTTGTACACTCATAATAATCCATGTATAATAATACAAAAAAAAAAAACGAAATCTTTTGTACAATGTCCGAAAGTTTGTTAATTTTACGAAAGTTTTCGTTATTTTGACATAAATTTCGTATATCGTAAAATAATTATATGGAGTGTAACTAAAACACTTTGAAAGATATAAAAAAGTCTAATGTGTAAAGAGTGAGATCGAAAAATTTCGGACGCACATTATTACTTAAAAGAATTTTTATGTTTAAAAGTGAATTTTTTTTCGATGAAGTTATTATTTAAAAAGTCGTCAGATTATGCGTAATCGGATTATTAGTTTGTTACCAAATGGACTTTGAATAAAAAGTGAGGGCAAAAAAAAAGTAATATTTTTACAAAAAATTCTTTAATTTCTCACTATAGAAATTAACTTCATTGTCTAGAATTCAGAACAATCAAATGATATTAAGATTATTTTTTAAGTATTGTTGAACCCTATACAACATCTTCCCACTACTGTCATATTTGTAGTGTAGGCAAAGACCACTGCAAATCTAGTAAAAACAAATAAAATTTCATTTGGAAAAAGGACGACTTACATTTCATTAAATTCCCCTTACATTTCCATTTGTTTTTTGCTGTTGATGAACCACAAATGTACCAAAAAATTCGCAATCTTTTATTTGTTTTATTTTTTAAATAAAAAACAAAAACTGATCAAATTAATGTGAATTCATAGTACAGTCATTCGATGTTTTTTTTTTTTTTAATGAACTACAAATGTAGTCAAAACTGAAATTTCTTTTACAAATGACTGCTTTTTTTACTTAAAAATAATCATACTGTATTACTACTCAAACAACTACAAATATTTACAGCAGAAGTGTAGCAAATTGGGATACTAAAGATGTCAAAACAAATCTCTATTACTCACTTTATGTTCAGATTCAATTTTAAAGCGAAATATTGAGCCGATCGGTTAAATATATTGCACATGTATTCTGACAACCTTCTTAAATAAAACTTGATAAGAAAGGAAGTTCAGTATCGTTTATAACAGCAGGTGGGTGTCGGTTTTTTTTCGATCTCACTCCTTATATTGGGCGCTTTGACTTATAGATTTTTACTTGAACTCTGTTTATTCAGATAGCTCCAGGTTTTTCAAAACATTTAATTCTGATAAAATCTCTTGCCGGATCAAAATATTAAAATTTAATCTCACCAAGATTTTTTTCTCCATGTTTTTACAATTGATATTAAAAAAGGGTACAAAGATTCGGGCCAACCGAACTAATAAAGGGTCCGCCAAATAACTTTTTTTTTTTTGAACTCCCGAACCAATTGGACTTTGTATGGCGTCATACCAAGGTCTTTATGCAAAATTTGTCTCAATGATGTCTCCGAAATGTTCAATTGTTGAGAACGACGGTGAATTGATGTTGATGGCGCTTCACGCACACTTTCTGCCACAGCAGCAATATTCTCGGGTGTACGCACTGTTTTTGGCTTTTCACGCTTTGGTTTATCGATGAGGATGCCAGTTTCTTTCACGATTTTCACAAGTTAACGAACATACGGACCATATTCGATCAGCGGAAGGATAAAACTAATTATCTGTCAAATCAGACATGAGCTAAATGTTACCATTCATGAAATAAGCACTAGTTGAAAAAAAAAAAACGTTAGATGGCGGACCCTTTATATTTTTCTTAACAAATTTTTATTGAGTTGTTAAATTCATAAAATTTTGAAATTACCTTAAAAGTAAATAAACAAAATTAAATGAAAATTTATGGTACCTTTAAAAAAGGGTTAGTAAATTTTACGATTTTGATTTTTTTGTATGATTAGTTTTATGTTTATAGCGTTTTTCTGTATTTAATGGGTTTTTATTTATGATTTTAATATATTTTTAATATGATAATACAATTTCATGAAAAAAACACCATATGTTTGATTTTATAGCAATTTTCTTGGTTTTCTTTATAACCATCCACCCACAAGACCTCTTGATGATTTCATTATAATGACGTGTTGAAAATTATTCAATTTGATACTTTAGAATAACTAAAAAAAATACCTTAATCATCATTTTAAATATAATATCCACAAAAACTTTACAGACATCGAAGGTGAAACATTTGTTAAATAAAATGTTCACCATTTATCACTTTGTGCCATATTATTTGGAATAAATTTTCCTTTGTTATCTTACAATTTTCATTTGAAAATTAAGTTGTCATTATCAGAGGGTGTTTGAAATTACCACAAAAATAGTAAAACATATGTTTGAGGAAAAACATAATTTAACCCTCAATCATTTCCTTAATTTTATTATAAATTGATAACGAGAAATTTTATTATCATTGATTTATAGGTTTCATACTACCATTAACTTTAACACGAATCCCTACACTATAATTTCCATGTTTAAAATATATACTTGTAATTTCCCTCTTCTTCATCTTGGTATTTCTTGTTGGCCCAAGTTAAGACACAACAACTTTTGTACTTTCATTGACATTATTGACAGGAAAACATTGTTGCCATCCATATTCATTCTGAATGTGTTTGGGTGCTATATCTTAAAAGAAAATGCTAAAAAGTGATAAATAAAAAAAAGGTGCTAGATTTTTTTTTTATTAATATACGCATGGGTTCTACATTCCGAAAATGAAGTGAAAGTGAAACTTCCGCTCAATTTGTGTTCCCAATTCCACATAAGTGATTGGAAAAGAAAAATTTCATTTTCATTTTGTTTCTAGTGGGATTAAAGTGATTTGATGTGTTCTATAAAACAATTTCACTACAAAAAAAGTAATTGTAAAACGGTATTAGTTAACTGAGTGAAAAACCAAACTTTCTAGAAAATTAAATTATTTTGAATATTAAACGTAAAAAAAAATCAAACCATGTAAGTAAATGTGATATGTTGTTAATATACGTTTATTTACGGGAAAACACATGAATCCGGAACAAGAGGCCCCATTTTTAACATTCATGGAAAAAAAATCTGGTTTGGCCAAAGGTTTTTAGAGGGGCGACAAAACAGTTGAAGACCAGTTGTGGAAGGACTTAGCAAGTACATTAAACTGCTTAGCACCTTCAGAAAACGATGCAACTGGTTGGAAAAAGGCTTGGGCTGATTGGAAGGCTACCATTCGTAAAAAATTGGCCGAAAATAGAGCAGAGGTAACGGCAACAGGTGGAGGACCCAATAATATCCAACACATATCATCCAAAGAAGATTCAGTTGCCAAACTTTCTGGCCTTTATACAGCAGTCGAAGGTGTTCCAGCTGCTAAATCATTCGGGACGACTAGCAAAGGGTAAACAACCACAAATTCATCTACTGAATTGTCAAACTTAGATGACACCAGTTCCGACAATGTAGTAAACGTGATATTACAAAAATTAAATAAAAATGACGATCGAATATAGAAAACCGATGATTTCTCTTTTTGATTTCTGAATTTTTTCGCGACTTCTTTCAAATCTAATACATTTTGGGCATATGACACAGAATATACTTAACTTCTTCATTGCGATATCCTGATGATTATACTCAAATTAAAGATAATTTTGTGTAGATTTACATTAGAAAAATTAAGCAAATTATACGCAAAAATGGCCGCGATATGGCCATAGTGTTGTGGAATTATTATGGCCTGGGTTCTATATTCCACTACGAAGTGAAAGTGAAATCGTTTTTAATTCAGTAATTTTTAACGATCGGACAATCGCAAAATATATCGACAACTTTTTTTGGTTTGCACTAACGATTAAGTACACCTTAACGATAGTCGATAACTATATTTTTCTATTTAAAAATTTAACTTTTTCTCGATTGAATAAACAACACAAAAATTGTTGTATTTTAGATAACAACAACAGCTGACTTTATCTTTTAGATAACACCAACAGCTGACTTTAACAAAAGCGAATATCGTTTAAAAATGTTAATGATAAAAAAAATTCGTTAATTTTGTTGTTTACTTGTTTAAACAATTCGGTTATCGTTAAAATAAGTTACTGAATCGCACTACAGATCAGGCAGTTTATAGACTAAGGCAGATAAAAAGATTCTCTTAGTTTATTTGGTCTGTTGTATGTAATGTCTCGGTTTGAGCTAAGCCAATTATCTTTTTCTATTGCAGACAACTGAAGATTTGTGTGATGCCAATGAAACAATTGTATTGTCTAGCATGAACATTTTTTCCGAAAAGCAACAATTAAAATCTAATGTGACAATATCATATCAGATTTTTGGACTTGAGGTAGAACAATATTATAACTTAATATATGAAAATATAGAAAGTTCGAAAAAACAATTTTTGTATTTTTAATACAAAAATTAAAACATTTTTGATATATATTATTTTACCTTCTTTCTATTATTTTGCAAAAACGGAATATTTTTACATTTCAAGAGCAATTTATAGTACATACAAAAAATTAATGAAAATTTTTGAAGTTTTGAAATTTTTAAAAATAAACAAAATTTTAAAAATAAACAAAATAACAAACACAATAAAGATAAAAATAAAATTTTAAATTTATGGACATATCTATGTATATGAAATAAAAACAACAAAAAAAACAGAAACCCAACACAAAATGTTAGCAATTTTTTTAACCGTATTGCGATCGTTATTAGATTAATAAAACAAGATTAACAGCTTTATTTTGGTGCTTTTGAAAACGACACAAAGGGCTTAGATCTGGTACCAGATCTGGACAAATAGATCATGATATCTTTTTAGATATGAAAAGATCTGGCAAAAGGTTATCCTATATGACCACATCTGCTCATATCTGGGCATGACCATTCTCCAATTTCCAAATCCGTTCAGATATTAACAGATCTGGTACTAGATCTAATCAGATCTAGCCATAAAGTGCATCGCAAATGCCATATCTTATCATATATTAATCATATTGAATCATATCATTTTAGATCTGATCAAATATCTGCAAAATCCTCGCAAATCTCTGTTAAACAATTAAATATATTTGTATTACTTAAATTTTTATATATTTAATTTATTTTTGTGATTTTTTTTTTATGATAATAAAATATTTAATTATTTAAAAAAAGTGCTAAAAATCATCTAGCACTTTTTTTTTTAAACTTTGGATGCTAACTCACAAAAAATAGTGCTAGATCTAGCATCCGTTATGGGAAAATGGCAACCATGCATAAAACACATTAAATTCACAGTTTTGGTTGGTTTACTGCCAAAAATATTTTACAAATACTACTACACAATATTTAAGTAAAATTTATTTATCAATTACATTTGTTAAATTGGCAAATTAAGGTCAGTAAAGATTTTCGAATTGTCTTTTTTAAAGGAAGTTACAAAAAAATAAGAGATATATTTACACTCAGGGAAATATATATACTCCCAAGTAAAAATAATATTATATAATCTTATACAATGTGATCCATATTTAATTCTATCTTACAATATGCAATTTCATACGTTATTGACGGGCAATATAAATTTGGATTGGCAGAATTAAATTAATATATGGGATTAAACAACACAATGTATTGCCAAATAGAAAAAGATATTAATTTATTTTAAGTTCCCGAGTAAAAAAAGTTATATAGAAACTTATATAATTTTACATAGACAAATATGATTATATGTAGTCAAGTGTGTTACTATATTTGTGTTGATATAATTATATATAACTTTCAACTATGCCGTCATATATAAAGAATTATGAATAAGTATGTTCCCTTACATATTTATATGTACCATATGTAGTTAAATATGCATGAAAGTTTTAAACACATTATAATTAAAAATGGTTTTATAGAAAATTATATAAAATTGAATATTGCTAAATGTAAAGAATATTTTCTAAGTTCATTTATATATTATTCAGTATAAAAAAAAACTCTCAGTTCATTTATATACTCCTATAATTAAAAATAGCCACATGTAAAAAAAAATCGAAGTTCACTTATATATAATTTAATATAGTCCCATGTTAAAAAATCTTAGTTTTTTATATATTTATGTCGCTATGATTACAAGGACTTAATTAGTCTTATTTAACATTTTGAAGCCCGCAATTTTTAATCAATACTAATTTTAAGTTTTTGTATGTGGTATAAAAATCAAGTCCTATATAAAACTATAAAATTATGTCTTTCTAAATCGAATTAGATTTGGTTATATATGGTAAAAATCCGAATAAAATTTTATATAATTTAATATATTCATATCATATCCAATATAATTCAATCCACCATTTTTCGGAACATACTATAGTATATCTCCCGTTATATCAAATGAGATATCATTATTTATGACATCATATTATTTTTTTACTCGGGATAATATATGGCTATACAGCATACATATACGGCATATTTAATATCATATTATAATATAGTTTAAGATGAAAAAACATAAAGACAATATATAAGTCTTTTTAATCGGGTGTTGATGACATTTTTAAAAGATTTTCTAGTCTAATCTTTACTAAGGTGGCACGCGACACTTTTTTACAACAGACTATCACTTTTCTTGCCACGCCACATAAATAGTCTTGACACCATTGCCCTAGACTTTTCGACAAAATCGAAAACAATATTGTCACATTTCACTTTAAAATATTTTTGTTTGAAAAATGTATTTGTTTTTTTAATATTTTGTTAATGAAGCGTTATATTAAATAAATCAATTTGTGTACTAAACGTTAAAGTTAGATTAGATTAGATCAGAAGGCACTATGCACCGCGACCAATGTAGGTCTTTTGTGCTGCCTTATCCTATTAGGCAAAATGTTCGCGATGTCGGAAGGCGAAATGAAGCGATCACCTAGAAACCTAAGTCTCCTATCACAAAGCCTGGGACATTCGCAGAGAACATGCTCCGAGGTCTCAGACACCATCTCGCAAAACCTACACAAATCCGTGTCCGATTGACCCTTCTTGTGCAGATGGTATCTGAGATTACAGTGTCCAGTTAAGTACGACGTCAGGGTCCTCAAACCCCCCCCCCTTTCAAGCGACAAGAGTCGCCTCGACCCCCTACTGGAAAAAGAGATCAATCTTTTAGCCTGGCGCTGACCAGGAGAGTTTTCCCAGTAACCAGAAAATTCAGACTCTCTCCATGCCCTGAGCCTTTCCCTAACATACCCCGCAGGTATTCCACAGAATGGTTCAGGACCAATAAAGGGCTTTCGGGCCCCGCGGTTGGCAAGACAATCTGCCCTCTCGTTGCCCTCATGCCCCTCATGACCAGGAATCCACCCCAAGGTTAGAGAGTTGCCTCTACCGAGCCTATTGAGAGTCTGAATGCATTCCATGACCAACCCGGACGACACCTTATAAGCCATTAAGGCCCTCAGTGCAGCCTGACTGTCAGAAAGAATGTAGATGCAAGATCTGCGAGTTCCCCTTCGCAGGCATTCCCCTGCACAGACACAGATGGCCCAAATCTCCGCCTGAAAAAGACGCCCGCACCCGTGTTCGTTAAAGTTGAATATGACCATTTGGGTTAAAGCGAAATATGAATGCTTATGTGCCAAGAGATTTTTGAGAATTTTTTTGCTGAATAGCTTAAACGGTTTTTTTTTATGAATCATAATTTTTTTTCAGTAACTTAAGACTTCCAGACCCCCTAAAGAATTGTTCGGCATAAAAATTAAAATTCAGAATTTTAAAAATAAAAACATAAGAAATCAGTAATAATAAATTTGTTAAAAAAAAGAAATATTTGCGAAAATTTCAAAAACTTGAGCTGGATCCTCCACTGTATTAGTGGTACATAAGATAAATTAACAACATTATATTTTTTTGTTTAACACTTCGTGATATAAATGACATTTTAGTAGTGGCAGTATATATGTATATTTTCTTTAGTGTATTTTTTTGTTTATTTTTATTAAAAGGTATTCAAGTGCTTTGCAAAATTGTAAAACTGAACATTTATTTTATTTATTAACCTGAATTTTAGCAAAAATGTACGCAAAACATTTGCGCGGTTTAATTTCATTCAAAAACTTAGGCAAATTTACCATTTTTCTTGTGTGATATATTAACAACTTTTATAACATCTTTTCAACCTCCATACAGTGTTCATTAAAGTAAACAAAAGATTTTGTTTATTTTTTTTATCTTCATATGTTTATGTTTGCATGTCGTTTCATGGTCGTTTGAAGTAGAGCACCCTTTTTGGGTAAATAACAAAAAATTTATTGTTTATTTTTCATTTGTACAATTCGTTTGTTATCGTCTGTACATAAATTTATACCTTGTTGACAACCCTATTGTACGCCTTCAAATAGAGTCAGTAATAATGGCAAAAACTACGCGATTTACGATTTTTTGAAGTCTTAGTTGGTTTTTTTTGTTGAAAACTCTTTTTCCCCCAATTGTTTTGTTTGGCCATCTTGTTTTCTGTTATTGTTGGCATTTTTCATTGTTTATGTTCTGTTTTTTGATTGTGGTTGTGATTTTCATCTCTTAACTTTGGCTAGTTTTGGTGTTATTGCATTCAGTAGGCAGAGTTTTAAAATAATGAATTCTATTTGTAAATTGATTTTCTTTAATCCTCTAACCGGCAAGCCCCCCTCCAGGTGGGAATAAATGCTCTAAATTAATGATTTATAATCAGAAATTAAGCTATTTCGATAGGAAACCAAATATAAAACATATTTTGTAAAATAATTTTTTGTGTGCAGTGCACTATTTTAGAAGCGAAAAAGTTACAACTTCAAAAAATTAATTTTGTGAAATGAACACAATTTTTAAAAACTCATTTATGTTGACTAGAAACCGTTAATAGAAATCACAAAGTAAGATTGAAGTTAAAGTTTAAAAAAAAAATTTTATTTTCGTCCAAGGACATACAGTGTTCCAAGAGGATACATCTAAAGGACATCATCTTAACTTAACGTATGGACGGATTATTATAAAATTTTGAAGAAAGACTATATTCAGTAGTAGTAGTAGCGAAGCCTTAAAGTTTGATCAATATTTATGGAAGTTATGGTGTGTTTTCGCTAAATTTCGCGTTTTTCAAAAACGAAAATCGCCATATCTTTTTAAGTAATATCACAAAAAGTGTAATTATTGAACTTTAATTATATCTTGGTAAGAGGAAAAAATTATGCCTAAACTTTTTCCTCTTTATGGATTAGTTTTTGAGATTCTCTATAAATCTATTTTAGCCCATATCGCCTTAAGTTGGCCACGAAAAATAATTTGTTAGAAGATCATATTGTTTGTATTCGGGCCTATTACGTGATACAAATTTCATTAAAAGAAAGCTTAGGTCGGTTTGAGGGTTAAAATAATTGAATCGGAATTGTTCCTAGTAAGAATAGATAAAAAAGTATGAAATATTTCAAAAATTTTCGACTTTGAGGCAAAATTTTTTAATTTTTTTTTGTATGACAAGAATAACCTTTTGTGAATGTGTTAGCCGATATTAAAGCGTTAATCATTTAACTTTAACGGTGCAAATTATGCAATTATGTCGGTTAAAAGTTTAAAGCAAATTAAAAATATTAAAATTACAGTTTATGCTTGGATTTAATTAAAGTTACATCAATTTATTGATTTTCAATTTATCACATTTAAAAATATATATTACACCAGCAAAAAATATAAAAATACAATTAAAAAAATGTTTTTGCCATATACTAAAAAATCGCGATTATTGCAGAAAACACGGTTTTTTGATATGTAATTGAGTTTAGGGTTACTTATTTTTAGGAAATCATATTAAATACTTTTAACTTCGCAAAATTAAAAGTTTTATATACACTTACTGAATTAAGAAGATAGAAACGACTAAAAAATACACTTAAAACAACTACACATTTAATTAAAAAGACGATCTCTACATTTGTTATTAAAATTACATTGAAATTAGTCACTTTTTATTGCTGAAACTACTAAAAATTACTTAAAAAGGACGTTGTAGAAAAAACTTCTAGAATTAATACGAACAGCAAAAATAATTCTGCTGAATTTACAAATTTTTAGTTATAATTGAGCTAAATTTTAGTTAAATGAAAGTAACAAATTAATCTGCTAAAATCAGAAAAAAAATTTGCTGAATATTAGTAGACAAAAAAATTCATAAAAAATGAGAAATTTTTAGAGTTTTTTTTAATGCGAATAAAAATATTGCCTTCTGAAATCAGCAATCTACAATTTGTTATCAAAAATTTCTGTTGATTTTAGCAAAATATACTGTAATTTGCCTTCTACTAAAACTAAGATAAATTCAGCAAACATTTTGTTGATAATGACGTTGCAGAAAAATCTGCTAAAATTGGCATTTTATTTTTACTAAATATTAATAAGATAATAACAGCAAAAGTAAACCTGTTGACTTTACAAAATTTTAGTTATATTTGAGTTGAAATTTAGTTAATTCAAAATAGCAATTTAATCTGCTACAATTAGCAAAAGCCTTTAATAAATATATGTAGATTAAAAACAGTAAACAAAAACTCTATTATCAACAAAATGTTTTCTATATTTTTACTTTAAATTTTGTAGTATGCAAATAACGGGATATTTTGCTAAAATCAACAGAAATGTGTGCTAAAATATTGCAAATTACTATTTCAGAATGCAAAACTTTTATTAGCATTAAAAAAAATCTAAAAAAACTTTGAAAATTTCTGATTTTTTTTATTGTTATTTTTTATCTACCACATTTAGCAAAGTTGTTGGTGATTTTAACAGATTAATTTGCTACTTTTAATTAACTAAAATTTAACTCAAATATAACTAAATATTTGTAGATTTATCAAAATAAGCTACTTTTTAGCAGTTTTTCCCGCTACGTAATTTTTAACAAATTTTCAGTAGTTTTAGCAAAAAAATCTTACTAATTTTTTTGTATCAGCGTAGGAATAAAAAAAATATTTTTTGCACTTTATCGATTTAGTCCGTCGTGAAGATTCACTCTAGATTCCTAACTATGTTCTCAAGCAATGTTTCTAATAAAAATATGTGAAACAAATAATTAAATTTCGCAAAATTTTTAAAACTTTATCAAAAGTTTGCGTTTAAAAATTTTAAAATGCCTTTTTGACTCGGATGTGCTTTTTACTTATAATCTCACAAGGAAACTACACAGTGGTGAATGCGCAGATTTGCATGAAGTTGGATAGATTGAGGGGAGGACAAACATTAATTCTATATTCTTTAAGCCCTTATTCTTGGACATTAAATTGCAGTATAAATCATTTTACAGCTCTGGTTGCTTCTGTATAATGTATGTTCTGTTATAAGCTTTTTCTGTTGTAAATTATAAAATGATTGCTTTGTTAACATGACTATAAGGTTTTTCTCGCTTTTTGTTTCTTTATTTAGTTTTCTTTTTTTTTTTTTTTGTTGAAAAATTTTTGTTTCTGCTGAGCATATAATTCTTTTTTATATTCTCGACAATGAATTTTTTTTTATTTGTTTATGTTGTACCTCTTTATTTTTGCGGGCTTATTTTATTTATTATTTGAAAATCGTTAATTTTCGTTAACACATTTGTGTAGTTGTTCAATGGCTAGAGGTATAAATAAAAATATTTTACTCTGATGATGACAATTGGTTGTAGAAGAATTGTACATTAGAATGGTCCTACAAATCAGGAAAGTTAGAGTTTGTAATCTCCACAATGTTGCCCCCATTCTTAAATGTCTAAAAACTCGATGAGCCAAGTTTCAGCTAAATTCGTTAACATTTAGTGGTGGCAGAAAAAGTTAAGAATTATTTAGTACTCTAAAAAAAAGTTAGTACAAACAGCAAAAAATTTTGCTCAGTCAGCAAAATTGCTAATGTCAGCAAAATATTTTTCTGAAAATAAGCGAGCTGATTTTTAGCAACCAAATTAGTAGATTTAGCTAAAGTTTTACTAACACTTAGTTGATTAAAAGTTAAAAAATCCTTGCTATAAGTTAACAAAATTTTTGCTGAATATTAGTAGACTGAAAAAACTCAAAAAAATTGTTAAAAAATTATACTTTAGTTAATTTATTTGCTAAAAATACTAAACATTTTTTGTGATTCTTTAAAAAAAATTTGCAATAAGTTACAAAATACAAAAATGTTCATACTTCCACATTGACGACATGAATTAATGTAATATCTGAAAATATATAGAAATAATAATAATTATATATAACATAAACAAAATAATCTTTCAAATACTTACATCAACGATTGTCTACATGATGGCATCTTTTAAAACAAGAAAAATGCCGTAGATAATTTTAGAAACGAAAAAATAAAAAGAAATGACATATACACCCCTTTTATTTATTTTATTTATTTAATTAATTGGATCAATAGAGTACAACAAGAACTAGTCTTATATTACAGTACTGGGTATATTGTGTTATAATTACAATTATGGCAAGATCAAATCAAATAATATTCACTAATTAGTACATTAACTTAACTTATAAAAGTGGTGTTTATGATATTGGTAAAAATAAGTCAATCAATCTAGTTTATTAATCATTATATTATAGAAAAAACAAAAATATGAGGTATTTACAGTTTAACAATTAAAACTTAAAACATATAAGGAAAAAAATGTGATTCTAGTTATTTTGTAATAAAAAAAAGGAAACATAAAAAATCACCTAAGATGTATGGGCTTGTCTTTCGCTTGAGTATGTATACCTGAACGTATATTTGTTTGCAATTTCAAATTGTCAATTTGACCACACTTCATTAATAATCATTTTAAACATTTAGTTTACAAATACACATTTAATCTTTATTAAATTTAAATGCTTTATTCTGTCTTTAATTTAATTAATAGACAATTACTATCACAAGCCGTTGACGCAAAATTTAAGTTGTTTTAATCCACAATTTTGTTTTATGTATCAAAAACAGATGCAAAAATCGTCCATGGTTGATTTTCATATGTCTTACAACAGTTGTACTTTTTAGTGTCTTTTTAAACTTCTCTACAATATCTTAACATTCCACGACATCTACTTCATTCTGCGCATTTTTTCAATCTGGTTGTCGTCTGCACTATTAATGTGCTTATCACTAAAATTATTGTAGCAAAATAAATTAGTAAAATATTAGTAAAACATTAGTTCAAAACAGTTAAGTGCCGAATATGTATAACTAAAATTTTAATTGAAAACATAATTAAAGCAAAAAATTGATGAAAAATAGTATACTTGATTTACAAGACGTTTAACTAACTTTTCTACTAACATATTTTTTTTAATATAGTTTGTCTGTAGAAGAAATTTAGGGTTGAGTATAAATTTCAATATTTATTGACCTACTATGTACCTTTACAAAATTTTCTAATTTTGTCCGAATTTATGTGCAGAAAAGAAATATGAAATCAAAAAATCAAATATTTATATGAATTTGTACAATGTATTAACAATGCACTTTGGCCTAAGTGGCTTATTGCATTGCAAATAAATAAATAAAAAAAAAAAAAAAAAAATCTAATAACTTCTAATTAGGAAACTACACAGTGGTGAATCCGCCAATTGGATATGTTTATATGTTGTTAAAGACAACAAAATATTAGTCACGTAAAAAAAAACTTATATTGGATAATTTTTGACCCCACTTTTTAACCCCTAAACTTGAGATGGCGCATCTAAAATGTGTCTAATATTTTTTTGACTTTTACAACTTATCCTAGTTTCATTTAAATCTGAGGATTCACCACTGTGCAGTTTAATTGTAAGTTATTCGAGATTTTCTTAAAAATTATACATTAAACCACATATTTTTATTAAATGATAAAATTTTCTGAATAGATGTAAGCAAAATTGTAACTTGTTTACGTCTTATATCAACGAATTTCTCAAATCTAATCTTAATTTCAATGAAGATTGAGACTCTACAATTGAATTAAAAAAAATCAGTAAATATTAAATTATTCGCGTTTCTCAAAGATTCTTTTTTTCTTTTTTTACCACTTTAATATACATAGCAAAACCAATTGCTTAATACAAAATAAATCACTTTTATTGTTAGGGGATTGGAGTATGTTTATATGTTGTTAAAGACAACAAAATATTAGTCACGTAAAAAAGAACTTATATTGGATAATTTTTGACCCCACTTTTTAACTCATAAACTTGAGATTGCGCATCTAAAATGTGTCTAATATTTTTTTGACTTTTACAACATGTCCTAGTTTTATTCAAATCTGAGGATTCACCACTGTGCAGTTTAATTGTAAGTTATTCGCGATTTTCTTAAAAATTATACATTAAAGCACATATTTTTATTAAATGATAAAATTTTCTGAATAGATGTAAGCAAAATTGTAACTTGTTTACGTCTTATATCAACGAATTTCTCAAATCTAATCTTAATTTCAATGAAGATTGAGACTCTACAATTGAATTAAAAAAAATCAGTAAATATTAAATTATTCGCGTTTCTCAAAGATTCTTTTTTTCTTTTTTTACCACTTTAATATACATAGCAAAACCAATTGCTTAATACAAAATAAATCACTTTTATTGTTAGGGGATTGGAGTACAGATTTTTGCTGGAAAACCCAAAAGTTTTTTGCTATCGTTACGATAACAATAGTTGTTTAACAACGATGAATTGCGTTTTTTTTAGAAGTTTATGATATTCTGTTGAGTAAGTTTCACTTGTTTCAATAATGTCTGCTAAGAAGGAATTTTAATAATTTGCATTAATTTTGATTAATTGATGAAACTCAATCAATCATGATTGTTGTTTTTTCATGGAAAACAAGTAAATACTTGTTTAGCCTTTGTAAAGTTTATGTTTTTTTTTGCTTTTGGTAATAGTTAAAAAAGAAAATAATGATCGAAAACTACTAAAAAGTTTTTAGTTTTTTAGTATTTTCAATTGTAGGCTCTTGTTTGGGCGCCATTTGTTTTTATTAAAAAAATGTTGAGTTTACGATTTTTCTTTAATTTTTACAGTCATGTAATCTTCTTCTATTACTTCCCCTTTTGAATAGGCACTTTTATAATTCCTAACTTCCATTTCAAATTTATTTTTAATCCGTTTTTCCAACTTTTAATAACAACTTTTTAATTTTGTTTTTAAGGGGGAATTTAACCAACTTTACTTACACCTTATAAGATTTCTTTAAATGTTCATCTATACTTAATTGAATTTCAATTTTAATTACTTAAATGTAATTGAAACTTTACGTCATTAACATTTTAAAAATTCAGGCTCTGAAAAAATTAAACAACAAGTAAAAGTAACAATATTATGACAGAAATTTAATACATTTTTACTTGCACTGCAAAAACAAAAATGATACTTAACCTAAAAAGGCATTTTTTTGGTTTTGGTTTGGGGAAACAAAAACGAAAAAATGTTTTTAATATTCTCTATTACCAACTATAGGAAGAGAAGCAGAAATTAATGCCAAAGTCAAGTATGTATAACACTTATAAGAATTCTATAGCAAAAAGGCAGCAGCAGCTACAGTAGCAGTTGAATAACAAGAAGGCGTAAATTAAATATTTTGGTTGAAAAAGGAATTTTTAGGTTGAGAACAAAAAATTGGTATACACTTGGAGAAAAAGATAATTTTCGGAAAATTATTGAGATGGAAGACCATGAACTATATTTAGTCCCAAGTCAATGCATTTTTTAGGGGCCTGATGGAAATACCCCCATTTTTCGTGCAATCCGAAAACAGACTCTGTAGTAGCAACCATATTTGTAGCCAGTCGAATAGTTCGGGTGTAGCTATCGATTTTTTTGGTATGACAGAATTTCTGTTGAGACAATTAATATTATATTTTCGAACAAATATTATCACAACCAAAAAATTCTTTTGCAGCAACCGCAATATTAGATCGGCAACAAACACGGTTGCTACTACCGAGTCTGTTTTATGGGTGGATTTAAATCCGGGTCTCCCATCGAAAGGGTAGGTTAGTTCGAATGGAAGTCCGCCAAACGGCGAGTTCACTCTGAAGCCATACTGCGCATTACGGTTCCTTCAGTCTCCCCCACATCAACATAGAAAGAACCACAACCCGATAAAACCTAGAACCATCCAGATCCCCTCAAACGTTTTGCGACACCGATAAACTATACTAGCTGTCAAAAAACCTGCTTTCCAGATATCTGAGTCGCCGCTTCTTTAATCCCGTACATAAGTAAAGCAAATGTTACATTATGTCCTCCTCGACACCAGACAACGACCATATCTTGACACCAAACAACGGCCATATCTTGATGATCTGGGCATAACATTCAAATGATGTCCATTGGAATAAACACGTATTTGATGTGTCTGAAAAAGCATTTAAGTGTCTTGGTTTTCTTTCCATCTATGTATATCCGACCAAAAATTGAATACAACTCCCATAAATGAGCAGGAACTTCAAAGTTTATTTTAGAGCTTCTAGATCTAGAGAGTAGGGTATCCAGCTAATTGGATAATCGTCGGATTGTGGGTTGTGTGTCCCTGTTGCATTGGTATTACCATGGAAGGTGTTCTCCGAGATGAGTGAATTGGTCCCGAGAACCCGGATTCATGTTAGGAATGTTCGGATTAACCTATGAACCGCACTACGCATTACATTGAGAGTTCATTTATCAGTCCTACCAGCCGTGTATGAAATAAACTTGCAGCAGAGGTCTTCCCTGTTACTTGGTCCAATAAAGGGAAATTTAAGTCAAATGTTCACAAACACTACTCACTCTTTTTTCCCTACCCTAATTCCAACAAAATGCACTGCATTATTAGAGGCATCCCCTGAGTGTTGGTTTATCGTTACATGTATTTTTTTAGTTACCCAATCTCACGTTTAAAGGTTAAAAAGTAGGGTTAAAAATTCATTTGTTTTTGTCTTAAATTTACGAAAACTAGATTTATTTGTACGCAGTGCTAAAGTACTCAAGAAAACAAAAATTTTGATACCCATATTGCCTATAGTTGTTGCCAAATTTTTTGAATTTTTGAAATTATTTGAAATATATTGGAAAAAGCTGTACGGGAAGACACCCCCCGATTTAATTAAATAGGCATTGCTATGCATTATTTTTAGCTTTATGCAACTAAAATTCCTTAATATAACGCCAGATTTAATGTTACTCAAAACACATTTTTTGGAATAACACAACTACTTGAAAATCCTTGGTGTCTTGTGTCTTCAAAAAACCTGTAATTTGATACCAAGCTTGTCTATAGTTACATTTAATAGAGCGAAATAAACCGAAAAAAACATAAATTGGGTCCCTTATTAAGATCTGCCGGTCCGGGTTGGGATACCTCAATTGTAATTATTCTGTTTTTAAATTATTTTGTTCTACTTTAAAGAAAATATGATCAAATTTTGTATCTAATGAAAGCTTTTTGAAATTTTATGATAATATTTTTCGAATTTAAAAATTTTTTACATGCAGCTTTTGAAAAAAGGCCTACGTTTTTAAACCATACTCATTGGAGATGGTACTAATAAATATGAGTTCATCTTTGGATGTCCTATAGAAATTGGCTTGAATGCGTTGGGCGATTTTTTGAGAGTGTTTTTCTGGAAAAAATAGTAGTGCGAACATTAAAAATGTCCTTAAAATCCTTAGGAACCGGAATTTAAAATTTTTTTTTTTGTGCCCAACCTTTATTCGTTGCATTTCATTTGAAAACTTTTCTTAGTGCTTTTTCTTCAGCCAACCTTATATTTTGAGGATTAGCTAGACAAAAACAGTTTTTTTAAGAGAAAAATGTTTTTTGCTTTAGAATGCGTTCTTGAAAACATATCGCTAAATTGGGAACATTAAAAAAGTCCTTACAATTCTTAGAGACTGGATTCCAAAGAATTTTTTGGAGCCCAACCTTTGTTTATAATTACTGAACTAAATAATTTTCTCTGTGTTTTTCCTTTAACCGAATTCAAAGCAAAGTAAGCGGAAATTAAATTGTTAACATACAATAAGAAGAGAGTTATATGAGATAAACGGAGAGGGGAAAGTGTAAAATGCTAAAATTTCAATTTATTAAATCCAACACAAACAAAAAATTTTATCTTCCAACACACAAAAAACTCATACAAATCTAATTTCCCATATTTGAGGGTTTTCAAATATAATCTTTAACATTGGTTAGAATATAAATTAAAATAGGAAAAAAGAAATCCTTGCAAATAATTAAAAAAAAAAATCTGAACAACAAAGAGTATAAATACTAACCTTATTTTTTTAACTTTTACAGATTTTACATGGTAACAAACAAGAGAAAAACTCAACTCAACTTGCCACATAGACAGACAATATTCCCAAATTGAAGATACAGCAACACAACACAACTGAACCAAGTTAAAACCAACAAAAAAAAAGTTTAATTCATTTGTAATTTATATATGCTGCCATGAAATCAAATCAAAACGAACGACAACAAAAAAACTGAAAGGAAGTTAAAGAAATAAACAATGGCGAATATAACGGAACTCTTAACAAAAACTCATTGTACTCTGGTACTTTATATGTTAACTGTTAAGTGTTGATTTCACATATGAAAGAAAAAAATTAATAGAAATTGAGAGGGAGTACAGGAGAGGAGCGGGAAAGGAAGAAAAAGGATTTAGCATCATTATCATTGTCTTAACCAAAAAAAATTGAAAAGTACACATAATAACAAATAAAGTGCAATTGTTTGAAGAAATCCAAGTCAGGAGATTATAAAACAACATCAAAATGTTCTCGTCGCCAATGTGGCTGGAATGTTTTTGATTTGTAAGAGAAATATAGGTCAAGACATAGTGAAATGATCCGCTGTGCTCGCTAGTTCTTTAAGAAGTTCTCTGCCTTAATTATCTGCAAATGAGGCTATAATTTTTTCGAAGGATTGATGAATTTAACGAATTGAGAAGGAGAAACTGCTATCATTATCAATCTTAATAGATTCATAAAATTTTCCGCCACTAGAATATAATTATGGCTTTAATCCTGTATTTATTAATATAAGTGGGTGTAATTGTCCATGTGTTAGCATTCGAATCTTCCCAATACCACCAGGAGGAGAAGGTTAAGTTTTTAGAGTGTATATGTAATATATGCTCTGGTATTTTTGCAATGTGCGGCTATATGCTTAACAATAGCAGCATTAACCGCAATACAAAAAGCTTCTTACTACAATCAACAACCTCATTATCATCATCATCCTCTGCATCCGCCTTAGTAGCAGCAACAGCAATTCCATCACCAACATTATCACCTTCTGTCGTATCATCAGCAACATCTTGTAATTGTTGTCTAACAAAAGCCCATCATTATCACAATTCTCTAACAAATTGTAGTAAAGTTGCTGCTGTTGTTGGTCGTAACAATTGTGTTTCTGGCAAATCTTTTGACAAGTGGCAAATTTTCTTATTATCAATAATTATTTTATTATTATGTTGTACAAGTGAGTATTACTTATGTTAAGTGTTTGTTTTTATCTTATTCATTTACTTTTTTCCCTCATATGTATGTTAATTTATGAAATTAATTTAATATTTTGCAAAATGTAATTAAGAAAAAATTCATCATAATTTGTCATGTGTAGGTTTGTGTGCATGATGGATTTGACAGCTGTCAGTATTGAGAGATACTATTGAGAAATTAAGAAAAAATTATTTATTTAAGCAGAAGGGAGGGAGTTGTTTTCTTTTTTTCAAATACAATATATTAATGAGAAGATTTTTATTTACATTGTCCCCATCACATCCATTTATTCCAATAGAAATGCTTGAGATCTAAGAAAATAAAGCATTCATTATCCAATAAGTTCTTCATATCAATTTAAAAATTATAGTGATTTTATAAAAACTTCCTTTAAATCCCAGCAAAACCACACATTACCAAATAATGGGAAAAGTAATGTATAGCCATAGGGCTTCAACCATTACAATACACTTTACTTCACTGATGAATTTTACAGGTGATGAGCCTAAAAGTAATGTGTGAACTAATTACCTAATATGGGGTTAAGTAACTGGTTACATATAAAATTACCAGGTTCGAAAAAGTAATGGGTCTATAAAGACATTTTCTTAAAAAAAATATATTAAAAAACTTTTTTAATTAAATACATAACTTGGCCTCGCTGGGATTCGAACTTGGGGTCTTTTGGTTGTTAGGCGAGAATTCTAGAAAAATATTTGCCTTACCCTCATGCTTACAAAAAATCACAAAGTAATGTGTATACATATAGATTTTCAAAAAAAAAAAAATATTTTAAATATTACTTTACGTTTATATTTCATGCATTATGTAATTGATGATCGGCAAGCCATTATTTTGTTTCGAAATAATGTAAAAGGTAATGATGGATCATTACAAGGTAATCCATTAGTACACAATTATTGGTAACTCATTACTTTAGGTTTCGAAATAATGCTGAAGGTAAGGGGTGTCCATTCCAAAGTAATGCATTATGTAACCCATTATCGGTAATTCAGTACTTTTTGTTGGGACATAATGATAAGGAGTATACATTACAATTTAATGCATTACTTTATCGCATACAATACCAAAGCTTTGCTGGGATGTTCTTTCCATTCAAAAAAAAAAAAAAGACAAATTTATGGGATTTCTTTTAAAAATACTCATAACATCTAGTAGGCTTGGTTAAAGGAAAAAATCACCTTGGTCTCATGGCAACTCTAGCACTCTACATGGGTTTTCTTGAGTACATCAAAGCTGCGTTCAAATCAGAATTTCATTAGTTTCAAGCATATTTTCATACAAAAATGTATTAACTTTGGTCCCAACTTTTAACCCTTAAACGTGAGATTGGGCTGCTTAAAAAAATACGTGTCCCTTATTTATTTGTCTTAATCACATATTTAAATTTCATTAAGATCAGAAAGAACCCATTGGGAGACTACCCTTATTAGTTTTCTTTTAAATATGTATATTCATGTAGTTAAAATGACCAATAACGAAGTATTGGGGTTTTAAGCTAGTATAATATAATAAATCATGTCTCGGTCATAGTTCCAAAATAAATGCTCATAATTCTCACCGGCTATTAAAATAATATCTGTTCGGGTAATGGCCGGGCAACATATCCACTAAGTGTTTGCGACTGATAATCATGTTCTTGTTTTTGTTATCATAAAGATCAAACATGATGCTCTTAAACTACATTTTTCTCTGCGTACAGAGTAAAATTACTGGATGTGATTACTGAATTTTTGTTAAGACAACCGAAACTGTCAAGGGCAAATTCCTGTGTCTGAACTAGTTTTCTATAGTCTCAATCTAAAAATTTTGTAACTTGTAATTTCACTCAACATTCAGAAAAATTATATATTTTAGAGCATCGTGTAATGATTGTAATTTAGATTTTTATCATAGTGTGATCCTTATGATAATAACTATGATCATAACTGATTACATTATCGCTGCGGCTAGAGTAAAAATTATTAATATAGATCATATTACGATCATTAGGACCTTACTATAACAACTAATTATTCTAAATCATAATATGATGCTTTTAAACAATATTTTATCTCTGATGTTTCGTGGGTTTATGTACAGGGTTCTTTCACTATACTAATACAATGATAATAATGCATGCATTATGATAATAATAAATGCATTAAAATACGAAAATAATTAATATGAGGGTATCCTGGTCTTTCTCAGATAATACAATCCACTGGGGACTGTCCTTACCCCATAATTCTGGTATCCGTTAAACATAATATTTAAAAATTGAAATCTTTCACCCTGTTTTTTATCAACTTCTTAATGCTGCTCTGTTTCTGACAGTGATTTATAATTTAACATTTTTCAATTTTCTACAGTAGCGAGCAAATGCAACACTGATTCCTGCTATCTTAAAGTACGTCTGTGTTCTCGTAACTGCATCCAATTGGTCTGTAATTTTGGTTTTTATTTTGGACACTTATATTTAACTAAATAAAGGTAGTATTCTAAACTAGTCAATTAAATGTTTCTTATTATTGTTAGTTACGAAAAAAAGTTCTTATTCTGTGCGAGCAAAACAATATACATATATATATTGCATATATTTATTAAAATTTTATATTTATTTTTTGATTAAAATATACTTAAAATAATAATAGCAATAATATTTCGTAGCAAAGAAATTATTTGCTATTACTGCATTTAATATTGAAGGCATATTATCAACTAAAGATATGCATTTTCTCCCCGCCTGTTTTCAGAAATTTTTCTAAATTTGATGGGTTTTCCTTATTTGATTCCCATTTTACAAGCACCCATTAAACACCAAAAGGAGCAATACCGTTATTTTTTTCGAGCCGTACTCGAAGACTATATGACACAGCGTTGCATAATTTATGCTCGCAACTGTATATCTTTATTAGCACATTATAACTTACTTTACTGTTATCAGTTTTACAAACACTTTCACTTAAAGAAGATATTTATATTAAATTACACTTTCAGTTTTCTTTTCATGACTTATCTAAATTACCTTAAAAAATTATAAAGCAAAACTTTCATACACTCTATTGTTTACTTATAAAATTTATGGTTCTTATTACTTTAATCCCTCAACACTTTTGCACTAGAGTAAAATTTTTAAAAAAATTATAAATAAATATATTTTTGCTTAACAAAACAATCTATTCTTCTTATATTTTTTGCTCAATTTTCGAAAACAAACCACACCAATCATACCACAATATCTCAAAAAAAAAAATCATGAATCGGTTTGAAATGAATGTCTTATGATGACTGGCTGCTGCTGCATGGTTGGATAACAAAAGGTCACGTGTTGGCAATACGAAAGGGTCGTCTTATGACTCCAAGCACATTTACGGCTTTAAGCGGAGATCTACATGTGCAGATACAATTTACACAAGACACAATAGCAGCAGAAGTAGAAAACGATGCGAGCACGAGCAAAATGCCAAAACAGCGACATCAGGAGCAGGGGAAGAAGAATCATCCTCTTTTGAAAGGAATTGCAAACGGCGAAGAAGAAGAAAAAACTTCAATAACATCACGCACATTACAAAAGATATTAAGTGAAAATGTCACCGAGAATATTTTAGAAGTGGAAAATATTATAACAAGTACTTTGGTCATTAGTAAATACATTGATGTTGCTGATGATGAAGGATCTGAAGGAGTTAATGCTGAGGGAGGTTTTCTAAAGCCTAAGGCTAATTTTAATACAACAGCTAATGATTCTTTAGTTTTGCAAAGAAAACGTAAAGAAATTATAGAAAATATATTACTTTATCCCGATCCACGTCATAATGTAACCCAAGTATCGGTACCCTGTCAAACCTTTATGCAGGGTGGTCTTTATGAAATGCAGGTTGTTACAAATTTAAAAACCACCAATACATTTCCCTTAAATACCACCAATAAATCGTCCAATGAGGCTAGACCCACCATGACTACAACCACTACCACTTTAATACCCGAATTTGATGAACGTCTTAGACAAACTTTAGATGTACGATGGCCTAGTGCTGAAATGATTGTTAGTCCGGTGAGACTGAAAACATATCCTGAGTTTCCCGTAGAGGTTGTCTTACGTTTTCCCGAAGTAAATTGTGATAATGCTTGGAAACGAGAAGATTTGCCGGAGTTTTGGTTAGAATTGGTATACTGTGGCAAAGAACGTTCTTGTTCTTCGTTAATGCCTCAAAATATTTCAAAATCTTCTATACTCTTTGCTGAACAAGTTAGGGGTTATCCGAAACAAAAATCTTTTAAGTTAACCTGTGATCATTTTGGTTTGGCTGGTAACTATGCGGTACAATTGAGACCTATGATATTGGCTCCTAATATACCCATTACTCGTCGATTTCTTTCCGTGGATTGGAGTGAAAAATATGTTTTTAATGTTTATGCTCGTAGCATATTTCCGTGTGATCCTCATACAGGCATTGGAGTTTTATATGAATATCCTGGTTGCATTTTAGATCAAGGAGATCGTGTTAGAGTTTACGCCAGGCTAAGGGCAGATGTGGCTTCTCTAAAGCCACCTACCACTTTGCATTATGTTGCTGAACAGAGAGTTGTTAAAAATCAATATTCGCTATATTTTAATTGTGACCTATTTACGGAGAAATTTGTGGAATATTGTTTTGTTTATGTGAGTCAGGCAATATCGGGAGCAGTGGCTGATGTTAGAATGGATTGTGTACCCTCATTACCAGTGAGAGGTAAGTGGATTTTTTTTTAATTGTCTTTATAATAGTCTTTATAGAAATCTGAAGTGTAAAAGTATAGTAGTATTTTAACAAAAACTAGAAATTTTTATATATTTTAGGATATTTTCGAAATTTAATTTCGGCTAGCTCATTTGAAAGAGTTAGCCACAAATTTTGGATTCAATAGTTTTTAAGTAGAAGCGTGTTATATTTTTACTGCTACTTTTCAGGTTTGAGCAAAATCTCGTTGCTTGTTTTAAAAATTAATAGGATAAATTAAAATGTATACATTAGATGTCCGAAAGCCTTAGGGTAATATGTAGAGTCCGACCGAAGACTTCGTGAGTCAGAAGATACCTTAAGAAATGGGACGTTAAGGGAGAACTTCCTCTTTCAGTACTTCCCTGTAAAAGCACAGTCTTATTAGATGAATACATTCCAAATTTAAAGTTGTTAGCTATAGTGGTTTGGGCTGAATGACTAAGAGGGAGACTTTTTCCTTTTTAACTCTATTTAAAACATGCTTTTATTGGAGATTTCAAAAATTGTCTTATCAATGAACCTCGGAACATGTATCTAAATTTTCATTTTCTTACTTCAGCGGTTTGGACAACAATTGAAGGGGAAAATTTTCCACATTTGAGCTTTAATTTTTACAATGTTTCTGTCGAAAGTTATAAAAAGTGTTTTATCTGCTCCTCCCTTTAATGGTTTGGCCAGGCTGCCAAGAATCGACAATTTCCTTTTTTTGACCTTCTCCGTATGATTTTCGAAAAAGCCCGTCTAAGCGGGTGGCTACGCTGTATTATCAACCCACATACCAAACTTCATGTCCCTTGCATTAGCTATTTGGCAAGGCCGCCATGGTAGAAACTTTTCCCCTACGTGGCCCTCCCCGTATAAATTTCCAAAAATTCCGTCTAAGATGATCTTTACTCGGAATGAGAAACCCACATACCAAATTTCAAGTTCTTTGCTTTAATAATTTGGACATGGCCGCAAAGGGGGTGACTTTTGGATCACTAAGCACAAAAAACGAAATTAACTGGGAACAAAATTAAATGGAACATACAATTTCGTTTTTATTTTATTACCATTGTTTTGCTTTTTAATTCTACTCATTCCACGTTCCATTCTATTTGGTTCCTCAATCAATTGCATTCAGTTTCCTATGTTTAGTGATCCAGTTGCACTCGCCGCCCAATCCATTTCGTTACCTGTGTTAAGTGTGCCAATTGCATTTGTTCCCTGTTCCATTCCTTGGCGTTTCGATTAATTAATTCGATTAGATACAGAATGACTCTTTATTGATGTTTTTTTTATGAAACGAGAATAATCGAAGTTTATTGCTAAATTTGTTTAATGTGTAATTGCATTCCATTTCGTATCGATTGTGGCTACTTTTCAAACCCAATTTTTCTGCTTAAGAGAGGCTTCATATTTTAAGAAGATTTTTTTACGTACACTCAAAAAAAAAATGTCTGTAAAGTCAGCAAAATTTTCGCTAAATTTACTAATTTTTTTTGCTGATATTAGCAATTTTTCTGCAAGGATCCTCAAAGCAAAAATATTGCTAACTTTACAGACTTGTTTTTGAGTGTAGGCTCTTAACTTTTAGAACTATCTTCCTTACCTTTCGAAATATTGAAGTTGTAAGGAAATATAATGTAATCTTGTTCTGGAATGGGCTGATGCTATAACGGGAATATAATTTTAATCAGAGAATATAAAAAATGGCAAAATAAATCGGGTTTATGCAAAAAAAAAAAATATTGGTAAAAAGGCAAAAAATATCAAAACTGTTAAAAAGGTGAAAAAAATTACACTTTTTAAAAGAAAAATTTTTTAAGAAAAGAAAAAGCATTTATAGCGAAGAAAATCTAAAAAGGCAATTTTTAAAATGATAGTTCCTTCAAACTTTAACCAAATTTTGGCAAAATAAAATTATTTATTTTTCAGTTGATTTGATCTAGATTTTTAAAATCTTGGATCATTGAGTATTACTGTGAAATCTATTGATTTTATTTTGCAATTTCCATTCGAAAATTTTCAATTTCATTCAATAACAATACATTATCAATACACGTCATCAACTGTCGCTTTATGTCATTTCGGAAAACAAGGATTTTTACATTTTCCATTTATATCCTTTCAGCACTATATACACATCAAATATAGAACAATATTCTGTACTAAAGGAACAAACAAAATTTGTTTGTCCCAAAACTTATAAGACAATCTATACTTGAAATAGTTAAAAGTTCCAATATCAAACCACATCCAATTTTTTTTACTGCACTGCAATGAACTTTAATTTATTTGCATAATGGTTGACATTTCAAAATTTTCTAATAACAATCATTGCGGATTTCCATACCCACTGGGAAAATTATCTGCATGATATCAATGATTTTTTTCTTTAGATCTATGAAGTGTCACTGGAATTCGTCAATTGAAACTTTTTATTAAATTAATGCAGTTTTTCATAAAATTTTATTAAAATTTTCATTTTATTTTTCAAAAATTTTAAACGCCTAATGAAAAAGTTTCATTAAAAATAGTTGCATCAAGATTATGAGGCTTTTTCATAAAGCTTAAGATTTTTTTTTATTTGCTTTATGAAGAAAACTTCATTAGTTTAGCCAAAAATGTCATTAAAATTCACCCAAGAAAATGTTCTCTGTTTTTTAAAAGAGTTCGAATATAAATTTAACTTTATGAGTTTTGGGACAGTTGTATTTTAAATTCTAGACAATATTTATCCTACTCTTACATTTTATTGCAATATTGCAGTGTATGCTTTTTGTTGTTGTTTTATAGTTTGATGCATGTTTTAATGCATTTAAACAATACCGGATGTGTTTATGCTATTGTTTCATATAAAGGGTGTTGTTTTATAGAGGCATAGAACTTTGAAATGGAATAAAACAAAGATGAATTTTTTAAATTGACATGAAATTTACTTTATTCGAAAGATAATTTTCTGGCATTATAATTTAAATATGACTTCTGGCATATGACCGCCACGGCTGGCTCGGACGTAGTCTAATGTGGGGGTCCAATTTTCGATGACATTTTCCAACATTTGTGGCCGTATATTGACAATAACGCGGCGAATGTTGTCCTCCAAGTGGACAATCGTTTCGGGCTTATGATAGACTAGTGAAAATAGTCCAGCGGCGTTAAATCGCACGATCTTGGAGGCCAATTCACGGGTCCGAAACGTGAAACTATGCGGTTACCAAACGTTTCCTTCAACAAATCGATTGTGGCACGAGCTGTGTGACATGTTGCACCATCTTGCTGAAACCACAGCTCCTGCACATCATGGTTGTTCAATTGATGAACGAAAAAGTCTGTAATCATAGCTCTATAGCGGTCACCATTGACGGATAGACCGATTGGGGTCTTCCTCTACGCTACACTCCACAGCAGCAATGACTTCTTCTGTACGCACTATACGACTTCTCTGTGGATGCATATTATCATTAAGAGTAAATGTGGTGCGAAAACGTTCCATAGTTAATCGAATTAATTGCTCTGATGGACGATTATGTTCACCGTAAAATGGACGTAGTGCGCGATAAGTATTTCGAACAGAACCATGATTTTCAAAATAAATTTGCACAATTTGAAAGCGTTGTTCAGGCGTCAGTCTCTTCATATTGAAATGCCAAACCAAACTAAACATAAATCACTTGACAGCTGACAAAATGGCCGCCAGTTAAAAAAGTGTTGTCAACTTAAAGTTCTATACCTGTATAAAAAATACCCTTTACAACGCGTGCTCAAGCTCTCGAACATGACGGCAAATAAAGTCAACATACGTTTTGTCATGTTTTTAGTGTCACATTTTGCACCAAAGTTTGTATTGTCATTCACACAAATGTACACACATACACTGAAAGAATTGTAAAAATAATATTAACTAAATTTTTTATAAAAACAATAAAGTTTCGCTGGAACTCACCATTGAAACTTTTTTTGAATTAAATCAGTTTATTTATAAAAAGAAATATTTTATATATTGAAAATTTCTTACATTCAATGAAGAAGCTTCATGGAAACTATCATGCTTTTTAATAAATTTTAAAACTTTTCTATTTATTTTGTGAAAGAAATTATACTAGTTTAGTGACAAATTTCATTAAATGTCATCCAAGAAAATTCTCTCAGTGTATAAATTAATTTACTTACATTACATAAATGGAACACTATGGGATAGATTTTCAAAAAAATATTGTACTTTACATATATCTAATTTCATCAGATTATATCTAAACCCATACAAATAGATACAATTATATGGGCCCATATTTCGGATGAAATAATAATAATAATAAGATCACCTATAGCGTCGCATAAAAATTGATATGACTATATAAAACTCAATATAAATTTTTTTAAATCGGGAAAGTCTGTTAGTTCTTCACTAGACTAAAATATTTGTTCGTTTTGCCCTAATTCTTTTGGTTTTCGTGATATGGCTTATTATCAAAAAAACTTGTATTAATCACATTTTCTATTAAATGATGAAGAAGTTATGAAGCATGTTTCATAAATATTTATTAAAAGTTTCATCAAATTTATAAAAAATTTCATAGTTATGACAATTATACGTAGATTTTCGTCTAATGAAACTGTTTTATAAATATGATGAAGCTTTTTTCACTTAGAGTACCGACGCGGCAATTTGTAACGGTATTTTGTAGATATAACAAAATTGAATGCGTAACATTTTGTAATAAACTCTGTGATATTTGAAAACTATTGAAATCACAGTTTAAAAACTTCTTAACGGTATTGATGTAGGCGCGGTAGGCAACTAGCGTTCTAATGAAGAGGTAAAATTCTAACCCATAGTGCCAAAAAATCCGATACATCTAAATAAAACATTTTTTTCTGTTGATTCAGTTGTAAATTTTATATTTTTGTTAATAGCGAAAAATATGATTTGGATATATTTTTAAGCTAGTATTAAAATAGTTTTGAGAATATTTTTGTTTTTAATATCAACTAGGTCAGTCATATGTAGCTGTCTATACAAATTCATTTGTTTTATGTATATTACTCATTCTAATTCATGAAATCTATTTATATTTATTTCTACAGAATCCGACACTGGCGGTTGGGGTCCTTGGAGTGAATGGACTCCTTGTTCTACAAATTGTCTTGGTGGCACTCGTAATCGTTATCGTTTTTGTGATTCTCCTCCACCACGCTATGGCGCGAAATTTTGTGAGGTATGTATTCTACTTATGTATTAGTGTAATTGCATGCATGTATTTATTTGAGTGGGAGGACAACCACCCAGTCGTATAGAAAATTTGTGTATTGCAGGCAGTAATCATAAAACTTAATGGCAATTTTGTAAATGGAAAAAAAAACTTTTAAACTCGCAAATTTTGTAAGCCGCATTGTTATACGAATATAGGTATGCGTAAACTTTGTAAATGAGAGCATTTTAAAAAGGATAAAAATCAGGGAAGTAGTTGAAATAGTTGAAATGAGCGAACTTAACAGACATCGAAGTTTATAAGTTTAGAATTTTGTGATCAATCATTCGAAATTTTTCGAAAATCGGTTTTTGGTTTTTCCGATTAATTGAAATTTTAGAAAAACCGTTCTCGGTTTTTGGAATTTGAAAAAAAAAACCGGCTAACCGGTTATTTAATGTTATACAATAATGTATACTCAAAAATAGATTTTATCTTATGAATTAATTAGTTTTTAATTGAAATATTATTAGTAATTTTGAATCAACTTGAGAACATTTTTTAGATGGTTTTCAAAAAACAATAATAATTTTTACAAATCACTTAAAATTTTGTTTTATGAGATATAGCCAGTGCATTCAAAACAAATTACTAGGAACAGTTCATTATTGAATACGAATTTAACCCTCAAACCGGCCTTAGCTTTTTTCAACTGAATTTATACCATGTGTATGAAAAATAAACAATATGTTATTCTACGAAATACTTTTTCGTTGCCTACTTTTGGCGATATGGGCCAAAATAGGTTCAGAGCGTATATCGAAAACTAATTCATAAGAAATGATACGTTTAGGCATACATTATTCCTCTTACCAAGATATACTTTTGCTACTTTGCCTACTTTTGGCGATATGGGCCAAAATAAGTTCAGAGCGTATATCGAAAACTAATTCATAAGAAATGATGCGTTTAGGCATACATTAATCCTCTTACCAAGATATAACTACAGTCCACTTTTTGTGCTTTTACTTTAGAAGATATGGCGATTTTCGTTTTTCGAAAAACATGAAATTGATCGAAACTTACAGGCTTTGCTACTACTAGTTAATATTATCCGTTTGCCAAATTTCATAAAACTACGGTGACCTATTGGAATCCTGTATGTCCTTGGACCAATATAGATTTTTTTTTAAACATAAACTTTAATCTTTCTTTTTTTACTATAAATGGTTTCTAGTTAACATAAATATATTTTTAAGATTTTTGAAAATTGTGTTCATTTCACAATATTTATTTTTTGAAATTTTAACCTTAACACTTTCTCTCTTCCTAACCGTGGACATCTCACAAAAAATGACTTAACGAAATATATTGCAGATTTTGTTTTCTATTGAAATAGTTTAATTTATTATTAAAAAACACTCATTTGGCACATTTAGACCCAATTTAAAATACGCCTCCTGGAGGCGGGCTTGCCGGCTAGAGGGTTAATAAAAAAATGTATAGAGAAAAATTGTTTAAAAATGTCAACAAAGGAATAGAAATATGTTGTTTTTATTTACAAACAATTTAATACTATCTTTTGTTTTTTGTTTTTATAAAAAGCTGTTTTTTAAGAAACTTTTTCAGAATATTCCTTTTTTAACAATAAATTTTGTAACTTTACGGTTTACAATATAGTGAAGCTAAAAAAGAATAGTTAAGAAAAAAACCGGTTATTCGACAATAAAAAACAAGTTTATTCGATATTCGAATAAACTGAAACCGACATCACACAAAAACCGGTTGAAACCGGTTTTGAAAAACCAACCCCTTCACACTAGTTTACAATAATGGCGCCCAACATTAAATAAATTGTGTTGTTGGGAAATAATTTTTATAAAAAGCATACGATTATTATCCTGGCTCAAATTCCCTCGCAGTTTCGAGCCGAAAGAAGACGCAACCGTATATCAATAAAAAAAAATAAATAAAAATTGGTGCCCAACTTAGGGCCCATTTAAGTATAAAGAGGATGTTAGGTTCAACTAGTTGTCCTTTTGCTATATCTCTATCGGCATTATCCTCCCTATAAACATCCTTTTTAAAGAATCCTTCTCTTTAAAATTCATATACGCCACACCTGTTTGCGATTTCCTAAATGCATTCCCTCTTTAGATAAGATGATAACTTTGAGATGAAAACAATACACTTAGATTTGACTTTATGGGAAAAAAAAAACAACAAAACAACAAGTTTTTAATTTTATATATTGTTTTTCTTCTTCCTACAACGAAAAATTCCTAGGAAAACTATTTCACGCCCAAGACAATAGTTGATAATATGGTTTTATGTGTGTATCAACGAAATATGAATGCTACAGGGAAAAGATGGTTTAAAGGAATTTGTAAGGGGTTTTTCTTCATCAGCACAGTTTTTAGTAAAAGAATTTATGATGGTTTAAACAATGGAAAGTTCGTTAAACTAAAAATGTAAAGAAAGTTAACAATAACGCACATAGTTTTATGTGAAAAGTTTTAAATAAAATGAAGAACAGGAAAAAGAGTTAACTTACAAAAAAAAAAAAAAAATAGGTGGTAACATTGTTGTGGTTTTAAAACTTCACACGTGAAAGTAAGAACCTGTTGTTAATGACGACGAAACGTTTGAATTACGAATGTAATAAAGTTAATTTAAGAAAAAAGTGAAGTTTTAAAGTTTTTAAATAAAGGCAAATTAAAATGCATTTATCATTCTACAGCAGTTATTTCATGTAAAGTTTATGTTTCTTGCCGTCTTAGAAACAGAATGTTTGCTTAAAGTTATGATTTTTAATTAAAACAGCACATTTTTGTAAAATTTAAGATGTTCTTAATTCTGTCATGAGTAATAAAGTCGGAACATTTTTTAAATATTTCTTCAATGTTCGAAAATTGAAAAAAATCTTTAATAAATTGTGGGTTTTTGAAAGTACCAAAGCCAGAGAAATGTCAGAACTTTCTGATTTATTCGTAAGCTCCTTAAGGTATCAAATAATAATAATTCAAATCGTATGTTTCTAAGTATAGAATTTAAAGTTATAAAATTAAATAAATTAGTGGCTCAAAGTAGTATTTCTAGAGGTAAGCAATTTCCGACTCTTTTATTCTAAAAATGTTCATTTTTTATTTTTAAAACGATAGAGAGAGAGAGCGAATAAATGAATATGTAGAAAACCCTTTACCGAAATCATATCGTAAGAATGATACCCGTTTGCAAAAATGGAACCTTTTGGGGACTAGATTTCTTAGAAACGGATTGCATTAAAAGTTATTTCATAAATTGGCAAATGTCTAACTAAACTGATAATATGAAAATAAAAATTATTCAAGTTCGAGGCCATACTCCATTTTTCTTTATTAGGAAAGAATTTGTTTTTTGATCAATGGTTATAATCTTTAACTTCAAGCTCATATATTAGTTCTCATGTAGTGAGTAAACTAGTTTATATAAATGTTTGATGTTTGGCATGGAATTGTTACTGCTTTCAAAACGTGTTCTGATGATGGGAACCTAGAAAATTCCCGAAATAGATCTATCAACACATTCCTGAAAGGGTCAAATAATAAATTTGAAAACAAAAAACTCTATAGATTATTTTTTAGGACAATATCCTAATAAAGAAATATGGAGTATGGCCTCGAACTTGAATAATTTTCATTTTCATTGCACAATTAAAGGTCGAAAAAAACAAAATTTTTATTTTTAATAAAAATTATATCAAACTTGGAAACTGATAATATTTATGTTTGTTCCATCTTAGTTATAGAGCGTTAAATTTCCAAATTGAGTTTAAAATCTACTCATCAGAAACAACATCTACAAAAGACATCAAACTGCTGCTGATTCTATTATAAGGTAGATCTTGACAGTGGGAAAAACTACCTGAGATAGAGCCAAAACATCTCGGATAGCGAGAAAGAAAAACCGATAAATATATAGCAAAATTAGGTAAACAGTGGGAAAAAGTGCTAGCGATAGAGCATAAAGATCTCGGAATAGCTAGAAAGAAAAACTTATAGAGATAGAGAAAAATCACTTAAGCCACTTTCACACTAGACAGCAACGTGTTTTGCCAAAACCCGTATTTAATTTCTTAATTCTATTCCAACGGTTCTTTATTCTTTACCATTCGTTTTGGCAAAACACGTGTTTTGCTATGTAGTCTGAATGACGTGTTAGAGTCAAATTTTTCTCTAGCTCTAGCAGTCCTTTGTTTACCTTGTAGATGTGCCTTAAGTTAGATTCACAATGAGATAGAGTGTATTAGAATAGAGACGGTATAATACAAAATCCACTCTGTTGAGTGGAGTACTCCATCATTGTGAGTCCAGATTTTATATTGTGAATTCGGTAAAACATTTACGGGTTTTAATAAGGTGGCAACATTGTTTTGTTTTAAGTATCAGTGTGAAAGTAATAACATGGTAACAACCTGTTGTTAATGACAACTGAAATTTGTTTAAAAATGTTTAATCAATAACATAAATATTTTGAATACACTTTTTATTATACTAAACTTATTTTGTTAAGAAAATTGTTAATAAATTCACGCAAATAAATTAAATGAGTGAAAAAGAGGCAAAAGGTAAAAAAGGAGGTAAAGGCAAGGGGAAGAAGAGTAAAAAGACCGATCCCAATAAACTTACTCAAGTGGATAGAACTTTTTATGAATTAACTATAACCGACCTTAATCAAAAATTGGCACGCCTTAGAACTCACTTGGCCACATTAGATGAGACCAATCATAATATAAAGGAAAAATTAAAAAATATTGAAATAGACCGCACCGATATAGCTGCACATTTAGAAAAAACGTTGGCCGAAAGAAATGATACTATTAGTGAACTAGAAGAACGGCTGGTGGAAATAACTAAAGTACGTAATAAAGAGAAATTGGAAGCTGAAGAACATATTAAAGACTGGGAAGGAAAATATAAATCCATGCATGATCAATTGACCTCAGAGATAAAACTTTTAAATGGCAAACTTAATTCTCTCGACGAATTTCGAATACAGCGTGATGTATTATTGGCAAAATTTGATGATCAGGAACAAGATTTAAAAGAAAAAGATCGTTCTCATCAAGAGGCACTTTATAATTTAGAACAAAAAGCTGTGGTAGAAAAAGATGCCTTAAAAAAGGAAGTAGAAGCTAAATTGTTGCAAGTTTCAGAAGATTTTGCCCGATCTAGTGAGATACGTAATGCAGGCTATACAAGACGTTTAATAAGAGAAAATATAGCCTTACAAAAAGAGATTGACATATTGGTACTATCACAAATTAAAATGCAACAAGATTTTAATGAACATGTTCTCAAAAACAAAGAAATGTCTGAACAATATGCCTCTCTAGAGCAATTAAAAAATCAACTAATACGTTCGGCACAAAATAAAATACGTATTATTGAGAAATTGACCGATAATTATGAACGTTTAAAGGCAAAATATACAGAAGTGGTAAAATATCGTACACTTTATGAGAATATAATGACAAGAGATGTTTGTGATAGATTCACGTTTAATGAAATGTCCAAGAAATTGAGAGTATTGGGACAACGTATAGAGGGTTTAAAATTAGGAGAAAACTAAATTAATTTCTATGCATGAACAACATGAGACTGAAATTTTCAGACTGAGAGGAGTAATACAACAAATTAAATTAACCGTTAAAGAAGCCATCAATGCCATAGACGAAGAACATCATATTAAAGAAGAATTAACAATCTCATCCATTCCAAAAGCTGATGATGAAGCTAAAGATGAAAAAGCAATGAGAAATCTTAAAAGACATGATTTACTAAAAGAGCTTTTGGATATTGTTAGTAGTCATTCAGATCGTTTACCCGACACTCCATCAATACAAACTGTATCACGTTCTCAATCTTCTATATATCGTCCTGGGAAAATGGGGTTCTTGCCACGCACTGGTTCTTCATTAATGGAGATTTTCAAACGAGAAGCTCAAAAACTTACATTCTACCGAATTATCAGTACCTGAGTTTCAGCTCAAGCAAGAGGATAGTAAAATTATACCCAAAGATCGTGCTAGTGAGGCAGGTTCAATAGTTGACGTAGAAATAGGCTCTACTCTAGTTGTGTCATCCTCTCACGAGGATTTAGATGTAGTTCAGATGGAAGAAGAACCTGAAGATATGGGTGAAGAAGGTTCAAGTAGCGATTACCAGTCGGCTCCCAATAATGACCAACCTGTTGCTGTGGATGCTAAAAGTGCTTCTTCAAAACTTACTGTTACTGCAGGTGAAGATCAATCATCTGTACTTTCCTACGGATATGGCTAAAAGATCACCGGAATTAGATACTACAGTCACGTGGTTCGCGTATTTCTCGTATGTCTAGACAAAAGAGTTTACCACAAATGGATACTGAAGAATATTCTATAACTATGAATTTTTAGTTTTTTATTATGTATATTTTCAACAGACTTCGCATCATCGTTGATTACATTTCACAATCATTCACTAGTGAACATTTTCTATATCAATAATAATTTCAGACCTACGCTCACACTTGTGGGCTTAAATGCTTCCTGGGAAAATTTAAAAATTTGAATACCAAACATAGTGATTAGTAACAATATCTGGGTATTTAATTACAGGGCAATTAAATGTAATTAGACGTAAAAAAGTAATTGGACCTGGAATTAAATACACAAATGTTGGTATTATGTCCCATGTCTGGTATTAAGAAAATCAAAAATTTTCCAAGGCAAGCGTTTAAGCCTAGGTCTGAAATTATTAATGATAAAGAATGAAAGTGAATGATTGTGAAATGTAATTGACGTCGCCCAGGTCTGCTTTTTAATAAATATTTTGCCGCTATTTAAATATTTGTTTTAATTACTTCAAAATGCTAGTTTAAGATATTTTAAAGTTTAATGTTAATGAAATTCTATATATAACTATAAATTGGGGAACTCATGATTGGGGTTGCATGTCTTTTAAAAGACTTACGTTAAAAGTTTTACAAAATCTAGATATTAACTGGTCTTTTAAAAAAATCAACTATTTGTGTTCAGATACTCTAGAATCCAATATTTAGCGTGTCAATCAGAAGATAACCTGAGCGATATGGTCTTTTAATACTTGTAAATCAGCAGCACTAGTCGACAATTTTCAGGCGTTATTGCGAAAGTAATTGGCGTAAAATCGCAAACTTCCTGCAGACTCTTGGCGTTAGTCTACCGACCAGATAGACTGGGTTGTGAACTCTATTATTTAGAGGGATGGATCTCGTTTTTTAATGGCGGCCGTTGATGGAGATGAGGACAGGGTTGGGAATATATTATAGGAAACTGGACAATTGGATTTTCGTGCAACATCCGAACGAATGTAGAATTTATCAGGCAAAAGTATTTGTAATCTATAAAGCCGCGCGAAGAATAGCTATTCGATTAGGAATAAGATTTAATAAAAACGTTTTCTCTGGGAGAGGGTAGGGAGGCAAGATTGAGGTGGACGGACATTGACTACTTGTGAGGTATCTCGACCGTTGATTAACCCAATCAGAACAAGGACTCTCATAGGGAATCCCTTTGGGCACAGTGCTTTAGGTTGGAACACTCCCTGAGAGAAACTATATGAGGTATTGCTTGTCATCCCTGCCAAATATACCAATACTGTAGGTCTTTCAGACATTCAGGCTGTATGTCTTAAAACAATTATTTTGATTAATTTTTTTAAAGCATATTCCCGCTTTACATACTCACGATAATAGTTCTATTACAACTTCACATACTCATTAATGTGGTTCTATAAAACATCTTATAGACCCACAATACATGATTCCACAAACTTCATTTTAGACTTAGGAAATATATTTTACATGATTTTTTGTCAAAACCTTTAAAGATTTTGGATTTGGATTTTTACCGACCTATTAGAAGATCTATAATTATAGTTATGATACCTATGGACTTTGTTTTTGTAAACCCAGTTTAATATCTATAATTTGGTCCCATGATATGATAAATTCACAAAAGGCTTTGAAAATAAAGTGTCTGCCATCTAACGTTTTTTTTTTTAACTAGTGCTCATTTCGTGAATGGTAACACTTAGCTCATGTCTGATTTGACAGATAATTAGTTTTATCCTTCCGCTGAACGAATATGGTCCGTATGTTCGTTATCTTGTGAAAAAAGTGAAAGAAACTGGCATCCTCATCGATAAACCAAAGCGTGAAAAGCCAAAAACAGTGCGTACACCCGAGAATATTGCTGCTGTTGCAGAAAGTGTGCGTGAAGCGCCATCAACATCAATTCACCGTCGTTCTCAACAATTGAACATTTCGGAGACATCATTGAGACGAATTTTGCATAAAGACCGTGGTATGACGCCATACAAAGTCCAATTGGTTCAGGAGTTCAAAAAAAAAAGTTATTTGGCGGACCCTTTAAATTAGCATTTTTAATTTTAGGTCTCATATATTGAAAACCCCACAATTTGAGTGTCGGCAGTTTTTCAAAAATATCCATGGTTAGAATTCAAATACTCCTTAACTATGTTTTTCCAATTCTCATTAAATATCTGACAATTAGATCTCTTAAATGACTCACTATTGTTTCCACAGACAAATCAAATCTGACATGCTCCTTAGAATACCAAAAATAGAAATTCTCGACTAAGACTCATAAGTAAATAATATAAAATTTTAAGCAAAACTTTAACTTCAACTATATTTTCCTTTTCTTTTTAGGGCCCCTCGGTACAAACAGAAAAATGTGGTAAATCTATAACCGATACCTGGGATTGTATTTACGAAACAAGTGGTTCTGTATTTAGTAAACTGAATCGAACAGATGTTAGTCAAGAAATTGGTCCCGGTTGTAGATGTGGTTGTATCGTACATTTGGGAATGTCTAAACCGAAGCGTATTATTGCAGGAGCTACACAAAGTTGTCCCGGCAGATCATTTTGGTTAATACAGGTAAATAACAAAGCTAATTATATAATTTTAAGCAGGAATAATCCCCAAACTTTTAATTTATATGATAAAAACATAAGTTTTATGAAAATTTCTATAGAAAATTTGAAAAATGTATTTTTTTTTCTACCAAAATATCAAACTTTTAAATCGGCGGAAGAATTTCAGACTCTTTTGCCAATGTCAAATTTTGACATTTCTCACTGAGTCTTTATTGACTTTTAAACATAATTTGATAAATTGTTTCTATAAAATTTATATTACATTAAGTTTTTAATATAAATTGTTTTAATTTTTTAAAATTTTATGAATTTCATCCATAACTCAAAACTATTTCATAAAGATTTGTGAAATATTCTTCTCCCCAAAACAATCAAACTTCTTTTTATTAAAATCTTTAATATTCACTCCAAATAAACCCCAACTATAAATAAACTATTGATCCCTGGAGAGTAACTAACTGGTATACATTGTATGGCTAAAACAAATGAATGGCATACCATAGAAATTTATACAATAAATTAAAATAACTAAAATATAAGAACAGCACGAAGCTCTAAAGGAAGAAATGGTTAAAAAAAATTATTAGTATAATCCAAAACATAAGAATGGTTAAGAATAATTTACAACAAAACTAGAGTATAACACTCATAAAAATAAACCTGTAAATAATATCAGAAAAGGCTATTAGTTAAAAATAACGTTGCAGAAAAATCTGATAAAATTAGCAGAATTTTATTTTAGAAATATTAATAAGATAAGAACAGCAAAAATAAATCTGTTAACTTTACAAAATTTTAGTTATATTCGAGTTGAATTTTTGTTAATTGAAAAAAGCAATTTACTCTGCTAAAAATTAGCAAAAAAAATATTTGTAGACTAAAAACAGCAAATGTAAAACTGTAATATCAACAAAATGTTTGCCATATTTGCCTCAAACTTAGTAGAATACAAATAACAGTATATTTTGCTAAAATCAACAAAAATTTTCCTAAAAAATTTTAAATTGCAGATTTCAGGGCATTAAAAAAAAATCCAAAAAAAATTAGTTTGTCTATGATTTTTTAGTCTACTAATATTAAGCAAATTTTTTGTTGACTTTAGCAGATTAATTTGCTAATTTTAATTAACTAAAATTTACCTCAACTATAACTACACATATTTGTAGATTCAACAGATTTATTTTTGTCATTTTTATCTTACTAATATTTAGCAAATAACAATTATTTGCTAAATAATTGTTAAATGTTAATTTTAGTTTCAAAAATATCACGTAACTAATGTTGCCTTATCAGGATGTTATACCCTACGAGGATCAGGATGTTATACATAGGATGTTATAAGTCCGTGACTTTTTGAATGAAACACAGTTTTTTTTTTGCAAACAAAAAAATTTATTTTTCAACATAGTATCCTTTTAGCCCATTGTTTAGACTGCTGCTTGGTCTCCGGAGTGTTGTAATGGATCCATGTTTCCTCCACAGTTACAAAACGCCGCAAAAACTCATTCGAATTGCGGTTAAACAACTCCAAACAATCCTTTGAAGTTGTCACACGATTACGTTTATGGTCAATTGAGAGCAAACGCGACACCCATTTTGCAGAAAGCTTTCTTAAACCCAACTGATCATTTAAAATCGAAACCCCACTGCCATATGAAATGCCTATGGCATCAACAATCTCACGCACTTTTACTCTTCGATCGGCCAACATCATATCGTGGATTTTTTCGACATTTTCGGGTGTATTGACCTCAATTGGCTGTCCAGAACGTTCAGCGTCATTTGGACTTATGCGACCACAACGAAAGTCAGTAAACCACTTTTTTATCATTGAAATCGATGGTGCAAAGTCCCCATAGTATTTATCAAGCTCTTCCTTGGCTTGATTGACGGTTTTTTTTTCGCAAAAAATAATGTTTAATGAGCACTCGAAATTCACTTTTTGTCATTTTTAAAGAAATCCACGAGGTTGTATGTTTTGAACAGCTGTTAAACGCAAAGTAAATGACGGAACTTGCTCAAAATTTGACAGTAGTCTATTAACAGGTGGTACTTGATGTTAGCAGTGTTGCATTTCATATAACTAGGCGGGAAGTTTGAAAAGTCGCGGACTTATTGATCCGCCCTCGTATATGTGTATTCATAAAAATATTAAACAGCATTTCAAATACATTTTAGTTAAAACACACACTATATTCATAAACGAATATTAACTTTTACACAATGTTTAAAATGGGTATTTTAAGCTAATATTCGTTTATGAATACATTTTTAAGTCTTAAAATTAGTTTTAACTAAAATGTATTTGAAATCTGAATTAAGATTTTTTATGATTACGGGCGGGGCGATATACTCCTAAAGATGTTTTTTTTAAAGATTCCTTATTATTTGCTTTGCTTCCAAAAAAATCAACTTTTACTTATCTTTTGTTTTTTTTTTTTTTAATTTAAAAACAAAAATAACAACAATTGTTTAAGTGTTACCCTGTCAGCAAACAAGCTCCAAAATAAGTCAGAAATGGGCTCAAAAATTGTTGTGTGTAAGTGGTTCATCCATAAGAGCCTTCCTTTTTGATTCAAAAATGACTCAGAAACTATAAAGAAAAAAATTCTATAGGCTCAACAATCATTCTTTATTGGAGCCTTTCTTTGAATTGTTCACAAAATATTGAAATTCAATTACATTTCTGAGTCAATTCAGAACAATTTTTTGGATTGAATAATTTTCTTCACATTTTAAAATTTTAAAATATGTTTTCTATTTGATTAATGTTTGACTCATAGAATAGCAACCCTCAAAAAAGTATTCAAATTTAGCTGGCTGCACCGAAAAAAATCCATTTAACTTTTTACGAAAAAAATTTCGTAGCAATTTTTTTTGTTTTTTGTAAAATACAAGAAATTTTCTTTCATTTTACGAAAATAAATTTAGTGGAGCCTTTTAAAATTTCACGAAACTAACGAAATCATTCGCATCCACTTTTTTCGTAATATATATTAAAGTTTCTTTTATTCTACGAAACGCAAAGTGTAAAGGCTTTTTGACTAAAGATATTATTTTTATTATACTGAATTACTACATTTAATAAAAAAAATGTATTTAAAGGAATTTTATGATTGTTTCATTCTGAAGAGCTGGTAAAAGACTTTTTACTTAATATGTAAAAAATATTGCGTAAAAAAGAAAATAATTTCGTACATTGTACAAAATAATTTCGTACGCATTCATATATTTTACACAAACCTTTCGTGGTGCGAAACAACGAAATATTTCGTATAATGAACGTCGATTTTCGTATATACATATAACGCATGAATTTTTTCGGTGTGGGTACTATAAAATAACTATTATTTTATAAATACCCTTTTAAAACTACTTTAAAAATCCTTTATTAAAGAATGAAATATTAGCACAGGTCATAAGTAAAGAATATCGCCACAAATTTACAATTTCAAAGCATTAACAAGCAGATTTTTCATACATAAATTAAAAAAATCAAAATAACTGTTATTTTTTATTTTTTTTTTATTATTTAATAATTATATAATTACAAATTATATACTATTACCCTAACCGAGCACTAGCTACTATGGCCTTCGGCGCGTTGTAGAGAAAATAGAGCAGTACCTCTGGTGGGAATCGAACCCACGACCCCCGCACTGATAAGCCAGCACGCTACCAACTAGCCTACCGGGGCTCACAAAAAATAACTGTTATTTTTTTTACAGTAATTATAAATAATTAAATTTATTAATAGGTGTTTTGTTTAAAAAAACAAAAATAAATCTACTTTGTAATTTTTTATAATTAAATTCATAACTGTTAGGGTCTCTGAAATAAATCTTCTAATTTTAGCAGTTTTTTCTGCATTGTCATTTTGAACATATTTTTTGTAGTTTTAATAGAGTTGTCGAACCCGGTTTCCGAATCATTCGAAAAACCGGGTTGTTCTATTTTTACGTTTTTTTAAAACCGGTTTTTCAAAAAGGGAGGTTTTCGAGTTATTCGAGAAACCCGTTTTTATTTTGCAATCTGAAAATTTAATTTCTTAGAATAATTTGCATGGTTCTATAAATTTTAAATGCCAGCAAGTATAAAATCTTGTGAGGAGAAATTAGCTTGATTCCGTTTTTTGCTTGTTACCCCTTCGTGCTTTGGTTTTGATTTTGAGTTTTTAGCTTCTTCAGACTTTTTAGCTTTTAGTTGCTTTTGTAAACATTTTGGAAAGGCGATTTTTCCGAGTTTTAAATTTTCTTTTTATTTTTACAATATCTTTTCTGATAATGACTGTGAAGACTAAAAGGGGTTCCTACCAGGTCACCTACTTATTTCAATCGAAGGGTGGCAATTTTTCGATTTTTAAGTGATTTAGACAACTTTTTTTAAAGAGAATCAGGAAATGCTTACTATTTATTAATGTGTTGCTTTCTTGGAAATGGGATAGAATGAGATAAAAGGTGCGGAAAGAAGGATGTCTTCAAATATGGCAATACTGTAATTGAGCGAGATGATAAGGTCTTAGAACAGTTGTTGCTCCCCACCTGATGGAGAGTTGGCGAACTTATTGAAGCTTTTTTTGTTACATAGCCCTGATTCATTAATACTGTAATTGCGCGAGATGATAAGGTCTTAGAACAGTTGTTGCTCACCACCTGATGGAGAGTTGCCGAACTTATTGAAGCTTTTTGGTTCATAGCCCTGAGATATTATTTTACTTAGGCGGGATTAAGTGCGTATTAAGGAAAGAAAACTCATACATATTATTTTTCTATATTGATTTTGTCGTCGGCGGAGATCGAACCCGGGAAAATCTGTGTAGCAGCCAAACGCGCTAAGCTTGGCGAAAGTGTCTAATACTATCTCTATCTTGTAAATTTAAATAACTTAACTCTGTTATTTTAAAATATTTTATTAATTTACGGCTAATTTTATTTAGAAACGAGCATAAAAAGACTCTTTAGCCTTTTTAAAGAGTCTTTTTACTGTAGTTTTATTTGTCCACATTTAAAATTTTAGCAAATTTTTTAAAATTTGACAGCGAGAATATTAGTGAACGAAAAATAATGAAAATTTTCACTTAACTAATGAAATTTTTCTTGACAAAATGAACGAAGAAGTTCTCAAAATTAATGAAAAGCTTCACACTTTTTATTGAAGTAGTTTTTTTATTAAAGTTCTTCACGAAATGACTGAAACTTTAAATAAATTAAATGACAGTTTTCATAAAATTTTATGAAAAATTGCATTAACTTATTGAAAAGTTGCAATGGACAAGTTGCAGTACAACTGCATTGCATTAATGTAAAAATTCATTTATATCATGCAGATACAAAGAAATTTATAAAGAGCGGTAAAACTGGTTATTCGAAACGGGGTTAAAGTTAAAAAACCGAAAACCGGGGTTTTAAATAGGTCGAATATTTGACAACTCTTAAGTTTTAGCAAAAAAATTTTTACTAATTTTTTTCTATCAGTGTAGTAAATAATTCATATTATACAATATGACAAGAACAATGCCATACCATGTATAATACACTACTAGGATATAATAAAAGAAATGAAAAAATATATTAATAGATTAAAAGAATAAAAGAATAAGACCTACAACAAGTACTCTTTATTAAATTTTAGTAAAAATTTTTGTCTAATATTTTATGCACTACAATTTTTCCATTATATGGGAAAGAAATGAGATTGACTATTTTATTTTTGCTAAACTTTATCAATAACACTTTAAGAACCTCCTACCCTTGATATCCTTATAGACACAATTCTTTGTATGCTTTCATTTTTCTTTTATGCCCCCTTCAACTTTTAAAGAAAATTGACCTAAACATTCTTGTCAATAGTCCTTATTTCTTTTCTCTTTGTACACTCAAAGAAAAAAAAAGTCCGTAACATTAAAAAAAAAGTTAGTTGCGTCATTTATTTTGCTGAAATTTATATTTATTTTGCTTGTTATTGTTTTAAATATATAGAAAAATGTTAGGACTTCGACATCGTTAATATAATGCAATTAAATAAAAAAAAAATCTGGAAATAAACAAAATATTTTATTACTAACATTAAGAACAGAGCATAATAATTCCCAATTACTTACATTCATGTATATATGTATATGTATGTACGACGCAAATTTACATTTTTCAAATGAGGATAATTCTAAAATACAAGAAAGGAATATTCAAAATATCGCTAATTATCATAAAAACCCTTTGTCTTTCAAAAATATCTACCTTAAACTGGGATTTATTGTTTTGTACAGTGCTATAAAAAAAAACTACTGAATATTTTCTCAAATTTCTTTTTTTATTTGAAAGTACAATCCTTCCGGTTAATAATGGAAAATAATTTCATTCAAATGGCTGCCTCGGCTGGCCATGCAGTAGCCTACACGATCGGTCCAATTTTTTGTTCAATTGTTGAGAACGACGGTGAATTGATGTTGATGGCGCTTCACGCACACTTTCTGCCACAGCAGCAATATTCTCGGGTGTACGCACTGTTTTTGGCTTTTCACGCTTTGGTTTATCGATGAGGATGCCAGTTTCTTTCACTTTTTTCACAAGATAACGAACATACGGAGCTGACGGTGCTTCTCTTCTTCCAAAATCCGTACGCAATTTTCGCACACATTCTGCAACATTACCATGATTTTCAAAGTAATGTCGCAATATTTCCCAGCGTTGTTCAAGCGTAGACACAACCATATTCGTTCAGCGAAAGGATAAAACTAATTATCTGTCATATCAGATATGAGCTAAGTGTTACCATTCACGAAATAAGCACTAGTTGAAAAAAAAAAACGTTAGATGGCGAACCCTTTATTTTATTTTTGCCTAAATTTATCACAATATTGTTTTGTACAGCAGCACGAAAGCGTATTTTATTTTTGCCTGCATCTTCAATTTTCAAATTTATAAAAATATCATTATTTAGTAATTTTTTTAAATTATTTTATTTATTGTTTTATTTATATTTTTTAATATTCACAATTTTTATGTGCACATGAGAAATTATCGAAGTCAATCTCGCTTGCACTTTTGTGTAAGTCTCATACTGGCTTGTTTTTGTTTGTATCTATTCTTTTTCCTCTACTTCGTCCATACAAGCTGCGACATCCACATCTAATCTTTTTACTTGTTCTTCATGCTGTTAATGTGTTTATCAGCACAATTTTGGTAGCAACGTAAATTAGTTAAACATTAGTTCAAAATTAGTTTTTTGGTGAAAGCGTTTAACTAATAATTTAAGCTGAAAACGATATCTATATATCTTAGCTGAGAGCGATATCAGTAAAAAATTGCTGAAAGTTAGTAAAATATTTCAAATAGACGTTTAATAAAATTTTCAACTAACTTTTTTTTTTTGAGTGTATTTAGTATTTCGTTCTATTCTATTACAATGGATTTACATTGTGTAAACGACAAAATTTACTTGAAATTACATTACTTTCATTGTAATCATTTTCATTGAACTTATATAGTTTAAAGTACATTCACTACATTTAAACAGAACTATAAAATAATTAATTCGTTAAAACAATTTTTGACAGTAAACAAAAAAAACTAAGAAATTAACCGGAATGAGTTGATTAAACTAACTTTTAATTGTCGGAAAAGTTTCTAATCGGCTTATGCGAATATCTACGAAATCGTTTCATTATAAAAAATTAAATTTTTATTTTTCTATATTAGCTTATTTTAAATACATGTGTTCCCGTGAATACATTTTTTTGAGTGCTGAAAAAGTTATAAACAAAAAACCGCAAACTGCTGGCGTCAAATCTTATTTTAATAATACACTCCAAAAAAAAGTCAGTAAAGTCAGCAACATTTTTGCTTAGATGGATGATTCTTGCAGAAAAATTACTAATATCAGCAAAAAAGCAAAATTTTTGCTGAATTTATCAACTTTTTTGCTGATAATATCAATTTTTCTGCAAGAATCCTCAGAGCAAAAATGTTGCTAACTTGAGTATGGGGTGTCTGTACCATCATTGCTATTATTATGTGAATGGGCTAAATGGATCGGATAAACTTTGTATTCTCTACAATATCTATTTCTCCAAAAATCGCTAAAACACTACTTCAAATTGAAGGCACACCAGCAGCTTCAAGAATTATGGGTTCCAATATATCTTGAATTGTAAATAGTATCATAACAATAATTATGTCAAAGTGCTAAATAGATCGGATTTTATTTTTTGTCTTTACATCACTTTTAGCTCCACAGTACGCTAAAAATCCACAGTTTAAAGAATTAAAGGCATAAATATGGCTTATATGATAGAGATCACCATTACATTTTTTCTGTGTAAGTGCTAAAAGGAACTTATTATATGTTTTGTTTCTACATCACTTTTAGGTACAAAAATCTATGAAAATCTAAAAAATGTAACCCTAAATAGCTTTGGATACCAAAATATTAATGCGATACATTTAGCAGTTATACACAAAAATAGTAGTACTAATATTTGCCGATCACGCTAGACTGCAACTAGTGTCCTACAGATTAATCGGACAATAAACGATATTTGGTCGGTTTTTTGGTATTTAAAGACAATGTGGAAAGTATTTGATATTGAAAACATATTTGTTGAACCGTCTTAATTCGATTTTGAAAAAAACTGTAAGGAAAAAGCCGAAGTTTAGCTGTAAAGTTAAATAATCAGCCACCAAAGTTTCGCCGTTTGTTCGGCGGCCGATTATTGAAATTATTGCTAAACTAAGGACTTTTCTTAAAATTTGACACTCAAAATCGCATCCAACAAACAATAAATAAACTCAATAAACATTTTTTAACATAACACTAACTGCAACTAATTATTTCTTAAACTGCGAATGTGTTTTTAAAAAATTGAAAATTTTAGGACCTTCGTGCATAAACCTGATGAGATTTGTGTTGTCATATTTAACTCGTTATTGAAGGCACACAAATCCATTTAATCTGATTTTATCTGTCATTTATATGTCAATATAAAAAAAATTGCAATTACTTTGCAATTACGCTGAAAGCTCAAAAATTAAAAATCTGTGAAATTTCTATAAAAAAAAACACAGTGACAGATTTTGGAGAGCTACCATTTATTCCTAACTGAGGGCACATATTTTTTTAACAAATAGGTTTTACGTGATTTCCTTCTATGCTGAAAAAGTTATACTCTAAAACAGTTGAAACACTTTTAAAAGTTAAATTAGGGTCGGTTTTAATTGGGTAGAGCACATTAACAGTTAAATACTAAAATTTAGGATGTTCGCCTGGCTAAATTCGTTAGCCTCAAAAATGCTGATATCAACAAACTTATATATATTGTTTTTAAAATTAAATCGTGAGTGACATGAAATTGTACGATGCCGTAGATTTACTGCCCTTGTCGATAAAAAAATAAGGATTTCTGAGCAATCTCATGTAAAATGGGCAAAATATTTAAACAAAAATTGTTAAAAGAATTAAATCTCTTAAACTTTGCGTTATAGAAAACTGTATTATTAAGGTGAAAATTATATCTTTGTATGAGATGTTTTTTTTTTTAATTACAGTCATATTACGAAATCTTAAACTAACATGCATGATAATTTGATTATTTTAAGACGAGTCCATGCAGCATCAAAATGCAAAAAATTTAAAATTAAGGATCTTTAGTACATTGGTTTACATTTATAATTTTAATTGTTTAATAATTAATGCCACCCTTATAACTAAACATGTATTGAAATACCTTTTCAAATCTATCAGATATGCACGCCTACCTATTATCCTTGACTATCATTACTTTCATCTACTCCACATCCCATATACATAGAAAAAACCCCAAACCTTACAATGATTTTCTTATGTTCTTTCTATGGTTTAGTGTCAATGCACCCTTAAAGCAGCTCATCAACTTCACTTTAACTTACCTATTCATGTGAAAGAAGTCAAGTCTTTTTTTATAGTTATTTGTTTGCTTGTAGTAGTTATAGGTAAACTTCGTTTTTCTGTCTATGTGTAGGTAAGAAATTATAGTTTTTCTAAGGTACAATGCTTTTAATGTACAATGTTGTGTATGTATGTGTGTCTTAAGGATATATATGAGTGTATTTAAATGTTTGGTTATAATAGTTATTTCAATGACACGTATTGGATTGCAAACATTTTACTCCCAATTTATTTTTACTGCTTTGTGACGACCTCCAATCAGGAAAAAAGTTTTGTAAGTCAGAAGGTACTCGTATTTGTAAAGGGTGTCCCAAGAAGACCGCAATTTTTAAATTTTAAATAAAACACAGATATTTGAAAAAAAATCGTGAAACTTTATTATATCGTAAAGTAGACAGAATGAGGTTATGTATGGAACAATATATCGTGCAGATGGCCGCCGCGGCTTTGCTGGCATGCACGCGATCTTTTAATGGAATTTTCAATGACCGTTTTGCATGAATGCTGCGGTATTTCATTAATGCAGCGTCCAATTTCCTCTTTTAAGGCTTGAGTCGTCGTCGGCTTATTCGCGTAAACCATCGACTTCAAAAAACCCCAAAGAAAAAAATCTAATGGTGTTAAATCGCACGATCTAGGCGGCCAATTCTGATCTCCAAAACGCGAAATAACACGACCGGGAAATGACTGATGCAGCAATTGAATTGTTTCTCTGGCTGTATGACATGTGGCGCCGTCTTGTTGGAACCACATGCCCTCCACATTCATTTCTTCAATTCTAGGCAAGAAAAAAACTGGTTATCATTTCACGATACCGAACACCATTGACTGTTTGCGCTTGACCTGCCTCATTTTCATAAAAAAAAGGTCCAATGATTCCTCCAGCCCAAAAACCACACCACACAGTGACACGTTGAGGATGCATTTGCTTCTCGTGAATCACTCGAGGATTTTCCTCACCCCAAATGCGACAATTCTGCCTATTGACGAAGCCATCAAGATGAAAATGGGCCTCGTCACTGAAGATGATTTTATCGGCAAAATCAGCATTTTCCATTTCACCATTTTGGTAAAACAATTTCACAATGAGAATGCGTTGTTCATTCGTGTAGCGCTCCATTTTTACTAACCTCGTACCTTCTACTAGCAAACAATAACAATTGTTCAAATGTCAAACAATGACACTTCGAATGTTGCCAGATTTAAAAATTGCGTTCTTCTTGGGACACCCTTTACAAATATGAATTTAAATTTTGACAGAAAAAATATATAAAACTTGTTACGAAACAGGAAGAAAGATTTTTTTTCATATCTTTAATAACTGGAAAATGTAAATGTTATATGAACAGCTAAACCCCGATTTGCGCCTTTCTTTTTTAAACAGAGATTAATTAAATAAAACTATTGTCCCATTTAAGACGATGACTATCAAACCTCCAAAATTTAAAGAGTTTGAAACAGTTTTTCTTCTCTTAGTTTATAACAATTAAAGATTTTTTTAAACTTGAATTTGACCCTAATTGGATATATAATTCATATTTTGTAATAAACTTTTAGGAGAATTATTGAAAATTTAATTGCAAAACTTAGTCCAATTTGAGTGAATCTTTTATCGATGTCAATTAAATTTTTAAACAATTTAATTAAAATTAATAAAAAATAGTTTTTCTAACGTACAACGCGTTTAATTTACAATATTGTGTATGTTAAGGGTGTTTTTTATAGAGGTATATAACTTTGAAATGGAATAAATCAAAGATGAATTTTTTAAATTGACATGAAATTTACTTTATTCGAAAGATAATCTTCTGGCATTGTAGTTTAAATATGGCTTCTGGCATATGACCGCCACGGCTGGCTCGGACGTAGTCTAATCTGGAGGTCCAATTTTCGATGACTTTTTCCAACATTTGTAGCAGTATATTGGCAATAACGCGGAGAATGTTGTCCTCCAAGTGGTCAATCGTTTCGGGCTTATCGGCGTACTAGCGACTTCACATATCCTCACAGAAAATAGTCCAGCGGCGTTAAATCGCACGATCTTGGAGGCCAATTCACGGGTCCGAAACGTGAAACTATACGGTTACCAAACGTTTCCTTCAATAAATCAATTGTGGACACGAGCTGTGTGACATGTTGCGCCAGTCTTGTTGAAACCACAGCTACTGCACATCATGTTTGTTCAATTGATGAGCGAAAAAGTAAATAATCATCAGCCTATCCGTCACCATTGACAGATACACTGATTGGGGTCCTCCTCTACAGCAGCAATGACTTCTTCTGTACGCACTGTACGACTTCTCTGTGGATGCATATTATCATTTAGAGTAAATGTGGTGCGAAAACGTTCCATAGTTAATCGAATTAATTGCTCTGATGGACGATTATGTTGACCGTAAAATGGACGTAGTGCGCGTATATCGTATTTCGAACAGAACCATGATTTTCAAAATAAATTTTCACAAAACTGTACCAAATCGCTTTTTACTTAATTGTGTTTAAATTAATAAGATGTAATTGATACAATTAAATCGGGAAATTTTTCGGATGAAATTTTATATTATTATTTATGGGGTCATATTTAATCTGATAAATTATGTAAAGCTCCATATCAGATTTTTTAATCGGGAAATAAGATTTTTAATCTATACTAAAATGGTTATTATTTTTGAATTGGGCATAATTTAACACCAAATACAAAATTAAAATTTCGACAAAATTTTAACTCATTTAGGAGCAATGGTCCATAAATATTTTAACTTCAGTACTAATTTTCTCCAATAGAAGGAGTAGCAATGCGCTTAAAACATAGCTAAATAATTTTGTAGTCTTATGCTCAAGTCTTCAAGAAGCTTCGTCAAAAAGGTTTAAGTTCGGTAGCCAAAGAGTTAAAATATAATAAAAAAAAACCAAAAAAAAAAAAAAACAAAAAATGGTGTTGTTTTTGGCCCCACTTAGTAAACCTTGAATGTGAGATTGGAAGGCTTAACATATTCGCGGACAGTTCATTTTAGCATGGTCTTTACGTGGGACATAGGCTATATCTTCGGAACTACTGAAGATAATTAATCCTGGACTGGAGCAAAACTATTAGAATTAAGAAACAAATTGAATAATGAGAAGTTCTTTAACAGTTTAATTTTGCGATTATTGCCGTCATGTCCCAGCCACAATTACAAATTGGTACCACAGGACACTTCGAGAAATCCTAGTCTTGACGGCTTTTACCGTCATGTCCAACGAAGTTATTGTTGACCCTATATGCCGTTCTATCCCAGCATTTTGCATTAAATTTGACGGCATATGCCGTCTTGTCCGCGAATGTGTTAAATAAACACGTGTCCCTTAGAATTCTCTTCTGTACAACATATCCAAAGTATATTAAGATCAGTGGGCCCGTGTAGAGAGTTTTAAAAATTAGAAAATAGAAAAATTCTGTTGAGAAAATAAAATAAGTTATATTACTTATGGATATAAGTTGCACGGTATTAAAAATCAAATTGTATAGAAAAACCGAGGACGTCTCCATTGTGTTTTTTACTATTACCGGAGAAGCGCAAAAGAAATTATTTAAATACTTCATATATATTTCATATGCAATCGTTAAGTACATTGCAAATTTTCATAGTAATTCATACGCCTTTAAAAATGTGTTATCTATTATTTATTCAAGCTATAATTACCCTTAAACCCAATCACTTTTGATGAAAAAAAAAAAATAATTCTTTTCATTTTTAAACTTAATGTGTCGGTGTCATAAATACATAATTATCGCAGGAGCATGAAACCGGAATTAACACCAGTCAGTGTGCTTAACAGTAGTTATTGTTTACGCACTATACGCACACCTTCAATCAATGATGCCACTGACGATGATAATGATGATGATCAGGGTAGCGACTTTCATGCAAATACATTTCTGTACACTCAAATAAAAAAGTCTGCAAACGTTACAGAAAAACTTTTAATTGCTACAGCAAATTTTGCTAATATTAGGCTAGCAGATCGTTTTTCATTTTTGATTGACTGACGTTGTCACTTGTAAAAATCAGTGCAAAGTCTTAATTATTTCAAAATGTATTCTGTTTTCACTCAAAACATTAATAATTAATGGTTTTTATGAATGTACTACTAAACTTATAAAAATTATATCGTCAGGGTTGCCATGTGGCAATTTTAAAAAATGGTCGAAAACCACGATATTTTTCCAAACAAATTTAAAAGTAGGTTCACTTAAAGAAAATAATTTTTCATATATTTTTAAATAAAGATTTGTTCACAAAATTAATCTTTTCAATGGTCTAGGATTTAAAGGCTGCCAAAGTTTCAAGTTTGGTTGCTAATATTTCCACTAGAGGGCGCTTTAAGGGAAAAAAATTGTAAAAATTTCATAATGAACATGTTTCTATATATCTGGAAAGTTTGGTTGAAAAATGTCCAGCGGATCTATCACGTGCCATTAATGAATTAATAGACAAAATATCATAAAAAAAATGTGGATTTTAAAGTTTTTTTTTAGACTTTTTTTAATGTATAAAATAAAAATAAAATCTGCCCTTCTGAAAACAGCAATCTAAAATTTTTTAGCAAAAATTTTTTGTTGATTTTAGCAAAATATACTGTTATTTTCATTGTACTAAATTTATGGTAAATATAGCAAATATTTTGTTGATATTGCAGTTTTTATTTGCTGTTTCTAGTATACAAATATTTATTAAAAGTTGTTGCTAATTTTAGCAGAATAAATCGCGTTTTTCAATTAACTAAAATTCAACTTTGTAACGTTAACAGATTTATTTTTGCTCTTCTTATTTTATTAATAATTAGCAAAAAAATCGACTAATTTTAGCAAAATTTTCTCCAACGTCATTTTTAACTAATTTTTAATAGCTTTTTCTGCTATTTTTACAGGTGTATTTCTGTGAGTGTAGTTTTGTATTTTTAGTGCATATTTTTTATTTTCTAGTGCATATTTCAATTTAAGTTCATATTTTGCGTTTTTTAGTGCATATTTTGAATTTTTTAGTGTATAAAAGTCGCTGCCCTGATGATGATGATAGGTCCATTCGTTTACTTTTCCAGTAAAATCCAGTAGATGAGTAAATTTTGATCAAAATGAAAATGTTACTCTCTTGCACAAAAAAGTAAACGAACGGAAAAATTGCAAAAACTTGCAGGTTAATTCAAACATATGAGCGCTAAAAAGCTTAGTGTTGTAAAATAAGTGTTATTTAGACTACCCAGTATATATTGTTTTTGGTACTTGATGCATTGCATTTTAATAATTATAAATTCGTAGCAATTGTATTTATTAAATAAACTTTTGGGGAAGCTTTTAGACCTGTTTAGTTTGTACATGACTTTTAATTTTGTTTCTAGTTAAATAACATACGAAAATACATGAATACTTTATTTTTGATATTCGGTACCCTGAATAATATGCAGTAAGAAGTATTCATATAGCTTTACATCTCTAATATATTAATGTAAATAAAAACAATTAACAGAGATATTAGAAAACTGATAAATTGTTACTATAATAATTGTAACTGACTACTTTAATTTGTTTCAGGTTGAAAATAATTATTTTTAGTTTTTGCCGCCCTTTTAATTCAGCTTTTAATCTTTTAAATGTTTTTATTACTAAATGTATGCTTATTTTTGTTTGTTTACTTAATCTAATCATATGTTTTTGTTTTCTACTGGATTTTACTGGATTTTACTGGCAAAAATTTCTCCAGTAAAAATTTGCAGGTTTTTTGCTGACAACTGTCACTTTACTCTCTTAGTAGATGCTCTCTTTTGCAAATTTATGTGTACGCGAACGCATTTCAGTAAAATCCAGTACAAATTTGTACAAATTTGTGCAAATTTTGGTGTAAACGAATGGACCTGATATTGTGATGGAATTCAATATTAAAATTATGACTATTTAACATGCAATTCATACATATAAATTTTCTGAGTAGTTTTGTTTGTACCAAAATGCCAAACCAGTTAACATCTCTTTCATACAGCTATTTACCAATCGAACCATTTCAATCCATTCATTCATTCGTTCGTTCGTTCATTAATTTATTTCACAGGTTGATGGTGAAGAGAATATATCATTGCAGTTAAACTTTTTACGTTTACCCTGTGCTACGCAATATATCAAAATACGTGATGGTCCATCATTATCATCCACATTGCTTATTGAAATGCGCGGTGGCACAATGGGACCGGGTGGCATTGGCGGTTCGAGTGGTGTGGGTGGTGTGAATAATGTGAATTTACCTGTTCTATTGGAATCAAGTGGAGCACAATTATTATTGGAATTCTATGCTGGTGAAGAGGTTAATATTACAAATAATACAGAAATCCATACGGGTTTAATCTGTACTGGTGGATTTTTAGCTAATGTTGAACAAATTAGTAAGTATTTTGCAATGACACAAATGATGAGATTTTTGTTTTGGAATTAATTCATTTCAATCTTTTTTTAGTTAAAAATACTACAGAAACATCACAGACATTATTGGCTGCCACGAGGTTGTCAGTGAAAAGTAGAACATTTTTACAAAAACCAAAAATGAAATCTAAATTTACGTTGGTGCATTTAAGTGCGATAGTATTTGCTACTATTATAATAATTATTAGTGCATTATTGGGTTAGTATGTTTGATCATTGGTATGGTTTTGCTAAAATTATTTATTTTAATAAATCTTTGTTCATTTTCAGGCGCTCAATATGTGGTACGTTATCGTAAATATCATTTAGCTGTAGCACGTCGCCATGACGAGGGTTCTCGTTTACACACACCTCATGCTTCTATGAGTTCTTTACAAAGTCCTCCCTCGCGTGCTGTATCCACTACAACTCTTATATCAGAGGTTATTTATATGGTCAAGATGAGACCTAAACATCAACTGCGACATTCTATATTGAGAGAAAGTATTGATGCGGAGAATTTAGCTAGAGAGACTGAAATTAATGAGTCGGCAGTTAACGAACCTATGGTCAAGTGGTGAGATTTTACAGACTTTTTTTAGTGTACTTTTAAAATAACCTAGTGTAGGTTGTAGGCTTAATTGAGTAAATCACTTTATAATTTTCAAAATTTTCGAAACACCGACAAAATCTGAACGCTTTTTCGACGATGATACATTATTTTTATTTTAGGTGGTGTTGAAAGTGATAAAAAAACAAGCAAAAGTTAAAAGTTAAAAAAACAAAACTTTTTAAAAGTGCCAACATAGATATTTAAATAAATTTGGAAAAAGTAGAGTACATCACCCAAAAATTTCTTCTACAAAATTTCTTATCAAAAAAAAATCTCCCAATTTTGTAAAATAAAGTTTTGGATGATTTTTCATATGAAAATTCGTCTAATTTTCTTAACCCGAAAATTTGTAATACAAAATTGGGCGATTTTTCATACGAAAAATCACAAAAAAATTCTTCAACAAAATTTGGGGATTTTTCATATGATGAATTTCATATCAAAACCTATAAAAAAGTCACATTTTGAACCCGACCCTCTCAGATTTTGATGAAATTTAGCATACAGCCACATTTTACCTATACAAACACAACCTCATTTTTAGAAATTGCATTTTTGAAAATATGTGGGCGTGGCAAGGTATCGAAGTTTTTGAAAAATGACGATAATATGTACTTTCAAGCTGTGATTACTACGGAATGGCTGAACCGATTTCAAAGATCTTGGTACCATTAGAAAGGTAATTAAATTAGCTTTCGAAAACATAAACTGTAAAAATTTTATATTACACTGACGACTGTAACAAAACAAAAGTAGAGCTATTTTCAAGGTAGAAAAATGCTAAAACTATTACAGGAACTCAAAGCTTCCATTCTTTTATACCTTTAGATGAAACTTCACTAAAAGTTAGCAAATATTCCGAAAGTCAACAGTATGAGCTGCGCAAAATTATATATTAAATCTAAAAAATCACAGCTTGAAAGTACATATTATCGTCATTTTTCAAAAACTTCGATACCTTGCCACGCCCACATATTTTCAAGCAATTTCTAAAAATGAGGTTGTGTTTGTATAGGTAAAATGTAGCTGTATGCAAAATTTCATCAAAATCTGAGAGGGGCTGGTTCAATGCATATCTGTTTTGATATGAAATTCATCACATAAGAAATACCGCAAAAAATAGTTTTACGGCATTGGGCGATGTTTTTTTTTTGTATAAGAAAATTGTAAAAGAAATTGGGCGATTTTTCATATGAAAAATCACCCAATTTTGTAATAGAAATTTTTGGGCGATTTTAGCAACAGTCTTTTTAATCAATTTTCGTTTCAATTTTTATATGAAAATTCACTCAATTTTCTTATCCCAAAAATTTGTTATAGAAAATTTCTTCTTTCATTGGGCGATGTTTTTTATTGCACAAGAAATTTGTAAAAGAAATTTTTGGGTATTTTTTCATATGAAAAATAGTCCAATTTTGTAAAAGAAATTTTGGGTGACAGTATTTTTAGCTACAGTATTTTTAATCAATCAAAGTGTAGAAATTCTTCATATGAAAATTCGCTCAATTTTCTTATCCCAAAAATTTCTTATACAAAATTGGGCTTTTTTTCGTAAGAAAAATCTTAAAAAATGTCTTCTTCAAAATTTAGCAACGGTCTTTTTAATCAATCAAAGTGTTTAAATCACCCAAAAATTTCTTATACAGAATTTTGTGAAATTTAAACAAATTTCTTATTCAAAACTGGGTGATTTTTTCCTTTCCAATGACGGTAATACATTTATGATATGTGATAAAATTACGATGTTTACAACATTACATGATTCCGGCTAATATAATCTTCATCAAATGTTTTAAATACAAAAAAAAAAATGTCTATCACCAACAAATAATCCCCAAATTTTGGGAACAAAACCTCAAGTCTGGCAAGCAGTGTGACCAGATCTAGAAAAATTTTGCAGCTAAATCAAAGTCAAAAAAATGCTAGAAAATGCTAAAAAAAAAATAAAATGCTAAAAAATAATGCTAACATTTTAAACATGTTTTTTTATTTAATATGTTTTAATAATGTGTTAATTTTTCAAAGTTTTCAACTTTCGTTAACAATTGATTAAAAAACATCAAAAAATATTTTTTTTACTAGAAAACTAGGAACATAAAGTCTTAAATTAAATTCAGTCTTTATATATATATATATCCATACATACATAAAACGATTTAAAATAAAATAAAATAACCGTTAAATTCAATATATCACTTATGTACATACATATATGTATGTATATTTTTATGTATTATTATATTACAAAAAATCAACAAAAATTAAAATAAATTCAATCATAAATGACTATTCAATAGTATTTACGTTTATAAAAAAATTTTTTTTTTAAAAGTATTAGATTTAATTATAAATTAAACACATCATGAAATGAGTATTCTTCCTCAACTTCCAAAGAATCGGTCGAAATATCATTGTAATATATGTTTTTATTACATTTTTTTATGAGATTATTCGTTACTTTAAAATTTTGACAACGTGTATTTAACCTTTTTAAACCGCATCTAATATAAAGAAGCGAATTCATAGTGTTCAATATCACTCTTTTTCTTATTTTCGTTTTTATAAGGTTCATTTCACTAAAAAATCGTTCAACTTCCGCGTTACTATATGGTTAAACCAAAAACTTCATTATAGGGGAAACTAATTCATTGAAAGGATTTTTATTTGATGCGTTTTTATACTCGTATACATTTATCCATAACTCAATAGTTGAGTTCTTGTTTATCCATTCATATAAACTTAGATTTTGCCATTGTTGTTCCAAAACCGTAATTTCTTCTACAGAGAAATCTAGCATTTATTTTTTAAAATGTTCACGTAATTTACATTTATTAGGTTTTAAACTGTTTTCTACAGAAAAAAACTGGTATTCTTTAAATTTAGAATATTCTTTGGTAATCGTTGCCGAAGTTGATGTATTAATTGTGCTATAAAATTTCGGCATGTAAGTCTTATTTCCTTTTCTAGTTCAGGATTGATTATATCTTTTTTCGGTTTTAAAAATTCTTCAAAAAATCTGACAACAAAGGTTTTAAAAACTTTAAATATAACAAGTTCTTGTCATTGTAAAAATTTTTTAAAATTTTAGCTTGATGGCATGATTCTACCGTTGCGGCAATTTCAAAATGAGTTTTTAACTCAAGCCATTGATTTTCTATACGCTTTACGGCTGGTTCAATTCACAACCATCTGCTGTCACAAGCTCTAACCAATTTTAATGGTTGAATGTCATCACTAATCGCAGCATAAATATGTTTATAATTTTTTTGTCGTAAGGTAGATTTAGAAAACCAATTGTAAGTTTCTGACACCAAATAGTTAATTTCGTCAGGTAGTGTTTTTGATGCTGAAGACACTGATAACTGAATTGAGTGACAGACACACGGAATAAGAATTATGTTTTTATTTTTTTCACGCAATTTCGCTATTACTCCACCGTTAATTCCCGTCATTACTCTGGCGTTACCTGTGCTTAAACCCACCATGTTTGCAATTTTTAAATTAAAATCATTAAGACTTTAAAAATGGCTTTAGAAATTCCATTTGCGGATGCATCTTCTAATGCACTTAGGTTTAAAAATGTACTTACAAATTTTTGCAAGACTTACTATAGTATCGAATTACTATACGCAAATATTTCTCAAGAGTAATATCTGTAGACTCGTATATAATCAGACTAAAACTACTATCACTGATATCTTCAACCAATATTGGTTGAAAATGCGGAGCTAATACTGATTTAATGATGGCAGTGCACTATGTAATGTAAAATTATAGAATTTTTAGATTTAAAATAAAATAAATATATTTGAAATTTATTAAATAAAAAAGCTAAAAATGCTAAATGATTAATACAAAAAATGCTAAAAAAAATGCTAAATGCTAAATTGAAAATTTGCGGCTAAATCAAAAAAAATAAAGCTAAATCTAGCTGCAAAAATGCTAAAATGGGCACACTGCTGGCAAGCCTTATCAAACTGTCACTTTTTTTTGCTCTTTTTTTTGTGTTTACAGTTAGTTGTGTTAACGAACGACATTTACTAAATTTTTTTTTTACAAATTTGTACAATGTATCCTGTAAGCGAATAGACCATAGATTACACAGATCTGAAAGTCTTTGACATTTGCTGGCAGAGAACGTAACTCTTAAGAATGTGTTATACACACGTCGTATTCATAAAATATTTAAAGAAAAAGAAGAGGTTAAGATCTATGTAATCTATGGAATAGACATCTTAAGTATAAGTATACACATTTTGACGTTTTGTAACAAATTAGAAAAACCTTTTATTTTAATTTTTTTTATTTCTTTTCAGCGTAGAAGAATTTGGCAGTAATGTCTCTATAGTTACCCTACGCAATGAAATTATATCACCCACCACCGAATGCATAAGTCGTTCTCCCTCTGCCGATGAATCGATAACTGGTACTGTCAATGAATGTGCTAACGATGAAGAGCTTCCACGTAGCTGTGGTACTTTAACACGTAAAGATAGTGGTAAAGATACCGAAAGTATTATATCATCGGGTATGTCATCGATATGCAATAGTCCACCAATGAACACAAAACGTTTTAGTAAGTATTCAGAACGTTATGATGCCTCCACCTTGAAAATGACCAATTCCTATTTGGAAGAGAAAACAGACTGTGAATCGATACGATCGATAGCGACTAGAAGATCTATCAGATGTGCAAGTGTTAATTTAACAAATGTAAGTTTTTGACAGGTTGGAGGGTGATAAAATCTACAAAGTATTTATAATTATTCTTGATTTTTTTCACAGGGTTGCTATTCTCCAGCAGCTAGTATTGTTAGCTCAGCTACTATACGTAGCACAAATCCCAAAGAGAGCAAAGAGAAACAAAATCGCAAAAAACTTTTAGCCAGACCGGGTTCCGAATTTTCTTTAGGAAATCAAGAAGATTTTGAGTTGGATTATTATGATTATAATGTTACCAATGCGGGATCTGCTCCTGGATCATATCTGGGTATGGATCCTGCCTATTTAATATGGATACCACCATTTGATGACATACCCGATTCACCCGAACGAGATGAAGATAAAACACCAGAACCAGCACAAGAACCCGATGAAACACAACCTTTATATGAAGAAATCAAAATGCCTAAATATGGACATTATTTATCGGCACACAGTAATACAAATTCCAGTAATAATACCACAAATACTAGTCCTACTTCTGATGAACTTTCACCGCTCAATAGTAATTTACAATCAAAAGCTACTACTCCCAGTGAGACGGATTTAAAAAATTGTCTAATCAAAAAAGTCATATCGTCCCATACAAATAGCTCCTCTAAACAATCTACACCATATCTGACGCGTAAACAGCGTAAACAACAAAAACAACAATCCAAATCGGCACTATCTTTGGCTACACAAAGAGAATCTATACCCTTGCAGGATTTCAATGTAACCAAATCGGCACGTAACTTAAGTCAACGACAAGAAAATCGTGAAACTCCGTCTGAGCCGGCTATACAAGAAACTGATTCCATGTCCGGTTCTTATATAGAAAAAGAAACATCTGTGGTAAAGTCACCGAGTGATTTACAAAATTATCTAGCTTTAGATGATATACAATTTGCCGATGAAAGTGAAAGTGATCATGATATATCATTGGCAGGTAATAACGATCAAGAGCGTCGGATGTCTGAAAAAGAAATTTTATCTGAAGAATGTAAGTTATTAAAGAATATGAAAAGAGTTAGTACAGTTGTGGCACAAAATAAAGCACAAACTGTTAAGAGAACACAAGTTTAAAAGTTAAGCTGATACATTTTTAAAATTCAGAATAACATTTTCACTTGTGTTTAGAGGTTGTTTTAAAAGTTTATAAACAACCCTCGTACAATTTGTTAACCCTTTACTGCATGAAACTCCAGATCTCAATGAAAGTTGTATATTTTGTTAGTAAAATTGAGAATAAGCGAACACCTATTTCGAAGCTTTTCCATATTTTCACTTTTAACGAAGAGTAAAAGTTTTAGATCATCCAATAACCAAAAATATAGTGAATATATAAAAACCAAATTATGTATGCCTATAATTTTTTCTTAATAACTTTTAAATTATTACTGTCTATACATTGTATAGTGAGCCACACACGTTAAATATTATTGAAAATTTTTGTTTTTCAATTTCATATTATTGAATCGTGCGCGGCTCCAGCAATTAATATACAGGTAGATTTCATAACCCATGATGTACAATTGCATGTGTTTCTTGTTTTTTGTACACTGATGCGTATGAAATTTTCCTTTATATATTGCTGGAGCCGCGCATGATTGAATAGTGTGTAGGCAATATGGAAAATATGATTTTTGTCAAATTTATAATTTTTATAACATATTAAAATTAAATTAAAAAAAAAATCATAAAAAATGATAAATAAACAATAATACATAACGATAAACGCGGTTTTATGTTGGAATACATATTAAAGCGCACATTTTTCTAAGAATAAAACAAATTGATCAATTAGAAATTGATTCAAATTTTCAAATACTCATTGATAGTGTGTGTTAAGATATAAAATTTACATCAATTATATTGAAAATCTGTGCCTGGCTTAATTGTATAATTGTTATAAAAGTTGCCTTTCTTTGAAATCACCTTTTTTTTTTTTTTTTTGATAAATGTTTGCAATTTTGTTGCCAAAAAAGGCTCTTATCTCTAAATTTACCGTTATATTAGAAATATAAACTGTGTGCTTTTAAAATCTACACCTAAAATCTACATGAAATCGTATTTGGTAAAAAAAAAGACGTGTCTTGGTTACTTATATCAAAAATAAAACTTATTCGTTACATATATGTATGTAATGTCATGCAGTAAAGGGTTAATGCTTAATGAGAACGAGTAAAGTTTAACGAGATAAAAATTATAAAACTTTCTGAGAAAGTTTTTAGTATCATATATTTTGTGTGAAACTAAGATAAAAAAACAAAATTAAAATTTCAAAGAAGTTAATTTAGAATAAAATTATATATTAGGACTTAATAATCAAAAAAAAAAAAAAAACGCACTGTAAATATTTTAAAAACGGCAAGAACTTTAAAACAGTTCAAGTGTCAATACCAAACTAAATAATATATGTCGGTAATATATTGTAATTTTTCCTAAAAATAAAATCCAAAGAAAACATTTTCGATATTATGATTTCATGCTCTCCCAAGCGATCTTCAGTAAAATTTTAGTATCATTAGTTTTTTACCTTTTTTCAGACGTTTAAAATGTAATGATTTTTTAAACTGCCAGCAGCAAACAAGGTCAAAAATGAGTCAGAAACTGTCTCAAAATATATAATTAAATTACAAAGTTTTGGATGAAAGAGCTTCATCCAAAAAAGCTTTCTTTTTTTATTCAAAACTTACTCAAAAAAGATATTTAAAAAAATCTATAAGCTCAAAAATTAATCATTTTTGGAGCCTATTTTGAGTTGCTCACAAAATATTATAATTTAATTACATTTCTAGGTCAATTTTAAACCATTTTTTGGATTTAAATTTTTTTTTTTAATTTTTGTGTGTATTTTAAGCTTGATTCACAACCTATCCACCCATATCTACTATTTCCCAGTATTTTGTTATTTTCAAAAGAGAATTTACAATAATTTGACAATTCGTATCACCAGTAAAGCTATGGAGTGTGAATGCCACTTATGATTCTTTTTAGAAGTCTCATATTTTCGTACAAAAAATGTTTAATTTTTCACAAAAAAAAATTTTTAAATTTCAAATATTCAATATAAATTCAAATATAATAATCAAAATTTGCTGGCTAAATTAGTTTAAAATTAGTAAATCTACAAAAATTTACCGCTATACTTTTGTTTAACTAATATTTAACTAAAAATCATGAAAATTGAAATGCCAGTTTTTAAGCTGAAATTTTTAAATATACACATCAGTTTGAACATTATCGAAGCAAATAATGATATTGAAATTGTACGGAAGATTGCTTTTAAGAGCGTGAAATCGTGATATAGAAACCCACAATGTCTATAGCTGTTAATAAATACAATTTTCTTGACATACGATATGATTTTTTTTTATCTCAAAATTAAAAGAATCTCTATTTAATTAAAAATATACCAATTTAAGTATATGGTAGATCGAGGAGCATTCGCCATTTTTTTCGTTTGAAGATCTGTCGTCACTAAACCAATACAGTTTTAGGAAAAATTCCTTTTAATCTTAAGATTTACACATGTAAGTTTTCATTTGAATCCTCAATGCTTTTCCATTATTCCTATGCCTTTTTTATATTTTTAATGTTTTTCGAAGTTAACCAAATATTATTGGTTTGATCCACCGACCATTTTTGAAAAAATTGATTTAGGAATCGATTATATATAATGTAAATATCCTCTTTCTAATTCTGGAACCCGTTTCGCATTATCTCGTATCTTATCTGAGATGACCAGTATCAAATTTAATCTACCTGTCGATTTTGCATACAAAAATGAAAACTTGTGTGCGTTCTTTTATCGCGACATTACCGTTTTGGCATATGGGTCACACCAATAATAAGCCGACGATTTATATTTAAGTAAAAATTAATGATAATTTGATAATTAATGTTTTTAAAACTATAAAATCTTGTCTATCATATGAGACATTACATTTTAATTTTGGACTGTTTGTTCAATAGTTATGGAAGATTTTGTAAAATTTGTTTCACACATTTTTAAATTAATAATCCAGTTAAGAGGTTAAACTTGGAGGTATGAACCATAATCAATAACTGAACAAATTGTCATTTAAACTTCTTTATTCGCTCTCTTTAAAAAAACAGATATTAGGAGTTGTCGTTTATGCCCCACTGGCGAAAGCTCCCCCTTCTACCATAAATTTAATTGAAATTTTTTATAAAAACGCTGTGAGTGTTTATTAGGGTTATAACTTTAGATTTATTTTGTAAATATTTACTGTCGCAGAAAATATATTTTATTGAATTCACAAGTGGCCGTGCACCGCCGGCGGTACAAACGGCACTCTAATCAAAGCAATCAAAGTAAAGTGTGTACCGCCGGCGGTGCACATGGCACTCAATGTGTTAATAGTCTGAATCGATGCGTTTATTTTTCTATTCTGAGCTTGAGTCATCTTAATCGATTACTCTACAGTCTCATTTGGCAATCTTGTGGATTTTTTTTTTATGAAATGATCTAAAGTTTGTTGGATTGTAAGAGCTTATTTTCCAAATATATTTCCTTGTAACAATTAATAGCGTCGGTAACATTTCATGACACTTTTAAACTGCGATCTTCGTCCTGATCATTATTTTGAAATGCTTGCGATATCAACTGCATCGCTTCAGATATTAGCCGTGGTAATCATTTTGTGTTCTACTACACATTGTGTTGAAAAAATTCGGTTTTCGACAAACATTTGCATATTAACTACGCAAATCGAAGCAAATTCAAGCATAAACAACACAACTTAGAAATCACAGCCGATTTTTTAGCGACGCAACTTCTAAACGAGGCAAATCGAAGCAACGCAAACCGGAGTATTAGTGTATATATTCTTGACCCTTATTAAATTGTTTAGCCGATTTAGCGATGTCCGTCTGTTGAAATGGTGATCACGACACGAACACGTAATCGGCACTAATCAGTTTTACCTAGATCGATGTACATATTTTTGAAAAGTTTGGCATTGAAAATTAGCAAAATCGGTTCAAAGGTTAAAAGTTTAGGAGCAGAGAAGATAGATTTGCTTTTTGTTTTCTTTTTTTGTTATTTTTTTTTTTTTTGTCATTTTTGCTGATATTAGCTTGTTTTGGCCATACTTAATTTTTAGTTTTTGGACTTAAAACCTTTTTCAGATTTTCTTCGCTTGAAATGCTTTTTTCTCAAAATTTTTTACTTTTTCTTTTAAAAACTGTAATTTTTTGTAGGTTTGCTATTTTTTGCATTTTTTTTTCCAATATTCTTTTGCCATAAACACAACGAATTTTGCAATTTTGTGTCTTCTTTGTTTATGAGTGAAAATGTGAAGGTACTTTTAAATTTTTCATACAAATTGGTTTATTATAGTACAATCTCATATTAGCGTCTGTTGTATAAGATATTAAGTCAGATTTTTCACCAGACGCCTAAAGGTGAATAATTTTTAAATGTACCTCAAATTTTTATTTCACCTCAAAATTTATTTTATAGCAATTTTTTTTTCATCGCAAAAATATTTTTTTTACATAAAAAAAAGTTTTTCAGCGCAAAAAGTTTTTCGCCTCAAAAATTGTGTTTTTTTGAGATTTTTATGTTGTTTCATTTGTAACATATACAAAAAATTTGATAAAACCAAATTTAATGCATGTATTTGTTATTTTTTTTAATAAAGTATTATTCATCACGTGGTGACACCCGAGACCTCAGAATATGTTCTCTGCAAATGTCCGAGGCTCTCCGACAGGAGGGTGCGTTATTTTGGTGGTCGAATAGTGACGCCATCGGACGTTTGGAACTGTTTATCCTGGTAGGATAGTTAGCTTCGTAGGGAGCCTGAACCTATAGGGTGTATTCGCTGGCAGCACAAAATACCAACTTCTGGTCGCGGTGCATAGTGCCACTCTAGTCTAATCTAATCACGTGCAGATAGGTAAAAAATTTTGTTTAAAAAAGTTATAGCCCTAGTGTCTACATATGATTTTCTAATTATTTTTATTTTAATTAAGATTTTGAATAAGTAGAGTTTATTTTCTTATAATAACAAATTTAAATCCCTATTTAAAAAATATATCTATAAAAAAAACTCTGTACCTCCTTTGTAAACTTTAGAACAACACACTATTTTCTAAACACTCTATATAAAACATATGGCAACCATATATATGAAAATTTCACAAAATTTCACAAAACACTTTAAATATCAAAATTTTGTTTAAAATGATTTTAATATAAAAAAAAAACCAAAAGACTTTAATTTGTAGAATATTTTACGCTTATTTCAAAAACTAAAACTACCCTCCAAAATTAAAAAAAAAAAATTATAATTATTTCATAATTTTTATGTATACTCAAATTCTATAAAACGAAAAAGCCATACTTTACGAATTTGTTTAAATAAGATAGCATTTTTTTTCGTAGGATTTGTTTTATAAACGTAGGTGGTTTATATAATTTTTTTTCAGTTTCAAAATTAGTTAAAATGAAATTTTAGCGGCCTTGTGATTTATTGTTTTTATATTTTTTTTTTTTTAATTATTTATACCAAATTCTAGTCAATTTCACTTTATTTTTTTATTTGAAAAATAATATTTTTTAATGATTTATATATAGCTTTTGCTGTTAAGATTTAATTTATTAAGAATTGTTTGTAAATCTTTGCAATATTTGTTTTAAAATAGTCTTTTTCAAAGTAGTTAATAACACGGCATGACATAGAAAAAAATTAATAAAGATCTGGGGGGTTATTATGTAATTCGATTCGAAAAGAAATTCGATTCGAACAGAATTTTCACATTGAAAATAATGTAATAAAAAGTACTTTTTAATGGGCAAAATTTTTAAAAACGTGTAGACAATGTTCTAGTAAGTGCGAAAAGTAAAAAAAGTTAGACTTTTAAATAGTGTCCTACCGAACAGTTCGGCCAAAAAAACTATATTTTTTCGGTTTTTTAATATCTAGAGGCAATGATGACAAATTTTGGTATTGGAAACATGTTTGTTGGGCCGATTTAATACGATTTTGTGTATAAAATTTAAGAGAAAAGCCGAAGTTTAGCTATAAAGTTAAAAGTTCGGCCGCCGAACTATTTTCAATTTGGCCGAACTTTCTGAGGCCGAACTCAAAATAGCATCTAATCAGCCCAAATAAACATTTTTCCTTCCGCCAAATTCGTCCATAATGCTTTAAAATACCGAATACAGACCAAATGCATTTACTGGCCGAAATGTTCGGTCGGACACTACTTTTAAATACAGATATCATTTTACAAGAGTTTTAAGATTTCCGAATTCGAACAAAACTTTTCGAATCGAATTACATAATAACCCCCCTGATCTTCAATTATATATATTTCAGACATGCTGACTTCAATGGTTTACTTAATTTTTTGATCAATGGTAAAGATTTCGAGAAAAATGTCTTTAAAATTTGGCGGTTTTGTATTTAGTTTTTTTTTTTTTGCATTTAAAACTTTTCGCAAGCAATCAATCTGCTTTTGTTTTGATGGAATTAAATAAGAAGACCTCTGTTCATATTTATGGAACAGATTTAATGAACAAAAATTTATATTTAAACCACTGCTTAAGGTTTTATGTAGGTTTTAACCGTTTTTATTACAGTTTTTAGCGAATATGAACTATTAATGATCAATTGACCTGAATAAGTCTTAGTTTTTTAAAAGAGCCAATTAATGGGAAATATTTTGACAAAAAAAAATGTATATATCGTTTATAATATATATTCGCGATTTTTCAAAAATTATATATTGCAGCATAGCTTTCCAAGCTGATCACAGAGTCATACTTTTGGCATCATATGTTGGCACATCTGAAAAATGTTCCCATTTGCAAAAGTTATTAATATAATAATGATTATTTTTTTCAGAAGCATTAAAAAATAATAAAAAAAAACTTTAAAATACATACATTTTTACAGTTTTAGTTTTCTATTATTTTGTTATTTTAATTTTTTAATTTAATGTACCTGAAAAAGAAAATGATTATATCGCACTTGATCAACAAGAGGGTATTAACTCAAAATTTTTAAAATATCACTTTTTTCAAGAAATCAACTAACAACATCAATATCTATCTATTGTAAAAATTTCAACGTATTCCGATTACTCTTTCATCTCGAAAACCACTTTTGAGACCATTTTCATGATAATGTAGTGATTACCTTTATTTCAACAAAAAGGTATTATTTCGAGTTAATACAAAAGTTCAAATAGAAATGAATCGTATATTTTCATAAAAAAGGTATTATTTTGATTTGAGCCTTTATTTATGTTAAAATAATCAAACTGTTTTATTTATATTTTGTTGTATTTTGAGTTAATACTGTTTTGTTTATAAAATTTGTTTTATTCTATAAATTTAAATCGATAAAATTTCAAAAAAATGGTATTAACTCAAAAAATTGATTTTTTTTTTGCAATGAGTGGTAAAATTTAAAACAAAAACAATGTATATATATTTTCAAATGGAATTTGCTTATTATGATATGTTTGAATTTTTAAATTCTGTTAAAATGTGGCCATAAACAGTTTTTTGACTCTACTGAAAATTTTAAAATTTTGAGTTAATACCCTCTTGTTGATCAAGTGCGATATTAGGATAACTTATGCAAATGGAAACTTTTTTGCTTCAGTTTTTGCAACAACATTTTCTAGATATGTCCACATATTATACCAAAAGTATGACTCTGTGGTCAACTTGGAAAGCTATGCTGCCATATATAATTTTTGAAAAATCACGAATATATAGTATATACCGCTATATGCAAATACAATTTTTTGGCAAAATATTTCCCATTAATTGCCTCCTTTTAAAGAAATAACACTTATTCAGGTCAATTGATCATTAAGAGTGCATATTCGCTAAAACAGTAAAAAAAGAGGTGAAAACCTACATAAAACGTGGAACAATGATTTAAATCAGAGTTCGAAAATGTATGTACCACTAACATAACGTTGCTATCAAAAAAAACCAATACAACGATCTCTATTGTTTCGTTCGTATTTATAAACACAACACAAGTGCTGAAATAGTTTTTTTGTAATATAACAAACGGAACAAAACGAAAATGTTTCTTTCGTCAAACATTATTATTTCGTAGTGGTTATTTTTTAGTGTTCATTCAACTTAAACATTTAAAACGCGTTTTTAACGTTGTGGTTGGCAGAATAAAGAAATGATTTTTCTGCATGTTATCAATGTTTTTTTACATTAGTTTTATAAAATTTCACTGGAATTCCTCCGTTGAAACTTTTTATTAAACTAATGCAATTATTCATAAAATTAAAGGAAATTTTTTTCACTTGTAATATGACATAAACACTAAGAACGGTTTACGAATAGTTTTGTTCCATTCCATAAACACAACAAAATCAAACTGTTTGAAATATTGGCCAAACAGAACAAAATCGTTTAGTTCGGTCTCTCATCGAAAACTGGTTTGTGAAAGTGTTTGTGTTCTGTTTAGAAATCAAAATGAAAATAAAGAAATGTTCTGTTTATGTTTACTGTGCACAACAAAATGATTGTGTTGAGTTTCAGCAAAAAGCAAAACAGAACGATAGAAAAACGTTTGATAGTGTTTAAATTCGAACTCTGATTTAAATAATATAAAGTTAAAGATTAAAGATGAGCCGTAAATATTAACAGAATTCTTGTTATTTAATTCCATTAAAACAAAAGCAGATTGATTGCTTTCGAAAAGTTTGAAATGCAAAAACCTAAATGCAAAAACGCCAAACTTTAAAAACACTTTTCTCGAAATCTGTACCATTGACCAATCTGATCTGTACCATTTGCCTTGAAATCAGATCTTTATTAATTTTTAAAAAGTTACATTTTGTCCTCCTGTGTAATTTTAAGCTATTGAGAAAAAATACCACCCCAGAAAATAATAGTGTTTAAGAAAAAGTATTAAAAATAATTGATACAAAAAAAAAAAAATATATATGAATAAATTTATAAATTAGTTGTAAATACTTAAAAAATATATATTATAAACGATTTGAATAAAAATATATTTGATTTAATAAAATTTAAACTGAAAATAAGAACTTTTATTTAACAACAGTTGTCCTAAACACAATAAGTAAGAATAATTGTGTTTGGGGTCACTATGGAATATAATGTGGCCATTGAATTGTAGACCACTTGTAGAATTTGTGTCCATAGTGTGCGTATTCTTTTAAACAAACAGCCTAAAGGTATGTTTTGGTTTTTTACGCAGGGTGACTCACAAAAAAATAACATCAAATTTTATTTGTTTGGAGTCGCCATGTGTAAAAAACTGTGACGTATAGTGGCGCCAGTTACCAATTAGCAGAAGCACGAACATTGCCAAAATTTTTGGAGAAAATTTAGGAGGGTCCTGGGCCCAACCTAAGACCATTTTTGGATAGAGGTTATTAAACGTACCAGGGGGGTTACGTGGAGGGGGGGGCAAAAAAATTTCATCAAATTTGCTCTATCTCTCTTAGTTTTCGAGATATTATGTATTTTGTTTTTTGGTATTAATATTTAAAAAAAAAAAACATCTTTGGTATTGGTAGTTAAAAAAAAACACATAAAATCTCGAAAAAAACAAAATACATAATATCTCGAAAACTAAGAGAGATAGAGCAAATTTGATGAAATTTTTTTGCCCCCCCCCTCCACGTAACCCCCCTGGTACGTTTAATAACCTCTATCCAAAAATGGTCTTAGGTTGGGCCCAGGACCATCCGAAATTTTTGGGTCTATAAGCCGGTTAAAAAAAAAAACAAATACAGTAGTAACAGCATTTACTCAGTAATAGCAAAGACACGAACATTGCTAAAATTTTTGAAGAAAATTTCGGATGGTCCTGGGCCCAACCTAAGTCCATTTTTGGATAGAGGTTATTAAACGTACCAGGGGGGTTACGTGGAGGGGGGGGCAAAAAAATTTCATCAAATTTGCTCTATCTCTCTTAGTTTTCGAGATATGATGTATTTTGTTTTTTGGTATTGAAATTTAAAAAAAATCTGGAAAAAAAAACAACAAAAAAACATAAAATCTCGAAAAAAAACAAAATACATCATATCTCGAAAACTAAGAGAGATAGAGCAAATTTGATGAAATTTTTTTGCCCCCCCCCTCCACGTAACCCCCCTAGTACGTTTAATAACCTCTATCCAAAAATGGTCTTAGGTTGGGCCCAGGACCATCCGAAATTTTTGGTCCTAAAAAAAAACAAATACAGTAGTAACAGCATTTACTCAGTAATAGCAAAGACACGAACAACTGTGATAGCAGGGAAACGAACATTAACAAAATTTGTTTATTTAAATAGTCTTATAGACCCAAAAATTTCGGATGGTCCTGGGCCCAACCTAAGACCATTTTTGGATAGAGGTTATTAAACGTACCAGGGGGGTTACGTGGAGGGGGGGGCAAAAAAATTTCATCAAATTTGCTCTATCTCTCTTAGTTTTCGAGATATTATGTATTTTGTTTTTTGGTATTAATATTTAAAAAAAAAAAAACATCTTTGGTATTGGTAGTTAAAAAAAAACACATAAAATCTCGAAAAAAACAAAATACATAATATCTCGAAAACTAAGAGAGATAGAGCAAATTTGATGAAATTTTTTTGCCCCCCCCTCCACGTAACCCCCCTGGTACGTTTAATAACCTCTATCCAAAAATGGACTTAGGTTGGGCCCAGGACCATCCGAAATTTTTCGACCAAATATATAGACATTTTGGTAATGTTCGTGTCTCTGCTATCACTTGGTAAATGGCGCCACTATATTTTTGCTTTTTAAGAACGGCTTATATGGCCAAAACAGCCTAAAAGTATGTGTTGAATATTTACACATGGTGACTTACAAAACACTAGTATAAAAAATAGTTTTGTGCAAAATTTACACTTTTTAAAATATCTCAAAAACTATAAAAAATTAAGATGTGAAATGTTGATTTTTGGAAAGCCCAGGAAATTTCCTTTCATTTAAAAATAAAAAAAAAATTAAAAAATTTTGTCGAAAAATTGATAAAATAGATAAGACTATAGCCTTATCAAATTTTCATTTTTTGCAAAAAATTTTTTAATTTTTTTTTTATTTTTAAATGAAAGGAAATTTCCTGGGCTTTCCAAAAATCAACATTTCACATCTTAATTTTTATTAGTTTTTGAGAAAATTTAAAAATTATAAATTTTGCAAAACAGAAAAAAAAAAAATGATTTTGCAAAATTTACGTTTTTTTAAATATCTCAAAAACTATAAAAAATTAAGATGTGAAATGTTGATTTTTGGAAAGCCCAGGAAATTTCCTTTCATTTAAAAATAAAAAAAAAATTAAAAAATTTTGTCGAAAAATTAATAAAATAGATAAGACTATACCTTATCAAATTTTCATTTTTTGCAAAAAAATTTTTTATTTTTTTTTTATTTTTAAATGAAAGGAAATTTCCTGGGCTTTCCAAAAATCAACATTTCACATCTTAATTTTTTATAGTTTTTGAGATATTTTAAAAAGTGTAAATTTTGCAAAACAGAAAAATTTGCCTGCATTTAGTAAATAAAATCGAAAGGGTATTTTATAGAAAGAAACCAAATTGTTAAATTCTGGGGGCGATTTAAAATTTATTTTACACCCAAAAAATTATGTTAGTACATAATTCTAAAAAATGCTGCTAATTAGTAAAAATAAAGGGTAAAGGGTTTATATAAAGAAATAGTTATAGTTTTTACACCCAAAAAATTATGTTAGTACATAATTCTAAAAAATGCTGCTAATTAGTAAAAATAAAGGGTAAAGGGTTTATATAAAGAAATAGTTATAGTTTTTACACCCAAAAAAATAAGTTAGTATAAATAAAAAAAAAAGTTGCTGCTAATTAGTAAAACTAAAGGCGTTTTAGTTTAAACTTACCAAACCAAGTTTAAACTCGGTTTAAACAAGGATAAACCGTTTATTAAGTAAAACTGAGTTTAAACCGAGTTTAAAATAATATAAAATTCAATTTATTTTTCATTATTTTTAAGAACAAACATTTATTTATGTAATTTATATAATTTAATTTAGATCAGATTTCTTAAGAAACATATTATAATTAAGATTTTATAAAATTTAAACAGCCATCAAAAGATAAGTTAGATAATAGATATAAGTTAGCTTAATTAAATACAACAAAAGAATATATTTAAATTGGTTATTAAGTTTCCAGGAATGTGTTGACTCAACAATTTTTTTTTTTTTTGTAGATTAGGATAAAATTATTAGAAAATAAAAAAAGTTTTTCATTGAGTATTATGCTAGGTGCAATTTAGAAAAATATTTTAAGTGAATAAGTAATATAAACATATAGCTTGAGAAAATATTCTTTAATTTAAATATAATTTTTAAATAATTTCAATATGGTCTTTTGTTGACGTGTTTTAAATTTAAATTTAATTTCAACTTTATTATTAATGAATTATTTTTATTATATTTAATGATTTATAATCTAAGAGAATTGTTCCCATTTGGTTTTAGGTTTTCTTTGAAACTTAAATTTAATCTTTAGTTTTCGTTTTAATATTAACTAAAATTAATAGATATTTTTAGCTAAATTTTATTTAAAATTTAAATTAGCTGATAAAAAATAAATACTTGATATTCAATTACAAATTCTTAATTTAACAAAATATTTTATCAACACATAATAATAAAAAAAACGGTGAAAATTTGTAAGGTTTTTAAATGTGGTTCATATCATAAGCTTTAAAATATTAAAGCTTGTGTACTAAAAGCTTTAAGGCAGTAAAACTTGCATTCCGAAAGCTTTAAAACATTAAAACTAATATACCAAAAGCTTTAAAATGTTAAAGCTTTCATGCCAGAAGTTTTAAACCATAAAACCTTTTATGTTTTTGTTTCGTATTTCAATTTATTTTTTTTATAATTTAAATATTTCATATATATTAATAAATTTTTATTAATTGTTTTTTTTTTTTCATTAAATCAAACTTTTTAATAAATGCTAACATTTGTTTGAAGTGCAAGAAATATATTTTTTTTAAATTTAATTTGGCTTGTTTTAATAGCAATAAACGTTTTAAGGGATTTTGTTTCAAATTAATTAATTTTAATATTTAAAGTTTAGTTTTAAATAAATCTAGTAATTACAAAATTTATTAAATTCTAACTAAATTATTAAAATAAATAGTGGACGGAAAGAGAGAGAGAGATATAAATTAACGATGCAATTAATTTTAACACAAAATTTAACAAAACTTCGTTGTTTTACAGTTCTTAACAAAAACTACAAATAAATTAAAATTATTATAATAAAGACTAGAGAAATATTACAATTTGTCACTTTAATAATTGTGTCATAGAATTTAAACTGATATATTTCTGTTAACAAAACGCCTTAATTCTGGGCAATTTTTGCTACAGAAAAACGTTATGTCGCTTTCCTATCAGAAGTTATAGACTCTTAAAAATGGCAGTGTCTTCAAAGACACGTTGGTAAAATATGGGTTAAGAACAATTCCCGACTAAAATGCATGATTATGTAGTTATATACAATTATATATGATCATGTATGGTACCATATACAATTATATGGTTATATAAAATTATATATAATCATATATTGCACCATATGTAATTAGAAATAATTATATCTGGTATTAATTATTTAAAATTTGGGCTATATGGTACCATATAAAATTATATACAAATATAGTCCAATATATAATTTTATTTGCCTTTTATAATTATATATAGTTTTATATAAATTTAGATAAAGTAGATATGTGACTTGCTCCACGAAAAGGGACCTCTGCGCCGAAAAGAAGTTATTGAGAAAAACGCGTTTAAAAAACGCGCTTCGTTTTTCCGTGTTTGCGCATGGTTATGCAACTCTTCCTTCAACCTGATCATCTGGCGATTTGTACCTTTGATATTGAACTTTTTTTAAATTTCAAATATTATACATATATATTATCTGTTTATATCACATTTTTCAATTTTTTCATTAATTATGTTCATCTTTACAGGGGATTTGTAAAAAAACTAAGACATAGAAACTTGCGGTTTGCGACATTTGAAAGAGCGTTTTTTTTCCTATAAGAATCACTCAAAAAGTAAAAAAAAATTTTTTCGGCGCAGAGGTCCCTTTTCGTGGAGCAGGTCACATATGCCAATTTTTCGAATATAATTATATATAATTATTAGATTTCGTCACAAAAATTTGATTTTGGGATATCCATAAAGCCAAAATTTGTACACCATTTTTCTCAGCAAAAAATGCTTTTTTATTTTGTGCAATAAAAAAGTAATTTATAAGTTTTTTGAAAAAAATTGATTTTTTCCCACCTCTCGATTTCCTAAATGGTGCACTTTAAAAATGAGAAAAAATGTTTTTTTTTCAATTATTTTTGGTGTAGAATCGAAATGTGAATTGAAATTTCATATAAATACAGCAGTTTTTGCTCTGCAGGAAAAGGGACCCTAAATCGGCGTTTCTGGCAGCCGCGTTTTTAAAAAAATAATAACGCCAGTTTTTTTTGCGTTTCGGTTTTATTCACAATTAAGTGAAGGTATGAATTTTGAGCATATCTCGAGCAAATTTTTAAAATTCATACCTTCACTTAATTGTGAATAAAACCGAAACGCGTCCATCGATTTTCACGATCTATGTCTCATTTGTTTAAAGGTTATGTGACTTTACGTGAAAGTAATAGGACTTGACACTTTTTTTTTACCGTTTTGGATTTTTTATGAATTAAAAATAAAAAAATTCAATTTTTTAGGCAAAAAATAGTTTTTTTCTTCATACATTTATTTATAACTGCGAAACTGTTGCTTATGTAGCGAAACGTTGTATGAACAGATTAAAGGAATTGTAATTCCTAATTTTTTTAAATTTGTTTCAGCAAAATCGGACTAGTGGTTCTCGAGTTATGTCAAAAAAAAACCACCAAAGGTGACAATTTCCCCTATATGATATTTACTAACTTTAAATCGATATATCTCGATTCCTAGACGTGACCTAGCGAAACGCCGGGACACGTATAACTTCTTTTTTACCGATATAATATTTCCCGTTGGTTTCATCCCATCCCGATTTTGACTGTCGCATAGTGTAATTATATCTAGTTATTATATTAGATTTAATAGAATTATATATATTTATATACACCAAATTCCGTATATACTTATATATAAATTAATATGGCTTATATAAATTTTATCATTATTTTCTAATTGCCACTCTATTTGTAAGACCAAATTGTGATTTTTTTATATTTATCTTAGTCGAAAGAATTTCTTATAACAATTGTCATGATTTTTTAATTGTCATGTGATTTAAATGACAATATTGTGACATTTTTTCCATGGTAAGAATTTCAAGACAAATTAATGACAATTAATATCAAGAGGGAAACCGAAAATAAGTCTCATTAACTGACAAGTTTAAATTTTTAATTTTATGGCAATGACATTATTGTGACAACTGTCTGTTATCTAATGAAAATTTGTTATAGTTTAAATAAATAAAGTTAAAAAAAAAAATTTAATTATGAAATCAACAATTATATGACAACTGTCTTGTTTATACCATGGCATACTTTTTGTATGAATTTTTGACATTTTGTTTTTGAAAATGAGAGAAAACTGTTTTCTAATAAGTCTACCAGTTATTGTTTTGTCATGGTTTATACTACTTTCACATTTTACCATAAAATACGTACTTTCGTTTTTTTTTTTAATTTTTCGATTTAAAATTTGTATGGAATTTGACAGTCGAAAACTTTAAAAGAAAAACGAAAATATATAATTTGGGGTGAAGTGTGAATGTAGTTTTAGTTTGTATAGATAATACGCAAATGATTTTGGGATGACAAAGAAAATTAAGTATTTCAATATAATATAGTTTATATAAATAAAAAATAACTTATAAATAATTTTATTTTAAATATTTTAATGAGTATTTAAAGCTTAAATGGTTTTTGTTTTTAAATTTCTTTTTGAGTATTTTATATTTAACGTTCAAGAGTATTCGATTCACAGTCATTAGGATCAATATCAGCATCACAATCTTCATCCACGGAGGGCAAACGTTGTTTCCTTAATTCAGCTTCAGCTAAAGCTACTGGAGTGCTGTATCCTTGGTAAAGGAAAAATATAAACTTATCAAAATATATTAACTTATTAACGATACGTCATAGATCGACTGAACATTTTTCAACCAAACTTTGCTGACATATAGAAGATCACTACATTAAGAACATTCTGTAAATTATTTTGTCTTATATCGGTCTCCAGTGAAAATATTCTAAGCTTGAAATTTTGATGGGATATAAATACTAAAAACTGTGATTTTGTAGGTATATTTTTATGAATAAATAAATCTTTATCATAAATATAATAATTTTGAGAAAAAGTCGAAGTGGTTCGAACCAGAGAACGGTTTGAGTGCCTTATTTCATGCTTTTGAATGCAATCACAAAAAATGAGTACATTGTTGTCAACTCACATCATTTCAATGAAGCAACAATCGACAGAATTGAGAAAAGTGAGTGTAACGAAAACCATGCATTGCATTGCTTGTCTAGTGTTAACCTCACTTAACACTCACGAAAACAACGAATACACAACGATTGGTATGAATGGTCTCAATTTAAATGAATAAAACGGTAACACATTTTTTTGTGAAACATATTACTGTATTAAGAAAATTAAAAAATTTTATATATATTTCATGTTTAATAAAATTAAACAAAAATTTATACATATTTCATGTTTAATAAAACTAAAAAAAATTATACATATTTCATGTTTAATAAAAAAATATAAAAAATTAAAAATTAAATTAAAAAGTTCATAAAAACACAATAAACGAAACCATTAATAAATTCGTTACTTTCATTTTGAATTTGAGAAAAATTGTCCATATTTTACTTTTAGTGCTTTTCTCAATTGTATGAAAAACACCGGTGTTTATTTTTTGTAAAATATCTTCACTTTGCATGTTGTATTGCTACAGGTCAACGAATACTACGCGAATGTTGTGATTGATTTCATGTTTTTCATGTGTCATCATTTCATTTCATTGCTTGACATGTAACGGCATTATAAAAATGAATGTTAAAAAGGCATTCAACAGAAACAATAAATGGAATAAACAGCAACAGCATAAGCTGTTGTTGTTGAATAAAAGCAATGCAAAAGCAATGAATGTATGAATGGACAACAAAAACGAATGGTCTCATTCTGTTCTCTGGTTCGAACCGAGATCAATATGTTTACTAGATTTTCTTTCGTTGATTTCCCAGTACGTCACAATTTTGAGAAAACCGCGATTCAAAACGCGAAAAATAGCGTTTTCAACAATTTTTAAAGTTTTGTACACACCACATCCGAACAGCTTAAGCACATCCGAACTCTTTTGCGATGGGAGATATTTTTCACTTTTATTCTCTGCAATGAGTTAACAAACTTTAAAAGTTTGTGTATTATTATAGGAAGAAATTGCATTTGAAAAATACTCTATCAAAAAAAAAAAATGTACTAAACATTGCATTTTTAAAAGTAGTCTAGGTTATGCATCCGACCAGCCTAAACTTATTTAAGGGTCACGATATATACTTTAAACTTTTGTTTTTTTTTTTTTTTTAATATAGGCGAAACTCGTGAAAATTACAACATAAGCTTTGTTTAAATTTTATTTCAAATAAAGGGTCCGCCAAATAACTTCTTTTTTTTTTTTGAAAATGCTATAAAAAAAAACTACTGAATATTTTCTCAAATTTCTTTTTTTATTTGAAAGTACAATCCTTCCGGTTAATAATGGAAAATAATTTCATTCAAATGGCTGCCTCGGCTGGCCATGCAGTAGCCTACACGATCGGTCCAATTTTTAAGCACATTATCGATTGTGTGCAGCTGTATTTCACAAATGGCTTCACGAATATTGTCCTTTAAGGCGTCAATTGTCTCTGGCTTGTTGGCGTAACACTTATCTTTGACGGCACCCCACAAATAATAGTCCAACGGTGTCAAATCGCAGCTCCGAGGTGGCCAAACGACATCAGCTCTGACAGTGCTTCTCTTCTTCCAAAATCCGTACGCAATTTTCGAACACATTCTGCAACATTACCATGATTTTCAAAGTAATGTCGCAATATTTCCCAGCGTTGTTCAAGCGTATACACAACCATATTCGTTCAGCGGAAGGATAAAACTAATTATCCGTCAAATCAGACATGAGCTAAGTGTTACCATTCACGAAACAAGCACTAGTTGAAAAAAAAAAACGTTAGATGGCGGACCCTTTATAAGCTTTTTTCAAAATTGTACAAATAATAATTCTCTTTCTCAAATCTCATATTAAAAAGTTGTTTATATTCAGTTGTTTGTATACTGAATATTTTCTCAAATTTCTTTTTTTTATTTCAATTTTTGTGAACAAAAATTCGTTCAACATGGCCCGATAACGATCGCCATTGACTGTAACGGCCACTCCTTGCTCATTTTCGAAGAAAAATGGCCATTTTCGCACACATTCTGCAACATTACCATGACTTTCAAAGTTTAGAAGGCATTTTCTAAATGTATCCAGGGAGAAATTGCTAACCGTATAAAAAAAAAAAAAAAATAGTACTGGCAAGCCACTGCTATTTTTGTAAAACCCACCGTGTTATAAATTACGAAATGTACAACCAATATTGTACTAGAAAAACACTATATTGTTTGCCAAAGCATGTGTTTTGCCAGTACCACCTGCTAAATTATTTGCCAATATTGTTTTTTACCAATATTACCATAAATTAGAAGTATTATCTATTTTTTACATTTTATTATATTTAACGCATTTAAATATGATGTAAAAGGCTAATACCAAACTGTATTGCTACTTTTTAAAGGTGTTTTATTATGCATATTTCTCAAAATTAATTAAATTTAAGGTATTTTGAAAGCAACGTTACCAACGTTATGCCAACGGTGGCAAGTTCAATCAAACCAACGGTTGGCCACTGCTATCAATCGGGTTACAGGACAATACTGTCAAGATTGTAATCCTACGTTCTACCAACGCATAACCTAACGTCTCCGACGCTTTGCCAACACTGTGCCGATTGTATTTTTCTGCCTGGATATCTTTACGCCAATTTAACAATCAGTTTTAGAAAATATCAATACGGTATCTTCAAGAGTAAAGTCTATTCTAAATATGTATCTTTATTTAGAATCATTAGAAAGCGTCAATCGTGTAATAAAAAGCTCAAAAAAAACACCAAAAAAGCCATTTATGCAAACTTTAGCCGCGGTTTGCTCAATATTGTGACGCAGTGGAAAAATTTGGTTGCCGGATATGGTATCAGGGAAACACAGATTATATAAAACACATATCGGCATTAAAACCAAGAAAGCATGCTTCGATCAGTCAATTTAAAGAAAATTACATACAATGGGAGAACTTAATTTTTAACAGAAATAAAGTTTCATATTTTTTTATTTTTAAAATATTTTTTGAAAAAGATCCCTTCATAAAAGATCAAACATTTTTATGTTCAAACAAATGTTTATCAACTTTGGATAACGATTTTCAAATATCTTTTATTTACGATTAAAGTCGAGACATTAAATTATTATCCGGTATATACAAATATACGAGTATCCATTTAAAATTAATGGGTTTAAAAATCAAAATTTATAACAACTTACTTCTTTCATTCTTTTTGTCCGATTTGGTCTCTCCTCCCTCTGTTGTATCTTGAGATTTGGATTTCTTTCCAGATGTGTGTTCATTTTTGGCTTGTTCACATAAACGGAATGCTTCTAAGAATTCATTGAGATCAACTAAACCATCTTTATTTAAGTCCATCATACGACACATATCGAGTAATTGTTCACGGGTATTTGTGCCAGGTAAATGTTTTTCAAGTAAATCACAGGCATCACTAAATTCGCTAAGCGATATGTAACCTGAATATATAAAAAAAGGATAATACAATTAAACTAGAACTTTTTAACCGCAAAATTTCAGATTTTAAAAATTAAAAATTTTAAAAATTTTAAATTCGTGGCACACAATTTTTTTTCTAAATTAGCTCTTAGTTAAAGTACAGTAAAAAACAATAAAGTGTTCTCGTGAATCAATAGTTTTGAGTGCTGAAAAAGTTATAAACAACCCCCAAACATTTTCGCGTATAAAATTTTTTTAAAATTTTTGGGTTTTTCGGGGATGCGACCACACGTTTTCGAGTCACCTATCCAAGCTAAGTATGAACTTGGTTTCCAAATTATTCTAATACATCTGGGTTTTGAGAAAATCGAGATCAATGTTAATAAAAATGCAAACTTAACATTGAATAGCACATGCGCGGTTTTAAAGAATTACGGCGTCAAATCTTATTTTAATGATAGATATTATCATAACTATTATTATATGTAAATATTAAATCGATCGGATAATATTTTTTGTGTCTACATCAATTTGTTGTCCACAATAGATGAAAAGTAAAACAAACAAAAAATGCAGCACAAAATTGAATGGCACATTCGCGGTTTTAAGAATTATGGGGTCAAATATGTCTTGCACGGTAAATATTATCATTACTACACACAGAGAAATAAAGTGCCAACCGTGTATTGAAAAGTGTATTTTTGTGGTAACAACTTATAAATTCAGTTATTACAATGATATTTACTTTAAAGTTCTGAATATTTTGGGTGTTGCGACTAAAATTCAGTTGAATTAACCGAACTTAGTTATGAAAACCAATGTTCAGTGGCACCAACAGACTGAAATTCTTAATAACAGAATTTGAGTCGTAGTAACCAAATTTCAGTTGCAAATAGCTAAATTTTTCTCTGTGTGTAATATTATGTAAAAGCGCTAAACTTTTAAGGAATATCAGTTAAATTCTGGTGACATATTATCTTTCACAGAACAAAATTTATTAAATGATGTCCTAACAACACATTTTTCGATAGTACAAAGCTTATGGTTGACAAATAAAATGTTGTTGAAATAAAATGCAATTGCTCTACATTAAAAAGTTTCTTATATATTTTTTTTTTTACAAAATATTTGTTTAACTTACCCGACTGATCTGCATCCAATATATGAAATATGGCCTCTAGACTGCTTACATTTTTATATAGAGAATCAGCCACACTAGTTTCTTGTTCTTGAGCTTCTATCTAAAATTGGAAAATAGAAAAAAAAAATTACGAAATCCTAAACTTCAAAGTTGTCCATTTGTTTCAAAACTTACTATCGTATCAGTATCTAACAGCTCTAAGGTAGTTAAATAATTAACTTCATTAGCTGGACAATCATTGGTAGCAGGAGCCAAACGAGGACGCAATAAACGCCAAGGTAAACCCAAATTGGTAGCCTTTTCCATAGCCTCGCACCATTTGGAAATGGTAATGCAGCCTAAATGAAAATAAATTTAAAAATCAATCAATAAAATTTCACATTCAAAGATAATAATATATATTTTTATTAAGTTTTATAAAATCTATAAAAGGTTTTTGAAATTTACCGAATGTTTTCGTGAAAATTATGAAATTTATGAAATTTATGAAACTTTTCATTAAATTAAGAAACGTTTCATTATAGTTTTTTATAATATAGATATGGTTTTCGTAAAATTAAAGGTTTCAATTAATTAATGAATATTTTCATAAAATTAATGCAATATTTTACTTTAAATATAATGAAACTTTTTATTGAAATTAATCAGGTATTGCAATAACGCTAAAGTACAGTTATAGATTCAAAACTTTTTCAACTGATTATCGTTATCTCTAAATTACCTTTAACGAAATAAAATAAATACCGTTATCCTTAAAATACCGTTACAGATATAACTGAAATTCCGATAACCTTAACATACTGTTACCGAAATAACAAAAATAGCGCTATCGCTAAAATGCCGTTATCGAAATAATTCAAATATTGTTACGCTTAAAATACCGTTATCGAAATAATCTAAAATAGTGCTACCCTTAGTATATCAATACTTTAGTTTTTTTATTGATTTAGTCGAGATCAGAAAAAGAATTACTATACACTCAAAAAAATAAGTTAGTAGAAAAGTTAGTAAAACGTCTTGTAAATCAGGTATACTATTTGTTAGCTAATTTTTTGCTAAAATCGTGTTTTCAGCTAAAATTTTTGTTATACTTATTCAGCACTTAACTGTTTTATACTAATGCTTACTAATATGCTAATGTTTTACGAATTAATTTTGCTAAAAAAAAAATTGTGGTGATAAGCACATTAATAGTGTGGACGACAACCAGATTGTAAGATATACGCAGAATGAAGCAGATGTCGCGGCATGTCAAGATGTAGTAGAGAAGAGGAAAGTGATACTAAAAAGTACAACTCTAATAACAAATTTAAAAAAATCAACCATGGAAGACTTTTGTATCTGTTTTTTCATACATAAAACAAAGTTGAGGATTAAAGCAACTTAAATTTTGCGTTGTCACCGGCTTCTGATAATAATTGTCTTTTAATTAAATAAAAGACAAAATAAAATATTTAAATTTAATATGTATTTCTAAACTAAATGTTTATAGATTAATAATCTAGTGTGGTCAAATTGCAAACAAACATATACAAACATGTAGACAGAGTAAAGCGAAAGACAAAGACACACATCTTAGGTAGATTTTTATGGTTCCTTTTTCTTATTCCAAAAAAGGGTTGTTTTTTTCGTTTCATTTGTTTTTGTTTATTTTTTTGTTTCGTTTCTATAATTATCTCGGCAGTTGATTCCTCTAAAGAAAGCATTATTTAGACAACCATTGATGTAAGTAGTTTGAAAGAAATTTTTTGTTATGTTGTATATATTTATTTCTATATATTTTCAGATATTAAATTAACTCTTTCAGGTTTGGTGGTTAGTTATCTAACCACTATTGTTGCTTGTGTAAAACTTGTTCTCGTGCCACTTATTGACAATTATTAAACAATTACATTTTTTAAAGACATCGTTGATCATTTGTTGCGAGACTTTGTCGCTAGGGTGCACTGGTTATATTTATATCTTTATTTAAACTCGGGGCATCCCCTTGATTTTTTAACAGGTCGGTTGTGATTGAAATAAAGAAGCATAGAGTGTTCATTATTAAACGAAATCAGTGGTGTGTTTAGTTATTTAGTACTTGTTTTTTTGTTTTGTGATAACATATATATGTAAAAAGAGCATAATATACAAAAAATAACGTAAATAATATGGTGGTTAGATTACTAACCACTGTGACTATAGTACATTTTAAATAATCTGTTTTCCCGCATAATTTTGTGTTGTGTATATAATTAGAATGCCGCGCATACTCCATGAACAAGACATCGTAGATATTTTGTTGAAGATATACCTTATGATGGTGAAAGTGTGTGTAGAAATCATGACCAAGAAACCGATCGACGGTACTCGGTGATATACCTTCAGGACCGCAGCCAGAACTTGATGATTATTTTGACTCGGATGATGATATACCTTTATCAAATTTGTTTACTACTTCTGCTAACCAGTTACCTACTATGAGCTCCGCAGTGGTGCAACCAAAGTGGAAAAAAATTTCAGAATGGAAGAGCCGTGGTGAATATATAGGAGGCGGAGGTGTTCCAGATGATATAGTAGAAGTAGAGAATATAACACCAACAAAATTATTTCGTTTATTTTGGACAGCAAACTTAGTTGAAACAATCTGCTTTCAAACAAATCTATATGCTACGCAGAAAGGAGCACCTTTTACACCCACTACACCTGAAGAAATTGAAGTATGTCTTGCTTTGAATTTAGTGATGGGTATAAAAAAATCGCCCCCAGCTATAAAGATGGCATCTGAATAATTTACATTTGAATGACAATGTCCTAATGCCCAAAAAAACAGATGATAATTACGACAAACTTTATAAGATAAGACCTATGCTAGATGCACTAAAAATAAATTTTAATAAAAATTATCACGCATCAGAAAAGTGGCTATAGATGAGAGCATGATAAAGTTCAAGGGTGGAAATTCCATCAAACAATATATGCCAAAGAAACCAATCAAAAGGGGATATAAAGTTTGGATGATGTGTGCTGAGTCCGGATATTGTTTATATTTCGAAATATATACTGGAAAGGATGGTGAGAAGATACAAACTGATCTAGGAGGAAAAGTTGTTCGAAAATTTTGCTATGAATTTGAAATCAAAAATCATAAAGTATTTGTTGATAACTATTTCATAGCTATCCTTTGCAAGTAGACTTGTATAAGGACAATATATTGGCCTGTGGCACTGTCAACTCAAATCGCAAATTTCTACCACAGCTGAAAGAGGACAAACATCTAAAACGAGGAGAACATGATTACAGGGTCAGTGATGAGAATGTGGCTTTTCTAAAATGGAAGGATAAAAGATCAGTTTTTATTCTCACCAATAACATAGATCCAACTCAGGCAGGTGTTGTTACTCGCAGAGAACGCAATGGAGAGCTAAATGAAATGAATTGTCCTGAAGCTGTCATACAATATAACAAATGTATGAACTATGTGATAAATTTGAAGAATTGTTTACATTGGATCCTAGCTCCAGTTCAGGCGAAAAAAACCCAAATCAAGCACTAGGCGCTCAACTTCGGAACCCTCTTTTCCGCTACCGGTACAAATAAAGAAACACAAACCATCAGTACCAAGAGAATTGCGTCTGGAAAGCAGTATGCATCAGCCAGAGCGATATACATCACGAAGATGTGCAAAATGCAGCACCAAAAAGAATCCGGTGCGTACTATATGGCAATGCAAAACCTGCAAAGTTCCTCTTTGCATACGCAAAAATAATACATGTTTCTCCAATTTTCATCAGAATTAATTTTTTGTTATAAAATTTGGCAGCGGATACTACACTTTACTTGAATACTTTTTATGCCAACCGTCACGGTGGTTACTTAACTAACCACCCTATTCCACAAAAGCCTGAAGCGCAAATTTATTTTTTTCTTTTTTTTTATGATAAATAAACCTTAATCAAACTAAAAATGCAGTTGTTTTATTAATAATATAATATGTTAAAACTGTGGCTGAAAGAGTTAATTCATGTTGTCAATGTGGGAAAATGGAAATTTATATATTTCGTAATTATTGTTAATTATTTTTTAAAAGAATCACACAAAATATGTTTTATGATTTCCAGCAAATAAATTAACTAAATTACAATTTTTTGCGTTTTTTTCAGTCTACTAAAGTTCAGAAAAAAATTTATTAATTTTTATTTCTAATCCACTAAGTGTTAGAAAAACTTTTGCTGAATCTACTGATTTTCAGCAAAAGATTTTGCTGACATTAGCAATTTTTTTGCAAGCACCCTTCAGACTAAAATTTTGCTGACCTCAACAACATTTTTTGCTGACTTTCAAACTTTTTTTTTTGAGTGTAGTAGGTATATTTTCTCAAAGTTTTATCATAAGCACTAGAATTTGGACATAAGGGGTTTTAAAAATTTTGGAACGCATTGATATTACCTTAAAAAACCGATACCGAAGTAATTTAAATATCGTTACTCTTAAAATGCCGTAACCAAAATAACTGAAAACACGTTATCCTTAAAATACCGTTACCGGGAAAAAACAAAAAATAGCGTTACCGCTAAAAGACCATTATCGAAATAAAGAAAATCGCGTTACCCTTACCGCATCGAATCGGTTACCATCCACAAAAGAAATGTAGCTTTTCAAAAATTTAAAGAAATTTTTTGTTTATTAAAGAAACTTTTTTCATAATGCAAAATTTTCTAAAAATTAATTAAACTTTTCATTTAAAGCAATAAATAAAAGAAAACCTTCATAAAAGATATTAAACTTTTTATTAATTTAGAGAAATGCTTTTTCATAATTAAAAAATGTTTAATGAAACTTTTCATTCAATTAATGCAACTCTTTATTCATTTTAGTACAATTTGCTATTAATTATTTTTATTTATATCGATTAAAATTAAGTTAAAATACAGCCAATGAAAGTTTTCATCAAATCAATAAAATGTTTTATAAATTTAACGAAACTTTTTATGAATGATATGAAATATTTTATAAAATGGTGAAACTTTCCATTAATTGTATGATTTTTTTTTTTTTTAATTGACGAAGTTCGTGTTGTATTTCAACAGCCAATACATGTTTTCTTTTATTTAATGAAACATTTCATTATATTAAAGATTAATATTTTTAAATCCCGCTAATAATGATTTTTCGTTATTAATATTAATGTAGGTAAATTTTTTATAAAAATTAGACTTTCCATCTAATGAAATTTTACATTAAATTAAACATTAAATCAATGAAATTTTACATTAAATTTATGTAAATTTTTATTAAAACGTAACACAATTTAATTAACATATTTATAATTGTAAGATTCCAACACAACTAAAAAAAAACAAAAATTATGCATTTGCTTACAGCGATGAAAGTTTTAATTAAATTTGTAAATTCAAATGTCAAAACACCATAAAATGGTTTGTTTTGACATTTCATAAAATGAATTAAACTTTTTATAATATTAATGAAACTTTCAAAGTGCACACTATTTTTTATCAAATTAATAAGAGTTTTAAAAATTAATGAAACTTTGTATTAAAAATTAAAGTTTCTAATAAACTAATGAAATTTTACATTAAATTAATGAAATTTTACATTAAGTTAATGCAATTTAATACTTAAATAGTAAAAATTATTATTTAAACTCAATATTATTAATTAAAACAATTAATGTATAAAAGTTACATAAATTTAAATTTTCATTATCAAGTTTCTCATAAAAATTATGAAGCTTTTCATTAATGCTATGCAACTGTTCGTTCAGTTTGTAAACAAAAATTTTTAAAACCCGGTTTTGGTTAAATTTTCTATAAGTGTTTGTGACTACCCTTTATTTTTAGGATCACTTTTCTTAAAACTCTGCCTCCAGTTCATCTCTTCTAGCTCTTAATCTAGCACCCAATTCTCGTATGGCTGATGATTCGACTATGCCCACTCGTTGGCGGAATGTTAATTGACGTGTTTTTGATGCTGCCGATATATATTGCACAAAATGTGGTTCTAAATGAGGATTCAATTTAATGTAAGCCCCACGATTTGAACCCATGGCATAATAATTGGAAGCCCGAAAATATTGTTATAACTTTTTTCATCATGAACAAATTCATAACCATCTACTTTACATTCATGTGAACGCACCAAATAGTCGAGTTATGTTGTTCTAGGAAATTTTTAGTAACATCTGGTCCGAAATAAGTACCAGCACCACGTAAACTATTGGGCAAGCAACCCTCATTATGTTGGGGATCACTCCACATGATATCGAAGAGCTAAAGAGAGAATTATTTAAAATTAGGTAAAAATTTCGAAATGCTTAATAAATTTTGATATTTGAAGGGTTTTGAGATTATTTTTTAAATGTTAGCTAGAGCCTCTATTGGAGGTCTTTTATAAAATAACGATTAAGGGCCAGTTTTTTTAGTCTTGAGTAAAAAATTTCGTTTTCAAATTTCTCAAAATAGCTAATTTTATTTTGAAAATTTCTTACTAAAGTAAATTTTTAGCATACAGAAAAAATGATGCCAATAAAATTTCAATAAAACTTTTGTTTGATTTCCAACTCACTTTCAATTAAAAGTTAAATAATGTCTATTAAATGTTAAATTAAAAATGATTTGGTGCACCCAAAGTTTCTAGTTTTTATAGCCTATAATGACAACAGATTAAAAAAATGCCAAAATTAAATAAAAATCACCAAAATTAATAAAAAAAAATCCATAAAATGATATAATAATACAGCGCTATAAAGCGCCACAAAAATCAAAACCTAGAGTAACGATCATTTCGGCCACGCTGATTTTAATGGCGTACCCAGTTTTTTCACCTATGGCAAGAATTTTTTCCTAATTGCATTAAAGTTTGCATGTTTTTTAACCATAAAATTAAAAAAAAAAAAGTATATTAAAAAAGTAAGTAGATTGGTATTACGGAACATGTTACCTGATAATAAGTTAGACTCCTTATCCTTACATTACTTAGCGACTTTTGGTATTACTGAATGTACATTTGTAATACCAAATTCACAAGTTTAATTGTTTTTATGGTTAATTACTTCGTTTCTAATCACAATTAAATATAATTAAAATTTTACTACAAATGTGAAAATTTTAAAATAATATTTCATTTAAAAATTAATGATTTTAAATAGAAAAAAATTTGACAAACTCTTTACCTGTAAGTGAGGAGTAAACATCCCAATGGGGAATGAGGAGTCAATTGACCTAAAAGTGACTGGTTAAAAAAGGACTTATCACAGGACTGGTATAATTTAATACTGAAGTGGGTTAAGCAGTGTCAATTTTCCTAAAATTACCAATCCTGTGACTGTTAAAGGGAGGACATACTACTTAGCCAGAATGCTTATTAACAAGAAAAAGCCAGTTGGCCAAAATTTTACCCATTGGAAGCTGTTTAGTTTTCGTTTATTTTTATGCCCATCTTTGGTAGTCCCTGTGGCATGCCACTATGTGGTTTTTAAAGCAGGACAAATGACCCCCTCCAAGCCCCTGACAAGCCCCATGTTAAGTTTGCCAGTTGTTTACATAGGGTAGGGTTTAGCAGAGGACCGGTCTCTGGCACGAAGGGACCGATCCCTGTGGCACACGCAGAACCGGTCCCATTCCACATAGGGATGTTACCGCAGTAAGTACTTGCCTCGATGGACATGCCCTTGTTAAAATAATAGGGTTTGTAATAGAAAAGTAACAACGTTACCTCCTCATTACAAAAAGTTTATTTTTCCAAGCCAAAACTTATAAAAAAATGTCATGCTCAAAATTTGTAGTTAAAATTTTTTACATTTTAATTTAATATCCCAATATAAAAAAAAGGTAATATGTGTTTTGTAAGGTGTTACCAGAATGGGACATGTCCTTGGTAAAATAATAGGGTTTGTAATAGAAAAGTAACTAGTTATCAACCTTAATTTCTTATTCGCAAACCTATTACCGGGTAATAGAAAGTTTTTCTGGCATATTTAATTTGTAATGGTAAATACTAATGAGACTTTTAACAACATTTGGGTATCGAATTTGTGTAATAAATATGCAATATTAAAAAGTAAATTCGGGGTTTTTCTTAGATTTTACTTTATTTTACTATTTTTGCACAGTTTAGCATCCCATTTTTTCATAGATGGTAACCGATTCGATGCGGGTATCGGTAAGGGTAACGCTATTCTCATTTATTTCAGTAACTGTATTTTAGCAGTAACGATATTTCAGTTATTTCGGTAACGGTATTTTTAAGGATAACGTTATTTTAATCATTCAGGTAATGTCAATGCACATCGATAATTTTAGTACCATCATGCCCCAATTCCAATGACTAGCTAGTTTATGATCAAGCTTTGGAAAAAACTATAAGTACATATATCTATTTACAGCGTTTATTTTTTTTAATTTGTTAGAATATTTCGTTAACGGTATTTTAAGCATTTTCAATTATTTCGGTAACCGGTATTTCAGTTTTTTCGGTAACGGTATTTTATGGGTATTGGTATTTCAGTTATTTCGGTGTAACGGTATTTCAGTTTTTTTCAGTAACGGTATTTTATTGGTATTGGTATTTCAGTTATTTCGGTACCGGTTTTTTTAGCGTTACTGGTAGCGTTTTATTCGGTAACGTTATTTTAGGGATAACGGGTTTTCAGTTATTTCGGTAATTTATTTTAAGGATAACGTTATTTAAATAATCAGGTAATGTCAATGCACAGCCCCCATCATGCCCCCAATTCCAATGACTAGCTAGTTTATGATCAAGCTTTGGAAAATAAAATGTATATCTATTTTACAGCGTTTATTTTTTCTGATTTTGTTGGAGTAGTTTCGTTAACGGTGTTGTTTAAGCATAAAGCTATTTCAATTATTTCGGTAAACGGTATATGTTAGCGATAACGGTATTCAGTTATTTGGTTAACGGTATTTTAGGGGTATTGGTATTTTTACTTATATCGGTAACGGTTATTTTACGGATAACGGTATTTTAATATTTCAGTAACGGTTTATTTTTAGGGATAACGACAGTCAGTTGAAAGGGTTTTGAATCGATAACGGCATCTTTAGCGGTTTGCCTGCCATCCCTGCATTTTTCAAAGAATCAAGGCAGTATTTTGCATAAGCGAACAGTGCAAATCCCTATAACATGTTTCGTGTAAAAAGAAAATAAAAGAAAGTTCGTTTTATTGGAAAAACGCGAGTGTGCCTAAAATATATATATGAATTATATAGCGAAAAAGAAATATCCTATGAGTTCGCCTTTTAGTAATATGTATATAGCTTTAAAAAATTACGTGTACCAAAATTCAGTCAAACAGTTAATATTTGCGAAAGTTAGTGTTAACAAAAACTTTCATTACATTGAATTTTAAAATTCTTAAACATTTTTAAATTAGAAAATATTTGGCGAACATTATCAAAAACTATTGTTTGAACATTTTCATCATTAAATATATCTGGATTCTTCAAATATCTTATCAGTGTAATAATAATAATTTTTTTAGTCAACACCCGTCTGAGTCTTAAAAAACACATACATACAATACAAGTAAGTGATACAATGGGAATTATACATTAGATACAATTTTTT